>JALBCR010003074.1:325000-862500 GCA_030710515.1 Abscondita cerata | reverse complement strand
TTGTTTTGTTTCCTTTGAATTTCCTTCCCAATTTGTAATTCCGAAATTTTTTATATAATCTTGCACATCATCCCACCATGTTTTCTTCGTCTCCGTCCTTCCAGTTCCTGGTGCTAGACCAGTTTCTTACACCATCGTTTGTATTAATTCTCTTAATATGTCCTAGCCATCTCAATCTGTTTTGTAGATGATTGTCGGTATGATCGGTTCCTTGTAGATACTATTTATCTCCTCGTATGTTCTGCAGTTTCTGTTTTCAAATAATTTTTACTAGTATTCCTCTTAGTACCTTTCTCTCCCATATCTCCAAACTGTTTTCATTTTCTTTTGTCAGTAACCATGTCCCACTTTCAGAAGTTACTACAGAGCTGATTGTTGTTTTATACACTCTCAACTTTGTTTTTCTCTGTATACTTTTTCATTTGGTAGATTGTTCAGGGATCTTACAGTTAATCTTCTTCCTATACTGCTGCTGAGGTTTCCGTCACTTTACTACATTAAATTTGTAGCACTTACCACCAATTTTAAACATTAGATTTTGGTTTTCTTCTTGTTTTCTATTTCGTAGCACTTTTTTTAAAGTTTTAGTATTTATTGCTAACCTACTTGTTTTGCTTCTTCTTCTATTTTCTTCGTGATTCTCTTTAGCTCTTCTTTGTTTCATGACATTAAAACTAGGTCGTCTGCATACGCAAGCACTTGATATATTCCGTTAATTATACTGGTATCTAAGTTTATATTACTTTTCGTCAGGACGTTTTCCAAAGCTAAATTGAATATAGTTGTGAACAGGGGGTGTCCCTGTTTCAATTCGTGTTACTCTCAAATTGACTAGACCTGTAAAAGTTATGTTGTTTTCTTTAGTGTAATCTGGATTAAATCCCTTGTTTCTTTAATAATTCCTAAGTCTTTAAGTGTTTAATTATTGAGAATCTTCTTATTCTAATTATTATTTATTTCTAGTTTTAGTCTTTGTTAATAAGTTGTGAAAATATTTTATGTCACATTTCATAGAACTGTAGGTCTGTAGTTCTCCGTTGCATTTGTATAAATTGGGCACGTAAGTCATATACGAGTATACTATTCTTCCAGCATTTGTTTCCTATATTTTCCGTATTCTACGCTTGATTCTTAGTATTCGGTAAGTATTGTTGTAAAATGTTTTCTTCTTTTATGAATCTGTACAGAGCCCTTGTGTTTTTCTTCTTATATGCCTCTTCATTTATTTCAAATTTTCTTTTCTGTGCCTTCCTATTTTTGTCTGTACATACCATGTATTTATTTCTTGCTACTCTGTATTTCTTCTGTAACTCGGGTGAAATTTTTTCATTATTTACATCCGTATTTTTTTTCTGTTTTTTTTGTTTTGTATTTCGCCTCTTTCCTATTTGCCTTGCGTTTTGTGTGTTTATGGCTTAAGCTGTTTCCATTCCTCCTCTACTTCATTTTATTGATTTTGTTGGTTTGGCACATTTCTTGTGTTTAATTGGTCCTTTTTTGTTTCTTATGTGTTAGTGCATACATTTGCCATTTATATGTGTTTACTTTTGTGCTATTGTTTGCCTGAATCTAGGTATTAGGATACGAATTTAGGTCTGCATCTGTATAGGTTCTTATATTTTTTACTTCAGTTACATGTATTTTTTGTATTATTAAATGATGGATTTGATTAGTTGTGTTTTTGTCATTCCTTATGATCATTTCTTTCGAGATTCATATGAGGATTTTGTTTACTGTTTCTTCACGTAGTTCATAAAATTCATTTTTAATATCTTGGGCTAAGTCTTCCGCTGGAGCGTGTATGTTTAATATACTGCTTAACTTCCTATATTTTGTCCTGATTCTTGGTAAACTCATGCGTTCATTTTGTACTTTGTAATTTACCAATTCTTTTTTAACTGTTTTTTTTATCAAAAAGCCTGCTCCCAACTTATTTACATTCCCGCCTCCATTGAAAACTATACACAGTGCGAGTCAAAAGTCTTAAGTAAATTCGTTATAAAACCAGTTGGGAATGCGCAAGCTTGCATTGCCGGGATGAACAAAAGAACTGCTTATTTAGCTTAAAATTTATTTTAATGATTAATTTGAAAAAATTTGTTCGAAAAATTTGACTGACTTGTAAAATTTTTTCGGGAGCCGATTTGACCACTTTGCCGATGAGATAGACAAAAAATGATTGAAGCAAAAATGTCTTAGATTTTGATGTTCTATAGGAATCCGAAAGAAAATTTTCAAAAATGTCAACAGGAAAAAAGCTACGGACATCCAGACAGACAGACAGACAGACAGACAGACTTTGTGAATTCATAAGATGAACTTTTGTTCATCGATAAAAAAACAGACGATTTTTCAGTAAAATAAACAATTTATTATTTTTTTTTTTAATTGTTTTCTAGAAAATTTTCTTATGGGACCTGTCAAAATTTTGACATTTCTATTTAAAGGGCCACTTAATCTTTTATTTTCAGTAAAAAAAAACTAGGGTTGCTATTTAAAAAAAATATGGTGACGTCATTGCTGGAAAACAAAAAACATCAAAACAAAGTTTCAACAGAAAAAGGTGTCTATAAAATCGAGGTGTCCGAGAACTTTGCTGAAAAATCGTTTGTTTTTTTACGAATTTACTTAAAACTTTTGACTCACACTGTATAATTTTTGGTGACTTTGGTAATGTTTCATTGTAGGTTTTAGAACAACTATGATAATTCTTGCGTGTTCTTCCTTATTTAATCCATTATAAGTTATCATATAATTTTGTATATAGTTCATTTTTCGTATCTAGCTTTATAGACCGGCAGACAATGACTATTTTTGCAACTTTCTACCGTTTTTTTAAAGTAAAAAAAACAAATTTATCTTTGTAAACTCAGATAAAAATTTTCTTGTAGTCTAAAATCGTTTGTCAATAAATTGTCGCGAATTTTCATAATTATCATAATTTGTCATAAATTAAAGGTCAGTGTGAATTTTTGAACTGGAAAATAAATGCAAATAATTACTAGAAAAGAAGATTATTGTGCACCAATTTATTTAAGTAAGAGCTCAAAATTCATTTCCATATCTATTATACATAAAAATATATTTTCTAGTGAAATTACAAAAAAATTAACTGATTTCTTTATTTTTAAGATTTGTTTTATTAGTATATCCTAGTTGTGGTTCAGAGTTCCGTTCCAGAAAGATTACATACATTTTTTATATGGTCAATAATTACGCATGAACAATACTTTAATTAAGAAGACATATGTTTTTATACAACCATTAGAGAAAAAAAAATAAAAAAAAAACAATCTTAACAACAATAACGTTTTTAAGTACACCGTGTATATATTTTTTATAATATTAAGAATTCAAGGATTCTGTAATTGTAGTCTTAAGTCTTCATTTTTACTACTTAGAGTGCAACTTTTATTTTATTATAAGCATATATCTTTGAGTTGGGCACCTGATGTTGACTTTACTCTACTATTGTTAACATTCACCTTCAGGTACATCCTGAAGGTGAATGTTTCATTTAATTAGTATTAGATTCATAAAAGAGTTTTTCTTAACAATTTTTTCTTCGCGGATGAATAACAAAACTAATTTTTTCAAATTTATTTTAATATTACAAAGAATCCATAGAGCTACAAAACCAAACAATTTACATGTAGTTCGTATATAAAAAGTAAACTAGGTTTTAAAAATAATAATTAAAATAAATTACTTCTAAAATGAGCCATTATGATGAAGATGACATTGCTTTTACAATTACGCAAAATAATTAACAAAACAGAATCAAGTTAAAATATAAGTGGTTATTGATGAAACATTTAGTTGTGAAGTAAATACCCACAATGCCATAAAGTCATTATTATTTCATTAAAAACATTTTTCGAATGTACAAGAATCTACATTGAACATAAACTCCAATCACCACTTGTTGATTTAATTATTCGTTTAAACTATCATATTAAATAGATTTCAAGACAAGGCCCATACGTTATTTGGAAATCTCAGTAAAAGAGAATTTATATAATATTAAAAACGTATTTTTTTTGCTTAGCAACGTTTTATTTTGGTAATGAATATAAATAGATATTATGTAAAACCGATTACATTAACTTCTGCTTCTAGTTCAATAGAAAAGTAAATACAAAAATCACTAAAGTAATATTTATATTAGATCATTAAGAGAAGGTCAAATCAAAAATTAAATTTATAGAAATAATTATTAATATTAACTTTAATTATAATTGTTAGTGTTGATCTTATTTAAGGTTTATTTTAGGTATTTCCTTTCTTAGTCCAACCGATTTTTAATTTTTAAATATATTTATATTTTCTTAATTAGTATTTTGAGTTTATTATTAATAATTAAAAAATGCAAAATGACAAGTATTAGAATAACTTTTGTTTTTGAAATTCAATTTAAAAATGTCACTTTCCTTTGAGACTGTAATTAGTTGATTAATTAATTCCATTACACCGATATTAATGCTGAAAAATTCTTTCAATATATACCTAAACAATAAATAAAAATCATATCAAAGATAAAGGTGAAAAAATTTTGTGAATTGTAACAATAGTAGGTATAAGAAAAATAAACATGTATTTACTAATATTCATTTACATTTTTAAATTCTAATGGATTATAATTTATAATATAGAACTATGGAAAACAAAGCTGTTAAAGGATGGTTTAGATGTAAGTTGAAGTGAATAAATACAAATAAATGAATATAATTGCTTCTGTCTTTTATCCTAAATATTCAAAATAGCAGCATAAATTATTGGTGCTTTCAAAGTTCTTTGTCTAATGTGTGATTATGAAAAAATACTTTCAGTTTAATTAAATTGGTGTAAATTAATAATTTAACAATTTATTGATATGTAACATAAAGGAACGAAAGTCAAAATAATCTGCAACATATTTTTTTTTTAAATTAATATAATACAACAGGTTCTTAAATAAAAACAACGTGATTTCCGTACCTCTATGTCTACTATTGTAAAAATACTAAAAATACCTTTTTCTAAAGTGCCATTTTGTCCAAATATAATCAAATATCCTTTATACAAAAGGCTTGCACATGCCTTTGTAGCTCATTACCCAAATTATCTTTCTCTACTGCTTCCGATTGGCTGCTTTTCATTTCCAGTCTTCTACTCCAACATTCTTAAGGTGTGGTAGGTATTACTTCCTCTCTCCATCTACTTCGCAGTCTGCCTACTGGGTTTGTCTTTGACACTATTTTGGTCATTCTATTATTCTTCATATAACTCATTGCTGTCTTACAAACTGCACTATTGACGCGTGTTGATACAGATCTTCTAAGTCTTTGTTTACCCTCCTTCGCCATTCTTTATTTTCTTTATACCGACCGTAAATTCTCCTTAAAATATTTGACTTTGAGTTTTTAGCTGTCCCTACTTTCCACACTTCGCATCCGTATATAGGCTTTAGTACTATTTTATATATGTATTTGGAGTTTTGCTTTTCCTGATACATAATTTGATTTCAGGATGGATGCTAAAGCTCCTGCTGTTTTCTCTTCTCTTTTCTCTTTCTGTTATTTGTACTCCTAGGTAAGTGAATATTTTAACTCTCTTTATTTCCAGTGTTTTTCTGTTTTGTCGTCTGATTCTTAAATTTTTGTTTTCAGCTTTGCTATCTTATTTCTCCCTCACTCCATATTTAGATTTTTTGTCGTTAATACGTAGTCCCATTTATCTCGCTTTTTCTTCGACTTTTTTTGTTATATTCACCAACTCCTCTCTGTTTTTTACTAGTAACCTAGATCGTGTTACGGTTCAAAATACTCGAATTGCGTGTTGCGACGAAAATCAAATTTACCGCGCATGCAACGGATTTTCCTATTGGTGGAACGGTATTTTTGGAATTTTTAATCGAAACGACGGGCAGACATCTTGGGACTCTCTTTTCCGTTTAGGCGATTGGCGGTGTTTCACGAAGCTAAAAATTACATGTGAAATTTCAATGTGGCTTCAATAATTGCACGATAAATTAGTGTGGAAATATAAATCCGACCGATTACGCCGTAAGTGGTTTTCTTTGCTATTTCTTTGGGTAGTTTAGTGGTTGTGTTAATTGCTAATAACGACGTATGCTTTAGCACGTGTCTCGACCTCATCTTCTACTCATATCTTACTATCCTGGGGGGCGCTGGAACGAGAAATTGGGAATCCTTTGTTACACAAAAGGTGCCTGTTATCACGCTGTCGCCGACCTCGGAACTGCACGGCCGATTATACTCCAGCGATTGTGGGTCGCGCACGCGGGGTTCCTGCTATTACGAAGGCAACGATCTGCTCCCAGAGCTGTGTCGTCTCCTCCTCCTACTGATCTTCGAGTAGCTGTCAACTGGCCGTTGTTAGCAAGGACCTTTTTTATCAGAACTACATGCATCAGTACACAGCTAAGTTATTGTTTTAAGGAACCTTTTCATTTTGCATGCGTTTAAAACTCAAGTACACGTGACAAGTCTATATTATATTATTATATTCTCAGTACACATCGCGTGTTTACTTTAACTCAAATAACTGATTTGTTACTGAATCCCTCTCGATATTCTGCGACTTCTTTCTCTGTGTATGATCATATAGTTTGATTCTTAGTGCTACTGCAAGTATCTTGTAGGGTCTAATAGTGCTATACCTCTGTAATTATTGTAGATCATCTTATCCCCCTTTTTGTGAAGAGGAGCTATTAATGCTTCCCTGCCATTTTTTTTGGAATCCTTACTTTTGACATATTTTAATGATTGAAATGTGAATTTCCGTTATCAATGCTTCTCTCCTATTTTGATCAGTTCATTCTTTATTTTTTTCTGTAGGACTATTTTGTAAACAATCCGTTAAAATTAAAGGCTTTTAAATCGGTGGTATCTATGGTTACATGCCAAAATTAACGGAAATGTTACAGAATACAGCCCTGGGGTTTTTCTATTTTTAGCTTTTTATTATGTCTGTAATATCGTTTTTGTTGGGGCCAAAATTTTGTATTTTGATTTTTTTGTCGTTTCTTTTGGTACCTATTTCCATCTCTTTCTGAACTAACGACCTTTTCTCCATTTAGCAGATCTTGAAAATTTCTTTTCTAACCTTTAATAATGTGCTTTATTTCTTGATAAAAGTTTTATATTTTTCTATTTGTGTACTAATCCTCTAACTCTTCTGTTCGTGTTTGCTAGAGTTTTGCTTTTTTGCTTCCCTAAACACTGTTTTTGTCTTTCTTCTTGCCTAACATATTTTTCTTATCTTCCGGCAATCCAGTTTCCATCATCTCCTTTGGTGCTTCTAATTATTTTTTACGTTTTTCTTCACATTCATTGTTAAACAATTTGTTGGCCTTTTCGTTTCTGCATTTTCTCTTTAAAATTTTTTATACATTCTTTGATTTCCTTCCTGACTAATTCAGTTTTGTTTTTATTCCTTTGCCATTCTTGTAGTCTTGCTTCAATTTTTGCATCGTATTTATTCTTTTGTGTTACGTGCACTACCTCGTTTTCTAATTTTTTTATTATGTTAAATTATTTAACGGTTTTTTCGTATTCTGCTGCTATCGTGACTTCTACTAACTAATGGTTCAAGTTTGTGTCTACTGCTGTCCTTGATTTAACATTTTCTTTTCAATTTAGTATGTTTCGTTGAATCTCACATGGTTTACTTTTAATTAATGGTTTTGCTATTTGGCGTTACCCAGATAATTCCTAACCATTTTTGACATTGAAATCACCGATAATTTTATTTATCAGTGAAGTCGCCGATAATCATATTTACTAGTTTTGTTTGGTTGTGTTTTGTTTACTCGTAAAGGTTTTCCAGGGTCTGGTAGAATTCATCTTTAATTTCTTCGTTCTTTTCCTCCGTTGGAACATCACCGTTAATAATTACTATAGCATTCCCTCTTTCTCTAAAGTTATATAGCACAGTCTTTTATTTATTGGCGTGCGTCTTCTTATCTTTCTTTTAGCTCTTATGCTATTAAATGCGGTTCCAAAAATTCGTTTATCATTTCCACTGTTGAAAAATATTTATTCTTCCAGTGCTATTACAAAAGTACTTTTTTATTTTGTTTCTTGTGGTCCGCAACTTATAAATTATACAGTTTTGCCTCTAGCTCTAGTTCTCTAGATCCCTATAGGTTCCATGAATTAATTAAGAATTTTAATACCGTTCTGTAACAGCAACGAATACAATATTATAAAATCTTATTCTCATTTTTCTATGAATCCCAACATCAGATTTTGACCAAATTTATATGGAACCACGCCTAATAAATAAAATAAAAAGTTCAAATTTTTATTAAAATATTGTTTGATGTAGTGTACGGCAGTTGATAGCCCACTTTTGAGCGCAAAAGTTCTGTCGTATCGGTGCGGAAATATTTAGGCACCGATTACTTTCAACGATGAAACTGTTAGGCACCGCAATATGCTTATTTATATTTGACCCAAAATAACGTTTTTTACAAGTTTTACATCCAAAATAAATATTTTTGACTGGTAATCATACACTGCCGCCATATTCAATACTTTACCTATTTGAATTACGTAATAACTTTTATCCTTCCAACATCATAGACCCTGTTACACTTATGACAATTTTTGTGGCAATATATTTAAAAATTAAATACAATAGTATATTGAAAAACAAGTGTCACAACAACACTTTTTGTCGCACGAAGACAAACTTTGCAGAACGACAGAAGGGAGGTCTGCAATTGTCGGAGGTTCGTCTTTTATTGCCAACAGTATTTTAATATAAGCTCACCAAGTTGATGGAGAATTTAATTACTCAATTTCGATTACTTTGTTGAAATAAAATAGTTTTCATCACAGTAAAACAAGAAGACTAAATTTTTTTGTGGGAACGGATTGGTGCTTAATCAATATAATGGTCCACCTACAAAGACAACACCAAAAGCGTTTGACAATGTTTGATATATCATGGATGTAACTTAAGCACATCTCAAACAAGTTAAACTTTATATAATGATTTGTCGCATCATACCGAAGAAAGATATTTATATTCTTACTGTGTGCAAGCAGTTTACCAACGTATTGAGACAATTATCCTGCACATATTCAAAACTGTCAATGGCTTTCCAACACTTTTATCAGAGACATATTTGCTTAAGACTCCTTATCGATGAAGTTTGGTTTTACATTTACCGTTCTATAATGTCACAAACACGTGCATGTAGAGTTTACAAAAAACATTTTGTTAAAGTGGTTCCGCTTCACCTCCAAAAGATCTTTTCAGAAGTCGGAATGTTTACTTTTTATAGTTTTGATTTTTTCTTACAGCCTTACTTAAAGAATCTAACTTTTGAACAATGAGTAAATAATATTGAAGAACTACGTGAGAGAATAGTTTGTAAAATAGATGACCTGAACACCCTTAACAAGTTATTAAACGTTATCATTGGAATGTTGCATACAGTACAAAAATGTCTTAAAAATCACTGTGAACAAATTCAAGATTTATTACAATTGTAGATTAATGTCGATTTGTTATTATTAAAATTTGCTTTGCTACAAATTACGACAGATTTTTTATTTATACTTTCACGTTGTCGTTAATTGAAGATAAAACGGCAATATGTATGTATAGTTGCCTATACTAAAATCAATTTTGTTTACATTAATATAAGTCATAAATGCGCGGTCGATGGAAGAATATTGTTTGTTAAGTTTTGTTTCATAAATTAACATTAAATTTTCTTTGAATATTAAAATCTACTTAACAAGAACTAACCAAACAAAACCTCACTTAATTTTCTTACGTCAAAATTAAAACTGTAAATTATTTGGTTATACACTAAAATTTATAAAATCCCTAAAACAATACGGAAAGAGCTTCTATTTCCGTATCGTGTACAATACGGAAACAAAGCTATAGAAATTGCGAAATAATTAAAATGTAAAGTTAACTTAATAAATAAAAGGTGCATAAATTTAAGTGTAATTATTAATATTGCAACATAAAGAAAATCTACAGAGAAGAAGGGTAAGCGATGGTAATTCGTTTGAGAACCAAGATAAAAAGACAAATAAAAGGTTAATTATATAACACATAATATAAATAATTATAAAACTAAAGTTATCAAAGAAATTGATAGCATGAACAAAAGTACACATGAAATCAATAGGAACACGTGAAATAAAATTGACGATCTTAACGAAATCGTAGCGTAAACCAAGTCTGAACGACTAGAAAATACGTCACGTGTACTAGAACAAAATGAACAAGAAGTAAAGGATAATTTAATGCAAAATGAAGAAATAATGAATATTAATGATAATGAAATGGAAGATAATAAAGAAGATATCAAACAATCATAAAGTTTTTAGATGAGGTGTAGCTATGACTTTAACATTATTATTGAATCTTACTTCCTTATCAGGTTTTCAACAACAGCGAGTGAAAGATTTAGATGTATCGTATATGCAACCAACAATACGCTTTTTGTTATCAAAGACATGAAAAATTTGCTAATGTAAAAGTCACAGCCATAACTTATCTAAAAACTTTATGATCGCTCGATATAACAAATAATATGAAAATTATTGTAAAATATGGTAATATAAGCAATAAAAAACTGAGCTGAGTAGGTTTTGGAATTTTCTTTGACATTTGGTAATTTTTTTAACATAGTAGTCAATTGATTCAAAGTTATGTTAGAAATCAAGGTATATAAGGAAACATTCATTTCTGTCAATATTTATGTTAGGTGCTGTTGTATACACTGTAAAAATAATTAAATTAATTTGATACCACGCCCTGCCCAGCGCAGTTATTTTATTTGAAAACTTGTTAGGTGAGTTAATTAAAACAAAGAAATGAAAATGAAATAAAAATAAAAATTACAAAAGTAACAACAGATGAGAAATGGAAACAATGTGAATTAAAGCAGAAATAAAATTTGATAATAATTTAAAATGAGCAGAAAACAAGGAAAACAACAAATTTGAAGAAAAAGCAAAGAATGAAGACGAAGAAAATATATGAAAATTATGAAACTGTAATCAAAAATTCACAGGTCTTCAAAAATTATTTGATGTAAAATTTATGAAAGCGCCATAATGCGAAAGAAATGCAAAAAATAAAAGAGTTAGCTGCTAAAAATTAGAAAACAGCAAGAGTCTCGGAGGAGACCAATTTATGATTGGAAACTAAAATAAGTTTATATAATAACAAAATTTATTATTCGGATTGCACTGAATAGAATGGAAAAAGAACTAGAAAACTCAATCATTGAAGATTTTTTTTCAACAAGTCTTTGTAGATCGATTATAATTATTCTCGCAGAAGGAATTTCATTTTTGTGTTTACATTTAATCAATCTTAGGGTAAGAGTGGGATAGTCGCCGTATTTTGTTGTTTCGCTTGAAACGTTTGAGTGTATAATGTAAGTGATAAAATTTTTATGTTTACAATTACTCATCAATTAAACACTAAGTTAGTATCGTTATTTTAGTATATTTTTGGTTAGTTTCTTTAATACATTTAAGGGCTTCTATCCCCCCAGAAAAGAATAGATGTCCCATTTCTCGTGAGTATATCCCATAGTAGTGCAGCATCAACATCAACCATATATAGCAGAAATAAATGGTTGTTGCTGATACTAATTCAACATTATGATTTTCTTACAATGCCTCGAAAATATGTGCGTAAAGTCGAAGCAAGACCCATAGCCGAAGATTCTCTTAGAAGCACTTTCAAAGAGCTAAGAAAAAAGACTCTTGGCATAAATGAAATATCCCGTCGGTATGGCATACCCTTCCAAGACGATTTGAGAAACAAAACACAGAAAAATTGACTTTAGGTAAGCACTAATAATTGTTGAACAGATGCACATAGTTAATTATTTTTAATTTAATTTTTTTTAGTACCAAAGTTGTTACCTAAGTTATATCTAATTTTCTTTTCAGGGAAACACCCAGTACTTTGCAAATGAAAACGGTTGAGTATCCATGTTCAAAAATTAGAAAAGCGGGATTTCCTTTAACACGAGATATGATACGAAGTCCAGAGCTTAGTGTTAGACAGGCTGAAAATTTATATCTTCCTCGAGCTCAACGGTGTAAAGGTGCAAAGGTTGTACAGTCAATCACCCGGAGAAAAAGGAGAGAATGTCAATAATAGCTTGTTGTAATGCCGTTGGAAATTTTGTCCCTCCAGTTGTTATTATAAAAGGTGTTAACAAAAAGCCACAATTTCAAGATGGGCTTCCTCCTGGAGCTGAAGTTTATATGAACAGAAAATCTGCCTATAACAAAGCCGAATTGTTCCAGAAATGGCTAGAGGAACATTTTGTGCCTCGAAAACCCCAAGGAAAAGTACTTTTGATATTAGATAGCCATTCTTCCCATAGTAATTTTGTCAATATGTTGAAAACTCCAGAAGAAAATAAAATCATACTATTTTGTTTAAGAAGCCACACGGCGCAAGCTTTGCAACCACTGGATCGAAGTTTTTTTAAACCATTTAAAACATTTTATGCAGCGGAAAGAAACAATTGGATGGCTTTGAGCAATAACCGAATAATCAGCCGTTTTGTTGCAGGAAAACTAATTGGGAAATCATGGATCCGAGCAGCCACTACCTCAAGTGCTGTTTTAGGATTTAAAGTTTGCGGAATGTATCCGCTTCTTTTCAATCTCTGATATGTCTTTAAGAAATGATGTTGAACAACAACCTACTGGAGGTAACAAAACTCTAGAATTAGAACATTTTCCATCCGGTGAGCATGCTAGTCCCTCGTGTAGTAATCAAATTAGAGAACGTGCCGTGACTCCAATTTTAGTTCAAATTCCAATTTCATCACTACTTAACTCAGGTACGTTGAATGAACTTAGCCCAAGAACTCAACTGATCTATCACAATATATCACAGAGTCTGAAAAAGAAACGCCTAGCAAGTTTTTGCATGAATGTTCTCCGTTGCCAATAATTCCAGTCCTATTATATAAGAGAGGGAAGCAATCGGCTGCAGTACTGACTACTAAACAAAACATTTCTGCTAAGGAAAATACAGTTAAAGCTACCCCACGCTTGTTATGCAAGAATAACAAACAACGTCCCTTATCTGATGTGCAATTAAATGCAAAAGTGTCTAAGAAAAGATCTAGAGTAGCTTCAGACGGTAGTGATGGCACGTCTGATAAAATAGATGCAGAAAAAGTACCTATTGGTACCTTAAAGAAAAAGGAAACCCAAGAGTTGTACAACAACCAGAAAATTAAGAAAAATGTAAAATCGTCAGAGAAAAATTCTAGAGTTGTACCATGTTCAGATAAACCACAGATCGAGACAAATGACTATGAATGCGTAGAATGTTTTGAAGAATACCAAAAAACTAAATCAAAGGGGATTGGATACAGTGCATTACGTGTAAGAAGTGGCTTCATAAGAGTTGCACTTTACACAGGGATTATTGTAATCTATGTCAACGGACTATATTTCTCCAAATGAAAAAAAAATAAATAACTTTTAAACATGAAACTCTAAAATTGTTGTACTGATTAGTTGTAAAGTTCTAAAGATTATTATGCTAAAAAATACCTAAATACCCAAAGTAAAACATAAAATATTGTTTTATTATTTCTAGAGGCAACTATCCCCTAAGCAAAATAACATTGAGGCATCTAACCCATACAGTAGGCAACTATCCCTATTCTTAATGCTTCCGAATATTTTTTCTAATCATAAAAGTACAATAAATACTGTACTAATTAGATATACATAATATTATTTGGTTGGTAATCTGAACTTTGCAATCATTTTGAACTATTAAATTTGTACAGTTTGGGAAAAATGATTTATTTTAAAAAGTGTGGCAACTATCCCACTTTTACCCTATTTGAGTAGCTCCTAACAGTATCCTCCAACATCATTGATAATAAATGTTTAATAATATCATTTGACATTTTCTTAAATACGGCAAAACAATTTTTTTAAACAATACATAATATAACAATTTATTTCATAAAATTGGGATGCTTCTGATTTTGAATAATATTTAATAAAAAATAATCAAAAACTGTTGCTGAGAATTATACCTATGTGCTACATACAGGATTTTTTCTAATTCTTAAAAAGGTAGCATTAAAAATGCAATTAAATGCAAATTATAATTGAGTGAGTCCGGTGTTGTCATCGTTACCATTTCAAAACGAATGTTAAAACGATCTGACAAGTGACGTATTACTTTTTGTAACTAGTTACAATTAGATCATAAAAAATGCCATTTTATATCAGGTCGAATTAGAACAACATAATGAAAAATTGTATTTTAGCTGATAGTGTAATGGAATGCGTATAAAAAATTAACATAACCAGTCATTACGGTTTATATAATCAAACATTCGATTTTCACTTTAAGTTTCAATAAAAGGTTTGAATAAAATACTATTTAAAAGCAAGAATTAGTTATGATGTTGTACTTCAGGCATCCAGACATAAAACTTACATTTCTTCAAACTTCCGTAATGGAAAGAAGATCCTGGAACATGACATCCAAACGTTAAATTAAGTAATATACCACAGTTTATGTTTCGATTTTTTTGTAATACTGAAGATTTTATAAAAAACTCTTTCCAAGTACACGTGTCGAAGATGAAATATTATAAACTTAAATTAAAAACTTCTATTTAAAAAAATCAATTTTTAACCCCTTTTTATCAATAAAAAACGCTTTCAAGTGTTGTGTGTTATTACTTTGAAAGGTTTATGTAGAAATATATTAGAAACAATTTCTATTGATAAACGAATTTTTTACAAGTATTTTTAAAGCATTCTTAAAAAAACTAAAAATGCTCTTGTCTGAAGTGACACTTGTAATGAACCGTTTTCGGCTAAAATCTGTGCTTATCAAAACCCTACGAACAATTTTATAGATTTGATATCTCTGAAACATACTAAAGGATTGATTTTGGAATCTTTGAATAACTTCTCATATATTGTGCCAATGTTACATTTGAATAACGTAATTAAGATTATAATTCAAATTTTGATTACGTATCATTGTCGGTTAAAAATTATATTAGATCTAACTATGTCGCATTTTTCAAAGAAAATCAATTCATTTAAATACATCAATAAATTTAAACTTTTTTCTTTAGAAACTTTAATTGTATACGTTTAAAAAATAACACAAATCTTTTTCTCGGTAAATTTGTTATCGTTAGGTTTAGTGAAATAAACTACAATTAGTCTGCGCTATTCAACATCAGGAAGAGTTACAATTTTAGAATGGTTCAGAAGAGTGTGTCCCGCCTATTCAACTTCTGCGACAAGAGTATAAAAAACACCCTCTTCTATTTTGTGTTTTTTAGCGTAACACATTTTTCCCTGTTTTTGGAATTTTGTGCACCTGGTAAGAGTGATACGCGTGCGTGAATACCACGTGCTTGAACTGATGGTAGCACGCGCTTTAAAAAACGCCGTTTTACCCTCCCAAGCTACCCTTAATCTATGTTTATCGTTCACGAGCCCAAGATTATATACGAATTTACCTTAACTTTTGTCTGTCACACATTTTTAAATGTTTTTTAATAGAGACAACATGAAGGATCGTCGTTTTTTATTAGTTTATTAAAATGGCATAAAAAAACACGTGCCTAACTGCCTAGAAAATAATAACCAAATAACAGGGTGAAAATTTTTTAGTAATTGTTAAAGCGTGCATTTATATATGTAAGATATTTTAAGTTAGTTCAAAACAAATAAAAGCAGCTGTATACATGTTAAGGGTAAATGTGTAAGAGGAAATAAGAGTGGATAAATTGAATTTTAACCGCCTTTAACTTCCCGTGATAACAGATAAGACGTTCAAACAATTCAACATTGTTATCACATGAAACACCCCTATAGTTAATCGCAACCCTTGTGTAAATCATAAAAACTATCTTTTATGAACACATATTTTTAAAGGCATTGATCGTTACTATTCTATTGTTAATCGCTCTTCTGTTTGAGTACCAGAGTAACTCAATTATGGTCTTAATCGTACGATAATGAAGTACATGCGTTTATAAGAGATTGCCCAAAATATATGTTCGTATTTTTCTATTTGTTTGTACATTTTGCTAACTTTTATAATACAGGTAGGCACGTAAAACAATTAGATATTTTAAGGATACACTCGCAATATAATGGTGTTATTATTGATTTTTTATAAATATTTAATAATCTATTACAATGTTCCTTACTTGGCGATTTATATTATGACAGGACTATTGAGATTCCACGTAGAAAGTAATTTGTTTTTCGAAAAGTTAATAACAAATAAAATTTAATGTAGTCAAATTATTATCAAAAAGTATAAATAACACAAATTTCAATCATATAACTTTAATGACGTATTTAATTAATTTAATTCGTCCAGATTAAATTTATTTATAAATATTTATTATTGTTGTTTTTGGATCTATTAATTTGATTTATTTATTATTAATATTTGTCAATAAAAACAAGTTTAAAAGGTGCACCATTTCTTAACGTAAATAGAAATATGCTTCCATAAGATGTTATTGTTATTGTTGTTTATTCAGTAAATTATAGATTGTACAGTACATTCTTTTTTTTTGTTGAGTTGCAAAGTGACAAATACAAATTAAATGTCATTGGTATTTATGAGAGTGGATAACAAAATTTAAATTGTATATATTGATTGCAAACAAATTTTGAATTTGATAATCAAACAAGAAATAAGTAATATAAACGGATCGTGAATGATATGCTGAGAACATTTTTAATTTAATATTAACAAATTAACAATCCCTTCAAGTTTTTAAGTTTATTGCAGAGTTCTAATAAGGATAGGTGCCTGATACTTAAAATAAAAGAAGTATTCGTATCTATCATCACTTGTTTAACTTCTATTGTTTAAATTAACAAATGTAAAGCATTTTATCTCACAATTGCACTGATGTAATCAGAAAAACAACAAGATATTCAAGAAACTACATTTTTTTAATAAAACACCCTGTACATTTTTACGTATTTTGAAAGAAAATGAAATGTCAAATATAACATGTTTACCCATATCTACTATAAAATGAATAATAAAGAAGCTTTTGTTAGGTTGGTATTAGTTGACTACGCAAAGCAAATTGTCAAGCAATCGGCTCGGACAGTGCTACCAAATCTCTTGTTTTCTTGTAAACACAAAAAAACTAAGCAGCTGGAAATGTATTTATGTATTTATGAATTATTACTACGGTTACTCGTTACAAAAAATAATATACCTACGTTTTTCGAGAAGAAATTTCCCGCATTCGCACTCCCTACGTTCGTACGACAAAGAAAGTGCTCATGCGGGAAATTTATCTTTCCGAACTCTTTAGGTAAATAACTATTATAGTAAATGTTCAAATACATCTCCTTCTTGCTCCAAACATTTTTTAACTCGCTTATGTACCTCTTATAGCATTTAGGATGTTTTGCCTATGAATGTTATTTATGACGTTAGTAATCGCGTTTACGTTTTGATAACGCTGCTTATAAACTTCGCCTTTCAGAAAACCCCAAAAATAAAAATCTAGAGGGGTAACATCGGAGGACCGAGGTGGCCATAAGATAGGCCCACGTGTAGCAATTCAACGCTTTTGGAAGAGTTCCCTTAGAAGGTCAAGCAACATTCTGAGAATTATGTGGGGAAGCCCCATCTTGCTGAATAATAAGTTGCCGCCGATATGCCAAGTTTACGTTGTGTAAAAACCCCTCAAAAGCTTTAAGCTGCGTCCTCACTGAGTCGGCACTGTCGATTGACTCTGTCGATTGACGTTGTTGATTAGCAAGTCGACAAAACTGAATCTGTCCACACCAGATCGACAGAAATGTTTGTCGATCAGTCAAAATCAACATGTCAGACGAAGATGACGCATTAGTTGCTTGTGCCGCATATATTATTATCGCCAAAAAAAGAAAACTTCCCCGTAAAAGAAGATTTTGGGTTTGACCAAGCCTGCGAAGTAGAGTTAGATACAATGCTAGCGATTTGATAGAGGATTTAAGGAAACATGATGTCAACATATTGAGCCTTGAATACAGGTGTAATGGTGGATTTAGAAATTTTTTCGAATGTCGGAAAGTGAATTTGAATATTTATTACAAAAATGTAAAGAAGATACCAATTGTAGACCTGCCATTCCCATAACGGAGCGTCTTGCTGTAACGTTGCGATTTTTATCAACTGGAGATTCTACCATTCACTAATGTATCTTTTCAAAATTTCAAAACAGGTGATTTCCAAAATTGTTCTGGAGGTGTGCGAAGCCCTTAAAGTACTTAATATTTATTATTATTTACGAGATACATATAAAAAAGAAATACCTAGTATAGCTACTTTTTAATCAAATTTTAACGACTACAAAGAGCAAATAAGAACAAATAACAGTAGTACAAATAAGCTAAAACTAAATATTTAAACTAAATCCTAAATGAAAATAGTACCGCGCATATCTATGTTTATTGTGACGTATGATGTCGTGGAGTTTGCAGCTGGGTGAGGAAATTATCCACAGCTTCATCTTCATCAGTAGTCATTGTAGAAGTTGACAGTGCAGGAGTTGGGGGATGACCAGAAGAGCATGAGGAATATGATTCCGGCGACTGTTGCGGCGGTAAAATCGTTAGTAAGCGACCGGAATTAGCTGGAGGCAAAAAATATTGCTGAGACAGAGGATAATAGTGCTGTTGCTGAGACCGAGGATAATAGTGCTAATGCTGAGCCTGAGGAGCCTGCTGCTGTGGTTGTTGTGCTACGGTATAATTATAATTTCCCAATTTTGCTTCAAACAAAAGTGTACTTATTTTGTGTTGCACTATAGCTTGAGCATAAGTAGTAGGCAAGTTTCTTAATGTCACAGCCACTTCTTCGCCACATATGGTGAACACATCCTTTGGTTTTTGCAGCTAATGTTTGCTTCATTGCTTCGTATGCTTCATTGACCATTGAGTTATCGAATCTTCTTTTCCTTGATGGTACATGAGCAAGAGTTGGAGACTTGAACTGTTTTTGGAGTAACATTGTCCTTTGCTTTTTCAACATTATTGGCCTGTGAGTTACTCATCGTAGAGTCTTGTGAGCTGTTGTTTTCATCATTTAAAATGCAATGTTGCGTGTTCTTAAGGTCATCAGTGGTATCCACATCGTTGGCATTGTCCACGGCATCCATTACCGATGAAATCTGTAATATAAATATTTTTATTTTACTACTGTTGTAACTGTTTTCAGTTTCAAGATTGAAAAATAAAATTAAAAATATTAAAATTACTTTTTTTATTTCAGATGCCTAAAAACGAAGCAGAATGGAAAGCCGTTGCCGAAGACTATCACAATCGTTGGAATTTTCCGAACTGCGTCGGAGCTATGGACGGAAAACACATATCGTTGCAGGCTCCAATAAACAGTGGCAGTGAATTTTTCAATTACAAGGGATTTTTAGTATTGTATTGTTTGCCGTAGTTGACGCAAATTACAACTTCATTTACGTTAATGTGGGATGCCAAGGGCGCATTTCAGATGGTGGCGTGTTTAGTAGTACCACATTTAATAAGCTTCTAGAGGACAATACAATGCATTTACCTGAAGAAAATCAACTCCCAAATAGTGAACTAAAGAGCCCATATGTTTTTGTTGGAGACGATGCATTTCCTTTGTCAAAAATATAATGAAACCATATGCAGGAAATCACACTAAAGGTTCTAGCGAAAGAGTATTTAATTATCGCCTCAGCAGGGCTCGAAGAATATCAGAAAATGTGTTTGGCTTAATATCTAACGTATTTAGAATATTTCGTAAACCATTGCTATTGGAACCCCAAACCGCTTGCAAGGTGACGTTAGCAGGATGTTACTTGCACAATTTTCTTAGAAAAGTGCATCTAAAAGCATTTACAACCCTCCTGGAACATTCGATTCTGATTGCTCTGATTCAAGAGACGTTATTCCAGGAGCTTGGAGAAATGATAATCACCCTGGCTTAGCAGATTTACCCAGAATACCCAGACGAAGTGCACTGCATGCCCAGCAAGTGAGAAACACCTTAAAAGACTATTTTATGACACCCGAAGGAGAAGTTCGTGGCAATACGAAATATGTTAAAATGTATTGTTTGACAACATAAATTTAAAAATAAAAATAAAGTTTTTAGTTCTCAAAATCTACATACCTGTAGCTCTGAATCCAACATCTCCCTGGGCTTATTTTTGTCCAGTAAGAATTTCAAACTTTCAAAAGCAAACCATTTACTTGTATACACATCCTCGGTACCAGTGCCAGATTTCTTGCTATCCTTTATTTTTTCAATTCTCTTGAAAATTGACTCTGAAGATTTTTAATTTTTTGTTCTACAGCTTGCTTCTGCATGTTAAATTGATTAGCAATTTTCATCAGGTCATCGTGCCTCAAGTTTTTGTTCTTATAGTTTTTCATTTTGGAATCCCATAGATTCTTTTTCAGTTTATATGCCTCAATAAAGGCTATGACTTTATCTTGGTCCCATTCCATTTCTTCTAACGAATACCACAAAACACGAATACTACGATGTCAACAAGATGGTTAAAACAGTTTGTCGAATATCAAACGTCGAAAACACGTCAACACACTAATGTCGATCGACTGCTCTTTGATGTTTACCGACAGGCGATGGAAAACAAATCGACACGTCGATCGACTTATTTTGTCGATTGTCATGGTCGTTTGCCACGTACACACCGAGTCGACGACACTGTCGATCGACAGTGTCGACTCAGTGAGGACGCAGCTTTAAGTGATTGTATTTGGTTTAATTTCAATTTAATCTTTGTTAAGCCGTGTCCACACTATGTCGATCGACCCTGTCGACACGGTCGATCGACAATATCGCTCGATACGGTCGACCATCTTGGGAAGCCAACAAGATCCTAGTTGTCGCCCGCGGAGATTTTGGTACGGCCTAGCCTCGTTCGAGGCAGAAAAAAGTATAGTACGGAGGAATTTATGCAAGATTTATAGCTGGATGAGGTTGACGAATTAAATCTAGAATATAGATGTGACGCGGGCTTTAAAAACTTTTTTAGAATGAAAAGTTCCGATTTTGAAATTTTTTGAAAATGATTGCATAATTAAAAAGACACACCATTAATAATAATAATAATAATAAAAGCTTTATTTAGTTAATAATAACTATTATAATCTTACAATTTCATAAATTATATTATAAATGTTTTACTTAACTAAAATTTATTCTTAACATATAGTGTAGTTTTAAATTTGAAATCAGACATAGAGCTACTATATTTTATTTCATTTGGCAATTCATTAAATAACTTTAATCCTTTATAGTACAGTGAATTTTGGCTACTAGTTTTATCGTATTTTGGTAATCTAAAGTTGTCTCTTTGTCTGGTTTCATATCCGTGAAACTCTCGATTGTGAAATAAATATGTATTAAGGTACCTCGGTAATTTGTTATTTAAACATTTATAAATCAAAAGTAGTACATTAAATACTGTGTTTTGCCAAATACTGAGTAAACCGGTTGTTTCTAACATATATTTTACGCTGGTTAATTTTGAACATCGTAATATAATGCGGAGGGCTTTGTTTTGTTGTTTTTGTAATTTATTTATTTCACCTTCGTTGCTTAAAAGATTATGGTACTACAATAATTAAAATAGGGCTCTATAATTGAACGATATACTAATAATCTAATATCATAACTTAACTTATTCGAAATTCTTCCTAAAAAGTTTATTTTCCCACTTACTTTCTTTATTATATACTCCACATTTTTATTGAATTTTAGTTTGTTATCTATAACAACACCTAAATATTTAAATTCCTCTACTACCTCAATTTTGTTGTTTTCTACTACAATTTCGACATTTTCTAAATTTGTGGTTTTTTAGTTCCTAGTATCATACATTTGGTTTTAGATACGTTTAATTTTAATTTATTAGCTTTGAACCAATTTGTTAATAACATCAAATCGTCATTAATAAGTTTAACAGTTTCTTGAACATTTTTTCCCGAAGCTGAGATAAGAGTATCATCCGCAAATAAATGAATAGAAGATGATTTTGGTACGGAAGCAATGTCATTTATATAAAGATTAAATAATATTGGACCTAGTACTGAACCTTGAGGGACTCCTAAACTATTTAGAATATTTTCGGACATTACGGTATCTATACGGGTTCTTTGGTAGCGATCATTAAGGTAACTTTCAAACCATTTATACTCGTTATTTAGTATTCCATAAAGTTTTAATTTATGAAGCAATCGTTTTCGACATATAGTTTCAAATGCACGTTTTAAATCTACAAAAACCGCTATTATTACTTGATCTTCTTCTAATTCATTTTTCCAGTTTGCTAAAATGAGATTTAGCGCTGTTTCGCAGGAATGCTTACTTCTGAAACCCGATTGTGCATCATTAATTATATTTTCCTGTTCCAAATAATCGACTAGTTGTCTCTTTACTACTATTTCTAAAATTTGTTCTAATTTAGGTAATATATTAATTGGACGAAATTCCTCACATTTTTTCGTATTTTGTATTTTTGGGATGGGAATAACCGTATTTATTTTCCAAATATTATGGACCGTTCCTATTTCTAAAGATTCATTTATTAAGTCTACTAAAATATTTCCTACCACCGGAAATACATCGCGCAATATCTTAATCGAAATATTATCTACACTGTTTGATTTTTTAATTCCGTTAATTATTTCTTCTAGTTGTCTTCAGAAAATCAATTCCAGTTAATCAGCGCCTTGCAGTAACGCTGCGCTTTTTGGCAACTGGCGATTCATACACTTTATTGAGCTATCTGTTGAAGATTTCAAAACAAGCAATCTCCATCATTGTACCAGAAGTTTGTGATGCATTGGTAGAAGCAACTTAAGGATTATGTCAAGGTAAGAAAGTTAAATACACATTCTAGTAAAAGCAATACTTTATTTTCATATTTTGTTTGTTTAATTTCAATTACAGCTTACAAAATTTGCTCATAGTACAAAATTGGTAAAAGTTTGAAAATATAAAAAGAGTAAATTATTTATAGCATGTAAAATTAAATACGTTTAATACAATTCTCGGAGCTCGTTTTCGTCAAATTCAGGTTGTCCTCCCAAGTTATTTGAAGTATAGCCAGATCGAACAGATGATGGAGACTGAGAGGCAGAAAAGGATGAAGAATATGAATATGGTGAATTTCACGTAGGAGATTGTGTTAATGGGTAGGGCGATAACTGAGGTTGATAATTTTGATTTGTAGATGGGAAGATATTGGGATATGTTTGTTGATGTGTGTTGGCATTGTACGAGTAACCTTCCATCCCCATCTCTGCCTCGAATAATGTTCTATTCATTATTTGTTGGGCTACAAACCTTGCTTGAGGTGAAGTAATTTTCCTCAGTTTCATGGCTAGCTGTTCTCCAAATGAATCGTACTCATCTTTTTCTTTCTTCTTCGACTGAATAGATCTCAATAAGTTAACCGCTTCATTCATGATCGGTGCACTGCCAGCAGAAGTTGAACTTCCTTTGCGCTTTTTAATCGGTGTTTTTGGGGAGGTAAATGCGTCTTTAGGCGGTGGTGTACTTGCACTTCCATTGTTGTCTTTCGGACTTGATGTCTGCGTTTTCTTTAGTATCACTTTCTTTCTGTTGTTCCTCACATTCTGGCTCTTGTGATCCCTAGAAAACACAATTATACAAACACTATTCATGAAAATATTTTTTTTGACCATTTTAATTTGAGTTGATGAAAAGAAAACAAATTATTATTGGATTTACTCGGACAGTTTTTGTTTCTTTACGGATGCCGCAAAATACAGAGGAGTGGGAAAGTGTTGCAAAATGTTTTAATGAGAACTGGAACTTCCCAAACTGTGTGGGAGACATTGATGGGAAACACATAAGCATTCAAGCACCAGTCCATTCCGGCACAGAATTTTTTAATTACAAAGGGTTTTTTAGCATTATATTGCTTGCTGTAGTTGATGCCAATTATAATTTAATATACTCGAACGTTGGTTGCCAGGGAAGAATTTCAGATGGTGCCGTTTTCAATGCTACGTTTTTTAAAAAATGTTTAGAGGACAAAATGATGCACCTTCCCCTGCCACGCCCTTTACCCCAATCAGGCTTTCCGATGCCACACGTCTTTGTAGGAGATGAAGCTTTTAAACTTACATCTAATGTTATGAAGCCATTTTCGGGATTGCATAATAAAAGAACAAAACAAAGAATATTCAACTACCGACTAAGTAGGTTTTCCGAAAATGCATTTGGCATAATGTCTTCCAGTTTTCGAGTATTCAGAAAACCATTATTGTTGAAACCACACACAGCAACAAAAATGACATTGGCTGCAGTTTATTTGCATAACTACTTAAGGAAAAGCGAATCGAGAAACGTTTACAGCTCAGTTGGGATGTAAGATAGGGTATCATCTGAGAGTGGAGAAGTATTTCCAGACCTGTGGAGGCGTGATCCAGCCACTTGCCAGATAAACAAGTTGCTTGCCATCCCAAGAAGAAGTTCTATGAAGCTCAGAAAATTAGGGATAAGTTTGCAGACTACTTTGTTTCTCCGCAAGGGGAACTACACTTCCAGTATGATAAGTAGTTTGACATATTTTTGTAATTTTGATTAATAAATAAACGATTAGAACGATCACGGTACATTTCAATAAAATTCGACGTTTGGGTATCACTCCAATTCATTTTCAAAAAAATGTACGCACTTGAACAACAGTATAGCACTAAACTATTTTTTAAAACAGCAACGACAAGATCGACACGTCCACACTGGTGCTTTCGACTCGACTGTCTTTGATCCGGACCAACCTGACTCGGGTTGCGTTCGACTCGACTCGACACCGCTCAACAATGTCTAGCGACACGTCCAGACTTGTTCGACGTTGTCAATCGACTTTGTCGATCGGTGTCGATCGACATAGTGTGGACGCGCCTTTGCTAATTTAATCAACTTCGTATCTCCAATAATAACAAAGTTAGCAATAGTGTCGACTTAACTTTGAACACACTGCATAGACTACCAAAAATTTACATGAATTTGTAGAAAACGGTTTTTCATCCGTCAAAAATTTGGAGTTCAGGTTGCTGTGTCTTAAAAACAAATTATTATGGATCCAATTATGTTAAGGCGTCATTCACGAAAAGGTTTGCAAATTGTACCGAGATTGCAAGATTCAACCCTTATGCAAGTGCTTAACAAAGACATTGATCCTAATTCTCAAAATTATTGTAAGCTACTATAACTCATTAGACCTTATCGAGTATGTGATGATGTTGTTATAGAAATGACGATAGTTTTTGCAAATACGCCTGTCAGTTTATTTAAATTTGGTTGTGGGGACTGTTTAAAAGATGGGTAGAGGATAAAAACCGATGGTCTCAAGCGCATAAGAAGCGCAAACTTTAGCCATAATTAAAGAGGTTGAGGCGAGAAGGCAGTATTTGTTTGGTGAATTGAAAGGACCTACTCTTACGCACGCACATAGGGATCGTTCTTGGGCCCTTGTAGCAGAGAAACTAAATGCCTGTCGTTAGCTGGGTACAAAACTTGAAAAGCAAGTTTGTCGACTCAAAGGTCAAACAAAAAACAAAGTTATCATTTTGTTCGCGAAGCCCAAAAAACTGGAGGAGGTCGAAATAAGGCCGAAAAATTGTCATCTTCCGAAAATTTGCTGTGTTTTCTCATAGGGAAAGAATGTATTGAAGGTAAGTTTCATTTTGAAAATAAGAAAGGGTTTTTAAGAACTTATTTCTTTGTCAGGTATCTCGGGTGGATTTGAAACTTGCATACCATAATCTAATCGTGAAATGAAGAATGATTATGATGTACCTACCAATAGCCAAATGCAGTCGGTTACCACGAACAAAGGACAAGAAATTATTTAGAGAGTACCTTTGCCATTTCAAACAAAAAAGTACAAAATGAAAAACACAGAAAAACCAAAAATCACTGAGCCTCATCCCATACCCAGACAAAACAATGAAAAAGCATTCGAGGACTGCATTAACATTTTAATAAATGGAAAGAAGAAATGAGTTCAAAACCTTCTCTATTCAGTAAGGAGAAAATAATGAAACTACCTTAGTTTTAAAAGTCTGCAATTAAAAGTAATAACTTTTCATTTGGATGCTTATGTTCAACCTGGTGTAAGAGGACATTACTTGTCCAGCTTCGAAGTGTGGCAAATATAATTAACTCTCACCTTTTCTTTCAATAATTCTCCGACTAATATACAAGCATTAAGATACTAGTAAAATTCTGTCGAATTGTTACTATTGCTAATGAATGCGAAGTCACTGGGATTATTTCAACGTGTTTTCATTTAAGGCAAATTGCCTTTTTAATTCTTGAAGGCTTGTTTTGATGAAGTCATTTATTCCTTCTAAACTTTGTGTTGCAGTTTTTTTATAATACCTTTTGTGTTTTATCAGTTTAAAGTTTGTATGTGTTGTTACCATTTTGAGTGAAGTTATAAGACTGCTTCTCAAAGAACAATTTTTTCTTTTTCGTTGTCTCAAAACAAGGCCACATTTCTGATTTTTAACCACAACATCAGTAATAAAATGAATTTCGACTTACTAATGATAGTGAACAACACACTTACTTATTAAATTGAATTTACAATAAGCAATGAATTTGTAGTTTTTAATTGATTCGAATCGGTACCTACTGACAGATTACACTTCCAAACTTTTAGTATTTGGAGGTTAATTTTACGTTTATATGCCTTTAAAAATGAATTATACTAGAGAACTTGAAAAATATTCGTGATATGAGAGGAAAATTGGAGGATATTGTTCAAGTGATAGAGCGAATGGAAGCGGATATAGTAGTCCTAACCGAAACAAAGAAAAAAGATAAAGGAATAGAAGAAGTAGGGCATTTTATACACATTTTCAGTGGAGTACAAAAATACGAACGCGCCAGTAGAGGTGTATCGATATTAATAAATAAAAAGTATAAAAACAAAATATCAGCCGTAAATGAAAATATTGTAACTGTAAATATGAACTATAAAGGAAATAGATTAACTATAATTGGAGTATACGGGATAGGTGAAGACTCAACTGTTGTAGATAAAATAACCATTTTATAACACTAAACGATACAATAAACTGTTTAGGAGATCAACGAGAAATAATAATGATGGGTGATATGAATGGAAAAACCGGAAGAAAACTAAGAAATCAAATAGTAGGAAGTTTTGGTGAAAATACAGTAAACGTTAACGGACAAAGACTTATACACTTATGTGAGAACTACAAGTTTAAAATTTTGAATGGATTTTTCAACCACAAAGACATTCATAAATTTACTTGGCACCAAGATACGAGACAACTGCGTTCAAATATAGATTATATTATAATTAAATAACAAACAAAGATGACAGTCCATGATGTCAGAGTATACAGGGAAATGGAGTGTGGTTCAGATCACTATCTGGTGAATTCAAAAATAGAAATCCTATAATATAAAACACAAACACTAAGACATGTGTAGCACAGAGGAACAAATAAATACACCGAAGTATAAAATCGATCTATTGGAACAAGAGAGCATACGAGAACTATATAAAACGAGATTGGAACAAAATTGGATGATAGATTCAAACCTGACAACGCAGAGGATCTTCACTAACATATTATAACAGCTATTACGGGAGCAGCAGAGGAAGTACTTGGGAAAGTAGAAACTGACAAAAAACGGTAACAAAATAATATAGCATGGAATGATGAGCTAGGAAAACAAAAAGGAACTTAAACAGAAGATATGTAAAAATGGATTACATCAAACTCTCAACAAGACAGAGAAAATTACAAACGGGAACTAGCAACATTTAAAAGTTTGATCTTAGAAGAAAAAACAGAAGCTGGGATAAAAAATGCTTAGAAATCGAAATGTATTTAGAAGGAACAAGATCATCTGAAGCGTGCAAATTTATAAAAACATTAAGAACTGAGAACACACAAAGATCAACATTATTCTTAATTAGTATAAAAGAATGGGAGGATCACTATAAGAAAGAACTAACAGAAGATTTTTAATACAATCTCCGGTGGCTTACCAGATAGAGGGTAAACCAATTGAGATGGATATGACATTAGTTAAAAAAGCAATACACGACATGAAAAACATAAAAGCCCCTGGGCCAGAAGGTATACCAGCCGAACTGCTTAAATGTAGCTCAGAAAAATTAATAATAATGTTGTCGTATCTCTTATGTATATGTGAATGGAGAATGCGTCTCCGAAAATTGGAAGATTGGATGAACACCAGTTTATAAGAAAGGACAAAAGAACAAATGTGAGAACTATAGATGCATAACCGTAACCAGTACATTTAGCCGAATATATGGAAAAGTATTAAAGTATTTAATAGAAGAAGATTACAATACCTCCCCGATTGAACAGCAAGTAGGATTTAAAGCAGGCCTTTCTTGCATGGACAACATCTTCTCTATAACACAAATAGTAGAGAAGAAACTGGCAACAGCAAGAGAAGTCCATTTAATGTTCGTGGATCTAAATAAAGCATATGACAATGTACCAATCCGTAAACTATGGGAAATACTAGGAAAATCAGTAATAAATAGTACAGTAATTCAAGCCATACAACAACTATATAAGAACTCGATGTCTACAGTAAAAATCGGTAATAGACTCTCGAAAACGTTTGAGGTGACGAAAGGACTTAGGCAAGGCTGCTCGATATCTACCTCAACTATGCTTTACAAAATTGGAGAAACAAATGCCGTGGAATGGGGATCTAGTTGACTGATGACACATCCCTATACACGCATCATTTTGCAGATGATCAAGTAGTAATAGCACAAGATAGAGATGATTTAGAATATATGAGCAGAAAGTCTTCCAACAGGAAGAATACGATAAATGGGGATTAAAAGTCAACTTTAACAAAACTAATTATTTATGTGTTGGTGCACCACCTGAGGACCTAGTATTAAATAATGGAAAAGTAATTAAAGCATGTGAAGAATACACCTATCTAGGCCCTAAAATAATCAATGAAGGAAGAACTGAAGAAATTGAATGCCGTATATCAAAAGAAAGACAAGTAATTAAATGCTTAAACTCTATCCTATGGAACAGACGTGTATTGAAAGAGAGAAACAAACAAATATTCAATTCGGTATACAAAAGCATAACGTTATACGGGTGTGAAGCATGGGAAATAAATAAAGGTATAGAAAACAAACTACATGCACTAGAAATGGACTTCTGGCGACGATCAGCTGGGATATCACGTTTAGATAGAGTAAGAAATGAAAGATTAAAAGAGATCATGGATCTCAAAGATTTAATTACGCAGGATATAAAACAAAGACAGTTATGCTGGTATGGGCACGTACAAAGGATGGGAGAGGAAAGAATACCTTAACAAGTCATATACTGGTCTCAAAGTGAAAATAGAAAAAAGGGAAGACCAGAGACCAGGTGGATAAGTGGCATTGAAAAATCCATGTCGGAGAGAAACTTAACACCGAACGATTGGAATGACCGAAAAAGATAGCAAAGGGAAACCGTAGGGCGTATAAGAACGCTATAAACCGTAATAATTGTCCCCAAACGCAACGTTATTATATCATGGTGTTTTATAATCTAACTGTTCTGTAATTGAAAATAAATCCAGAATGTTAATATTCAGGAATAAAAGTCGAATTTTTTTTTAATCCCTGTGACTGGAATGGTCATGATAATAAGGTAGCATTAGTAAAGATGAATTGGAAACCCTTGAAGTGATAATAATAAGAAAACTATAAATAATAGTTATTTTCCGTCGACCTCATTATAAAATTGAGTTTTACGTACTCCCTGAATAATCATAAAGTAACACTTTTTTAACTAACCGATCGGTATCGCTGATGATAACAGCTTAGCTGTTGAAACACGTGTCCGAGTCAAGTTTTTGGTGCAGTTTTTGGTGTTTTTCTGTTGGTTAAATAGACGCTGCAGTTGGTGTTCCTTTCCTTTGACTTTTTTAACTGTAATACTTTTCGTCCGCAAACACTTTTCGTCCGCAAACATCTGTCAATGTCAATTATTATTTTATGTCAAATTAAATAAAGTCGAAGTAACCAGTATGAAAACCCATTTTAAGAAAGGATGAATTTAGTGACTACATAGGATATTACAGTACTTTAGGTACATACTGAAACATTTTAGATACTGCAGAATATTGTTTGTTTACTTCCATTTATAACCTCAATTTCTCAATCCCACACAACTTTGAACAAAAACAATTTGTTGTTCAAATTACAAGTAAATGATTTTAAGTTCTTTGAAATGATATTAATAAATTGTTTATAGTTTCTACAATGTGCGAAGCATATAGAAGAGCCTGGTTGTAATCTCACAATACTCGATACATTGTTTTCAATATGTAACACTTTAACTTCTTTAAAGTTATTCATTTATAAGGTAAGACAGAATTCATACGACTTGAGATTGCTTTAGACAATTTTATTAGGTAACATTTTGATACAGAAGCGGAGTTCCGATACAAAATTTTCACGATCATAAAATACAAAAACTTACAGTAGAAGTGAGTTAATTATGGGTATCTTTCTATTACTGTATTTGATTGATGTAAATAAGTAATAATGCTAATGGAAAACACAAGAACAGTAATTACTTGTGAAAAATCATTGAATATTGATTCTGTCGCAGGAAAAAAAAATAGAATCATATAAGCCATCAACATTACTGGGTTCAAGATTTATTCGTACACAAAAACAAGGTGATTTACAGTTTTCAATAAGCTGAAAGAAGATTATTACATTTTTGAAACATTTTCGGAGTGAATCAAAAACTACGTTTGCATACTTTCTTACGGTCAGGCAATATTTTTATTGAATATAAAATGATTATAAGTCTGACCACGGTACAAACTCAGTCTTATAACTATTATATGTCCAATTAGTAAGAATCGACTTTAATGTGTTTAATAGGAGAAACTTCATTACATCTTTGATCATAAACAATTAAAGAAATGCATTAATTTTGAGGGTAGGCTTCCAACTATAACTACATTTTTAAATATACTTCAAAATAACACTACCTAAATGTAATTTTTATTATTTTAATAAATTATAAAAAGTACATGTTTTACCTATTACCTATCATAATCAAGTGCTCTTATAAAAATTATGTGATTGTTGTAAACAAATGCTTTATCGGTACAATATTTGAACGCGGAAAGCTTTTATTTCCTTTAATAAATTTTGACACAAATGTTACAATACTGAACGGTGAAGTGAACATTAGGTACAGTAAAATCAGAACAAACGTAAAATTTTTGTTTAAAATTACTAAACATTTTGTTTTCAGTAAACGGTAATAAATAGAAAATTAATTAATTTAAGGTCAACGGAAAAATTAATATGTACCTCGGAAAAAAGTGCTTTTAATAACCTCGCCTGTTTGCTGCCTCGGCTAACGCCTCGGCCAGCAAATTCAGTCTCGTACATAAAAGTGCACTTTTTGTCCTTGTTACATAAATAACTATTTCGTATCAAGGCCAAAAAGTGTGTCTTTTTTTGACGAGTTTGAGATTAAAAAGAAAAAAAGGAAACGAGGACAAATCACACTTTTTGGCAGTGGTACACACAAAAATGTGTTGACGAATTTTATTATAAATAAGGTCCTTTGTAACTATAGTAACTATGGCAGAAAATTTGACATTAGCGGTGAAATCAATATATTTATGTAAGTAAGAAAATATTGATAGATGGCCGAGTTGAAAGCCGCCAGAAAATAGTTATTTGTCCAACAAGTGAGGAAAGCGATTCTTTTTCCCACTTGTAAACGTAACCAATAGTCTCGCTACAGTATTCTGTAGTATCGGCGTGGTCTCAATCTGTCACAGGGCAGTCGCGTAATTCTAACCAATAAATGTAGGATAGCAACTTTTAAGAGTCGAAATATAAGATATTAAATTAAACAAACCTTATTGAATACTAAATTAAATTGTTTAACTAACTACTATGCGCATATAGTTCTAATAACACATTCTTACATTTTTTAAAGAGACATTTTTGTAACACGGCATTATTTTCCTCGCTAGTAAGGAAAACAAATTTTTCCGCCGCTTTTTGTTACGGTCGCCTAAAAATTTTGTTGTTTTTTAGTATAATAAACTTTTTTCTATCTTTTATAATAAAATAAATAGTCAAACATAAAATTTTAAGAAAAGAGGAAGTTGTGATTTTAAATCTAGTATTTCTAACGTCACAGAATATAAATGTTAACAGAATTAATATTACATTATATTATACTTTATTATGTTAGTATCAAATATGTAATTGCTTAAGATATTTCAATAGACAAATAAATGGAAAAATGTGTTTATTTTTGATAAAAGAGGTAAACTACAAATCAAGGACATAACTCATTGTAATCAACTGAACCCTAACCTATCCTAACCAAATAAATATCAGGAGACTTCTTGTTAAAACAAGTTGAACAAACATGTGGTTATGATAAGAATAACACTACCAAATTGTATAACCGCTATCAATAAACAAATGTTTAAACAACATGAAGACTTGCTTGTTATTTTAGGATGAGTTATAACTAATTCCTGAAAAACGTTGTAAGATTGGGATGGGTTGATATATCTATTTATTTGAAAAACTACATATCTCTCCTGTTCTTAAAAACAATTACTTTAATCTCTTTTATGAAAAAAATTTGAAAGTTCAAAGGCAAAGTGGAACGTAAAAGTTATAAAGACAGATATTAGAGAGCATTATTTGTGATACAAAACATAATAAAGCTTCTTCCTCGTTAATAATTAACCGGTAAAAGTATAGAAAGTAAGAAACTTCAAAGGCAGTCTTTTAACGGACAAAGTGCTTTGAATTTCATGCCTATCGTTTTTAAATAAAAGGAAGCAGCGTTGCAGCCCCAGATTCGTATTAATACGTATTGCTCTTAAATTTCTTAATTTTTGTTCAAATACGTCAAGGTTATTTATACAAACGATGTATTACCGTTTAATGAAACCTTTCGAAAAGAAGAAATTGAGTAACTTTAACGGTACAAATTTAGAAATAACATTAAATTAAACATATTGATTGTTTGCATCAAGATCTATTGATTAACTGCTTTATATTGTAACTATATTATTTTCCGGCATATAAACATCATCCACTTTAACGTCTTTAACAAGAGTAAACTAGATAAACAATATTTCCGGTGCATTTGATAATATGCATATTAAAACAGTAGTGAAGATTAAAAGAACTAGGTAGTACATGGAACGAAGATGAGAAAACTAAAATTTCAAGATTCATTCATTTTGATGCAATTTTAAAACGATTATTGTTAAGGATGTAAAGTTTATCAAAAGCAAATGTTAACCCGATAGTGATATTAAAAACAAACTTAGATATAACTATATTATTAAGAACAAACATTTCACATTCTAAATGTTTGATTACAACATCAAAATACATAAGCCTTTATCGTTGTGATGAAGTAAGAACACACACTATATAAATTGAAAAATTCTCATTTATAATGTGAACTTAATCATCTATTTTACGGGTATAAATGTGTCGTAAAAAGAATCATATTTAATATTGATAAGTGCGAAATGGATTTAGGACGATAACATTGAGATATCACACAATAATATCCAAGAAATACAAACTTCAATTCTATTACGCACCAATCAGAAACTTCTTGACAGCTGACCGGTGGTCGCTGTCAGATTCAGATATTTCAGCGCCCTAAAGTTGTTTTTTACGAATCTTGAAATGAATACGCACCAGATTTCGATGTTTTTTCAATTCTGAATCCGATTAACTTGTTTGTATATGAAATGTCTAACAAAAAATCTTATTTGTTGAATACGTTTACCCGTCAACACTATTTGAAAAGCATACAAAGATTTCTTACAATACAAAATCATAACTTTATTATTTAGATTAAAATTTTAAGGTGAATTACATGAATAACAAATTTTAAGTACGTTATAAACTTTAGGTACGAAAACAAATCTTTACTTTAGTTATTGCCGCTCTGATTGTTGTTGCATGCATATCACAAATTGCAGAAAAATCTCCACAGCCGCGGTTCAGTTTCTTTTTGTAAAAATGAATTACTAAAATATTTTTATTGATTTTTTGTATTGTGAAAATATTAATCTATGGCACTACGACATTGTAGTAAATTATGAATTTTGAAATATCTCAAAAACGGTTAGAATTTTGAAATCAAAGAAGTATACCTTTTTACAAAAAGATTAGAGCTTTTTAATATAATATATAATTGCTTTTCCATAGCCAACTACGTGAAGTATATTCGATCGTTTCAAAAGACCTAATGATCTCGAAAACACTTACGAATAGGTATAGGTAACCTTACTACAGTTTGATAGAGAATTAAGTCTTGGACTTGATAACACTAAAAGTTACAGTGTGTCCCATTTAAAAAAAATTATTTTACGACATTGAAAATTCAAATGTAGATTTAGGACTCTTTTTCAACATTTTACCAAATAGGAGGATCAAATATTCTATTCCAAAACTGGTGCCGCAGGAGGCACGTTCTTTATTCAAAGGCAAAATTCTTAAAAAGGTTAGATATAGGTATAGGGCATTATACATAAAATGCGTTGGGTTTTCAAACTTAAGTTGGCACTATTGCTAACTTTGTTATTATTAGAGCTACAGGGTCGGTTAAATGGGCATTTGATTTTCTCATCACTATGGTGAAAACAGAATAAAAATCGAACATCGCGTTCGCGAGTTATGTCAAATTGTTTCATTTTTTCAAATGTATACAATATTCTCAATTGATAGGAAATTGAATACTGAACAAAAACTGTCGTATTATTTTTTATCCTAAAGTCAAAAATGAGAGAGCTATTGATGATTTTTCGAATAAGTTTAAAGTGGCTGTGATTTCATAGACTACAATCGTTTGTTGTATAAATGTCATCAGAATTAAAATGTCAAATTGAAGTTTCACAGGTAAACAGTTTACAGCCACTAAAAGCGTTTACAGGCGGGCTCAAAAATGCTTGGACCAAGACGGTGACGTTTTTGAGCATCTATATGAAATTTTCTTTTAATTTTCACAGAATAAATTAAAATAAACCATATTCTTTCGCTTTATGGATATTCCACTTTTTTCATTTCATTTACCACTTCTGCTGGATATAGTGACCATGAGTTTTGTATGTTAATCTATCCCAATCACGAAATAATTTTTTGAAGTGTCTGCCGTGAACAAGATTCAAACCGCCTCGACCAACGGTTTTCCGACTAGTAAAATTGACTACATTCTTGGCATTACTACTCGACCACCCGCGGGTCTAATATTCTTCCTACTTTCTACTTAATGGTGAGGCAAAGTTATAACTAACACAACCATCTTAACAAATTTGAAAAATCATCAATAGCTCTGTCATTTTTGACTTTAGCTCTATCATTTTTGACTTTAGGATAAAAAATAATGGGAAACTTTTTGTTCAGTATTCATTTTCTATCGATTGAAAATATTATATACAGAGTGTCCCATTTGAAAAAATGGAACAATTTGACATAACTCGCGAACGCGATGTTCGATTTTTTATTGTTTGCACCATAGTAATGAGGGAAACAAATGCTACTAGTTTGCCTATTTAACTGACCCTGTAGCTACAATAATAACGAAGTTAGCAATAGTGCCGACTTAAGTTTGAAAACCCTGTATATGGGACGTTCCATTTAAAATAAGCAAGTTGGTAACAACTTCCGGGAAAGCGACCTATCTAGCAAACGTACTATCAGTACAAAGCCTCAGAATTGACTGATTTAATATATGTAGGCAAATCAATCTACGGAAAAGAAACATAAATTGGGCAACAATGAGTATGCAAAAGCTCTTACGAAAAATAAACAAAGTCATTTCAGAGCTTAAGAGATTCAAGATAGACATTGCAGTATTATTTATTTATTTGTTTATTTGTATGGTACATTTTAAATGTTGCATTGTGATGTAAGTATTATGTATGGTGCCTCAGAAGATCAGTATAAATGTATATAGGGTGGTGACAAAATCGTGTGCAGTTGTGGATTAGTTCGTCTTGGTAAAGCATTTGCTTTGAGGTTTAGGAAAACTACTAAAACCTAAACATGCCAACCCTACCCACCTTAGTATTCATATGTAATAATATTAATTAACTAATTGGATTGTTTTTCCTCAACGAAGAACAATCCAATTAGTTGATCATTTATAGGAGGAAATATTTACCTTTCACAATATTAATTAAGTGTGTGAACATTATAAAAGGTAAGTAAGAACATCAAATATAACAGCACAGCCATTGCATGACGACATAATGGACCAATCCAAGCGCCAGTCATGACAATAAAAAAAATTGTAGGTTAAAGAAATAGCGAAACGAAATAATGGAAAAACAGATAATCAGGACAGAGAATACAAAATATGACTAAACTTCAGATGTCCTTCAGATTTGTAAGTCATAATGTTTGGACGACTATTAGAACTAAACCTACAGAAACGGAGACAAAAAATAACAATTATTGGAGCGTATGACCCTAACGACGACGCAATAGCTCATAATATAGACGAGTTAGACTATGAAATTTCAACAATACGAAAATCTTAAATTATTATATTACTAGGTGATCTGAATAACAAGACAGGGAAAAAACAAAAAATATAGTTGTAGGAGAGTTCAGGAAGACGTGGTAAATGAAAATAGCAACAGACTAATCTCAATATGCGAACAAAATGAACTAAAGACCATGAACGGTTTTATCAACACGGCTGGATACGCAAATATACTTGGACAGAAGAAACTAGAAACCTAAAATCAATCATAGATTATCTGATACTACGACAGAAAACGTTCATAGGAGCAAATTGCGAGACTCATCACTATCTCTTAAAACCCAAACTAAGATTCGCACTAAGACAAGATATAACAAAATGAAAAGCTTGGGAATAATACAGAAAAATTCAGATATAATCTAAATAGCCTAGATCAAGAAAGCATACGATCACTCTACAAAAACAGGTTAGACGGTAAACTGGAAGACAAAAAATTTGATTGAATTGTGTAAGAGTACGAATATTACGCATGCATAAGCAGCGACAGAGACGTTAGGACCCCATGAAATTTAAAAAAGCACACCATCCATAATCGTGGGGCGAGGAAATAGAAGCAAAAAGAAAAAAATATGAAAAACATCTCTGAACAAAATCAAACGAAGATAAAGCTGTATGCAAGCAGAGGTACGGAGAAACACAATTTAAAAGAAAAATAAATGAATCATAGGAGAAAAACTGCAGTAAAATAAATATACATTTAGAAAGAAAAAAAACACTGAAAGTTGGAAGACAATAAAATCTATGAAACAAGAAAGGAAAAGATAAATTAAATTATAAAAAATTGAAAAGCATCCGAATCAGGAAATATTCCTCCAAAACTCCTCAAATATGGAACAAAAACATTATATACACATTAAACATCAATAGTACATAGAGAAGATTGAAACACCGAGAAAGTGGAGAACATCCATTACAACAATTTATAAAAAACGAAACAGAAAGGAGTGCGAAAACTTCAGAGGGACAGCAATAATGAGTTCAGGTAGTAGAATATATGGAAAACTTATACAACCAAATGGAAAAAGAATACAGTGATAGCTAATCAGAAGAACAAGCAGGTTTTAGATCAGGAAGATCGACGATGAACCATGTGTTAGCAAAAAGAAAATGTCCTACGATCAAGAAGTACCTACACGTATTATATGGGTTTAAAAACAGCGTTCGATAGAGTTTTGCAGAAAAAGCTATGGGGAGCACTTTAGAGAACAAACATAAACAGTAAAGAGCTTAAACAATGGAAACATCGGAAAAATAAAAGTCGGAAAACAGACTTCAAAGGGATTCTACATTAACAACAAAGATTTAAATAAAAATGTTTTTTCCCAACACTATCCAAGATAATGTAGAATAAGCACTGAAGATGTTGAAAAGAAAATGTCGAAACATGGGCATACCATTAGCTAACACCCACTCTGTACATCATGTTTAGCAGGCGACCAGGTTTTAACAGCACAACAATACTACGACCTATGACACGGAAACTAAATAAAGAATGTAAAAAGTGGGGTTAGAAATAAATATGAAAAAGACATAATATAACCCGTGATTCAAAACATTTTGATTGAAAAAGTGAAAAAACAAATTGTTGCAGGAAAAAGAATCATCGTTTAAGAAAAATAACTGTTAAATGTATCTAACTGGTAATCTGTTAATACAAACGCTACCGGTTAACTACTACCATTCCAATGTCGGGACAAAACAAAGTACCGCGCGCGCACGTTTCTTTTAAGACAAGTTGAAACTGAAAGAAAAAATTGAAAATTGCGGTTTAGACAAAATAGTTCAAACAAAAGTTATATGCAATAAAATTTATCAAATCAAAACAAGTTTAAACAAAAGTTGGGTATAATTAAATTATAAACAACTTTTATCGGAAGAAAAAATGTGTAAAATGAATATTGTTGTAAATATTTCAAGATTTCAAAAAACTATGTGAGTTAACGGCCTTTTTGGCTAAGTAGATTATACCCAAAATATAATCAGGTCCCATGTGTAAAATTTTATAAACATTTTTTTTGTTTTATTACAACGTACTAACTCTAATTCGTCAGAAAAACTAAAAAAAATTCTCGGTTTGGAAACCGTGGCATAACTCACAATCTTATTACTCCACATCTTATAAATATTAAACAAGATTTCAAGAAAACCACCCTTCCGATTTGTATGAAAGTTTGCACATGGGCCTTATTTATAATTCCTCAGATTCGATTATATTTTGAAGATAATCTGTTTAGCCAAAAATGCTTTTAACATACACAGGTTTTCAATTTTTAAAATAAAAAAAATTTATTTTCCACATTTTTGTTTAAAATAACAGTTGTTTATAATTTACTTATACACAACTTTTGTTTCAACTATTTTTTGGTACGATAAGTAATTACTGAGATATAACAATCACGTGACAATAATTGTTGTAACAATATCTCCACCAATATCAATTATATAAAAAAGGTGAGAGAGAAAAGATCCTGGAAATTATATTTTCCATAGCTTTTGTTTGAACCATTTTTTTTCTAAAACGCAATTACGTAAGCACTGACATAGTGTAGTAGGTAGCGTTCGTATAACGCCTTAGTAGTTAAATTCATTTAACTATTGTTGGCCAATACTGAAATGTTTGATTCGATTTTACAAATTGCTTCATGAATGTGGATATTTTTCTTACAACGTGTCTGATTTTTACTCCACATCTTTTAAATAAAATGTCAGGAAAACCGTCGTTCAGATTTTTATAAAACTTTAATATTTTACACTTTTATTTATTTTATGTTTTTTTACAACGTTTATTAATATCAGGGCGATGTGGACTTTTGAGATAAATGCTTGTTTATAAAATGTGGAGTAAACATGGGACTTTAATAGTTATTTATGTTACCAGTGACGAAAAGCACAAATGTGATAATTGCGGAACAAGCGTAGCAAAGTCCGCAATATCACATTAATTACAAAAAAGCCTGTTTCGTTACGTGTAACGTACAATATTTTTTGCACCTTTGAAAATAAAAAATTAAAAAAGAAATTTAACCTATTTTGAATTCAAATTCTAATCGATTGTGATTGATGTTACCATGGTTACTATTTCCAAAACAAACGTCAAAACAATTTGACAAATAACGAAAAATTTTACTTTTCGCCACTATAGTTATAAAGATGATTTAACACTTACATATTATGAAAAATGTCACTTTATATATGGCAAAATTAGTCAAAAATGTTTTTCTTACATTTCATTGAGTTTAATGTGGTGTACTTTAATGAACAATTTACGCAAAGGGCCTTTTCAAATCTCGATTATTAGATCTCGAAAGCTTGACCATTATCCTGATTGCAGTTGCGTAATTTTATAGTACAATAAAATATTAAATATCGATTTCTTATGTAAAATACGTTATCTGTTTCAGGGTATTAAAATATTTTTTAATATAAAAATAAGGAGATCAAACGACATTAAATCTGTGTTGTACGAAACCGATCTGAAATATTCAAAGCAGAAAAGGACACTTTGAAAACAGTTTCAAGACTAAATGCCCACATTGTCTGCATATTATCAGATCAAAGGTATAACGTAATTCTGAAAGAAATTGAAGCTTTATCCTTATATAGCACGAACAAACAAGTATGAAAGAGGGAAACGGCCGATATATCGAACGGACCGCGGTCTAATAAAAGAAACCGATCACAACCTTAAGAAGTGGACAAAGGTAGCAAGCGGGACCTTTTGGACAAAGACTTTGTATTATAAAAACAACATTGACCGTTTTCCGATCACTCCCCAATCTTTCTAAAATAATAATATGCGATCTTTGTAAAGCAGATCCTTGTATATATTTTTTACTTTGTAACAACCCTGACCACGTATGGTACGTGGATTTGCTTTCAATCTGTTTATTTTTTATGGTGTTCATCCACGTACTGATCCTGATTTTCTATTCATCGATGACTACCAGGTCATTTGGGGTTTTATAGATTTTAAGAGGCTTCCGAATTTAAAAAAGCTTTGCGCAGGTGACGGTTAGCACGGGACAAATTTAAGCTTTTTAAAATTGTTTGTCGTCCTTTTTAATATTTTTTTTCTATAGTTTACACCATTCAATAACGACTTGTTATCAATTAAGTTTCTATTTTTTTGCAAACCGAAGGCAAATTTCTACTCTTTTTACCATTCTGTATTCATAATAAAAACGATCAACCTTCAGGTCACTTTTTTCAATTTTACGCGAAACCCTTTAAAATTACTTTTCATTTTCTTTTATGTACTAACAAAATAGGAGCTTCTATATGTACTTTTTCTTTGTAATCTAATATATACAAATGTAAACAATTTGAGGTCAAAAGGAAGATTTTATTTAACTATTGTATAAGTGTGTACATTAATAAGTTTCAATGTTAGTTTTTCTACACCCACTGTCCTATAGGTAGGCGTTTACATAAATGTGTGCAAACATATACATATGATTTTTTCCACGACTACTATGAAAACTTTACATTTCGTAGTCATAAACCACTAGACAAAATTTGTCATATCTAAACGTCTGCAGAAAATCATTTCGTTACTAGTAACGGTATATATACCCCAACTGACTGAATGTAGTTTCAAAAGCTGATTGGTTGCTCGTTTTGATTTTAAACTTACATTTATTTATCTAGCCTGAAAATCTATCAAAACGACGTCTACACTTCAAATAAAAAGTAAACTTGATAATTATTGTTCATTATTTGAGAATAAACAAATGTTTGGTAGTCATGAAAACAGCTGTACTCAGTATACTATTGGCGTGGAGTAATAAACCTGTCAGAATTATCGAATCTGCCGTATTGCAGTGGCGTAGGTACCTGATACGTTTGGAAAATCATATTTTTAGTAGGTAAATATATTATAATAGTAAAATCTACCTTGATATGAATTATTATGTGGTTTCTTTTATTGTTTCAATCCTTACTTTGTGGAATCTATTTTTCATAGTAAATAATTTAATTCAGCAATATTCCACCGTTTAATAAGATATAAATAAATACAAAACTTTTGTAAAACACAGTATTTGAATATAAAATTAAACTCTAAAATCGATAAATGACAAATGTGTCGTTTCTCAATTTGTCTATTTTAAATTTTAATTTTATATAGGTACGTATACTGAGTTTTACAAAAGTTATGAATCTATTTGTATCTTATTAAACTGTGGAATATTTCAAAAAAATTATTTACTATTATGTGGTTTGTTTCTTATTATTACAATTAAGAATCGATATAGCTAAATAAAGTAATTTTAAAACAATTATTCTTTAGCGTCAAAATGTGTGTTGGATTATCTATCATCAGGTAAAGTGGGGTCGTTAGCGCAGTCATTACGGCAGACGGGTTGTAATTTCTGCAAAAGATTACAGATAATTAGTTGTTTGACCGAAGGGTTATTAGCAATGAATCGGCTTGTTTGTTTGTTTGTGTGTTAGTGCAAATAATTTTGAAATGGAAAACTTTTCACCAGCAAAACGTGTTAAAAGTGGTGCGTTATCTGCTAATGAAAAAATTATAATTTTAAATGTGCATGACGCTGTTCGATGTCAACACCCTGAAAAAGTGTCGATGATATTGTAGGATTATGTTCTGCAATGACGGGAATATCAAAATCCACCATTTATAAACTAGTGAGGGAAAGAAAAAAATTGGGACAAGTGCTTCATTCACTTCCATCTCCTGGGCGCCCGATGGAATTAGATGATGCAATGAGGAATTCTGTCCGTAGAAAGCTTCACTCGTTCTACTTACGGAAAGAGATTCCTACAATCGATAAGATTTTACTAGCAGTAAATGAGGATGAAAATCTACCCCAAATGAGTCGTAGAACACTGTGGAAACTTCTTCGCAAGTTGAAGTTTACTAGATGGGAGAAGATAAATAGAAGATCCGTTTTAATTGAAAAACAAGAGATTATTACATGGAGGAGAAATTATCTTCGGGAAATAAGAAAATATAGGCGTGAAGGCAGGCGTATATTCTATTTGGATGAAACCTGGATCAATGCAGGACATACCGTAAAAAAACATGGCATGATAATACCGTTACGAGTGCTCGACAAGGATTTATAGAAGGGCTATCGACAGGATTTCGACCGCCTTCTGGGAAAGGAACACGGTTAATTATTACTCATATTGGCAATGAAGATGGCTTTGTAGATGGTGGTTTGTTAGAATTCGAATCAAAGAAAACTGGCGACTACCACGAAGGCATGAATGCTAATGTGTTTGAAGAATATTTTGAGCAGATGCTAGATTTGATGCCCCTAGGATCTACAATAGTTATGGACAACGCCAGCTACGAAGATACGAAAATTTACCTACCAGCGCTTGGAGAAAAGCAGAAATTATAGATTGGTTATCTGTTAAGAATATAACTTTTGAGGATGACATGGTGAAAAGAGAATTATTGGATATTGTTAAAGTTCATAAGAATAAGTATATACGTCATGTTATTGACGAAATGGCAAAGAATCGGGGCATTGAAGTACTGCGTTTACCACCTTACCATTGTGAGCTGAATCCTATAGAGTTGGTTTGGGCTCAAGTAAAATGTGACGTCGCTCGTAACAATACCACTTTTAAACTCGACGACGTGAAAAAACTTCTGGAAAATGCATTAAACAAAGTAACACCTGAAAGATGGAAGAACTGTGTATCTCATGTCGTTAAGGAAGAAAACAAATGTTGGCAACTGGATAATTTAGTAGAGATAACATTGGAGCCAATTATTATATCAGTAAACACACAAAACAGCGATTCTGATTCCGAAATGGAAATTTCAGACGAGGAAGAAAGTTAAATGACCAAGCGTAATGTGCCTGAAACAGTGTTCTACTCTCTAAACACCATTTATTGTAACCATGAGTGAGTATTGTCAGTTATTTTTAAATATACCTATTTTACCTACTAATGTCTTGTTATTTAAATGAACATTTTTATGCCTGTTACTTTTATCTATTCATTTTGATAAGTTTCCATGACAACCACATAATTTTATAATTGAGCCAAATTTATTTTGATGCCTAAAAATCGGTCCCCGCAAATTAATTGTAATTGTAATAAATATACTGACGATATCTGCATTACTATTTTATTTTATATTTATGTCATATATTATTTATATGTTATTTATTTTATTTGTATAGTAGATCACATTACAAATTTTACTTCTTACATATTATATACCATTATTTTTGTATCTTGGTATAATACCCACATCTACGGCTATAATTCTTGTTTCGTCAGTACTTGGGCTGATGGCAACGTATTTACACAGATTAAACTATTGTTCTCAGACCCTAAATGGGTCGATATGCTGCAAGAGCGGCACAATGATCGTATTTTGGTTAGAATTTATTGGTTTTTACTTAACCGTAGAAGTACCGCTTTCACAAGAAAATAAAGAATTATTTCAAGCAATTATGATTTATTAGTCCGCGCCAATAGTATACAGACTTTATATTTTTTAAATTGCCAAATTGACAGTTAAATCGTAAATTAAATTTTGATAAAACTCATAGATGCTACATACTAGTCGTGGAAAAAGTATAGTGTATTACTTGAGGATAAAATCATGTTTCATTACTCGTGATTATCAGCGCTCGGGCTACCACCCTCGCGCAGCTAATACACTCGCATGAAAACTGTGATTTTCTCCTCGTGTAATACAATATACTATTTCATACAGATGTATTATTTTATATTATTCCTTTGTTCACATTCTTGAAAAAAAATAATAGTAATAACTAGAACGTAAAAGTATGCAAAATGTGAAAGGTTAAATTTTTTTCCATACGCATCTACTTATCTTTGAAAACTTAAATAGATCAAATTCATTCAAATTGATAATTGCAGTGTACTGAAATATTACAAGTTTTTGAACTTTTTCGGAACGTGGAAAAATGATTGTACATAATCTGAACATAAACATCGTTTATTTTCGCGTGATTTATTGCATTCCTGGTTACTTTTTGGTCAACACAATTCTAAGCATAGAATAAACAGACGAAAGGGTAGCGGATTTCACAATTTTAACGTTAGTCCAACGGTTTTAGCTTTTTAAGAAAAATCAGCCAACATTGCATTTTCAGAGTATCTGTCAACCTTCTTAGTCTTACACCACGCTACGAAGAGCTCGTATTGCTTTTGATACTTGGCGGTAAATGCTGAGTCACATCTCTGGCTGCGCTTTCAATCTCAGGAAGTTAACAGAAAAACTCGACCTCATCCACTTTGCATCTCGGACAGTTTTTTGAGTAATGTTTTACACAAACGACACTAGCACAAATCATAAACTGTCAAATTTGTTTTGTTTATTTGTTATCATTAGCAAATATTTCATTGTTACAATAGTCACTAGGTACTTGATTTTAACCAAAAATTCTGGGAGGATGTGTTTCTGTAATTTTGTCGCTTTAATGCGGCAAAGTGACAGTCCTCGGAAAACGTCAACTTTGCGTTGACAACTGCATGCATAAATGTCTACTTTGGATAATGATTATAGAAAAATATGTTTAGATGAATAAGTGTAGATTTTACCAAGAATAGTAGATTCTGTAACAAGGTTAGAATGAAAATTCGATTTGAATGGAAGATTCCGAGCACGAGCTTTAGCGAGCGTGAGGAACCACGAGTAGATCGATTTTCCATTCTAATCGAGTAGCAGACCGTGTATATTCTTCACGACCATATCTAACTCACTCGATTTATCATTCATTTTATAAAATTTAAATTAATACTTGCATCAAAATATCTAAAACGTTGCATTTACATTTGACACTGGCAGTTCAGAAAATCATGGCTGTCTAATTATTTCGTTGAGCATAATTACAGAATAATCATTCTGTTACTTGTTATTGAATGGAAATACATGCAAAACCCATAAGAAGCAAGTGTTTTAGAATAAATATACTATCTCAATGACGAGAATTTTTTATTTCTATTATCAAAAATGATTTCAGAATCGCTATATTCCACTACTGGTCGTGGAGAAAATCAGTTGAAGGTAATAAACGCAAACGACGTAAACAAATTAATTCGCTCCTATCACAAGGCCAGCAACAACAATCTTTATTGCTAACAAACAAATTTTCTACACTAGCACAAGCGCCTCTGCATAATACATTATCATCGGATATATAAGCATCATCTTCAGAAGTAAATAAGCCTCCGCCAATCTTTGTACAAGGTGTAATAAATTATGATGTAATGACAGAACAATACACAAAAAAGGGTGTTCCAAATAATAACACTATTCTGGACTTCCATTGTCTATATTTTATTATAATAAAATAAACACAACGTTTCGATTGCTATTGAATCTGCAATCGTCTTCAGGTGAAGATTAGTCAGGCGTCCAATTAAGGGTTTAATCTCTACGCTAGGTTGACTAAAGACATTTTTGTTGTTTTCGATGAACGCTGCTTCTTTAAATTTTCTCTTGTACCAGTGCTCTTCTCGGTGTATAATTCTTGCCTCCGACCATTTCATTTTCAAAGTCTTTCCTTTCTGCGTATGAGTTTTACGTTCCTTCAACCTGATATCTAAGGGTCTTTTAGTTTCCCCTACCTATGACTGGCCGCATTCACGTGGGACTTCGTAGATGCAATTCTTGGAGTCACGACTGTTGTCTGGCCTAGTTTTGGAGATTATGCTACCAATAGTTCTTGATGATCTGAATACCGTGTTAATGTCATAATTTCTTCCTATCCGTTTTATTTTCTCAGATAATCCTTTGACACATGGAATGCTGAGTAGTGTTCTGGGTTTCTCTTCGGTCATGGCCGGTTGGTTCTTAGAGAGTTGTAGAACAGTTTCTAACCATTATGTTTAAGGTCTCTTCTGATGTTCTTGATTTTATCTTGTAGTCCTACCTCTGTATTACATAGTTTGTGAGCTCTGTCGACTAAAGATTTAACAATCCCTTTCTTTGTTGTTCCACTGTGATTGGAGTCGTAATTCAGATATTGGCCGGTATGAGTTTTCTGTAAACTGATGTCACAATATCCTCATTGTTTCTTTTTGCGAGGACTTCCAAGAATGGTAGTGAGCATTCCCTTTCTTTCTCCATGGTGAATTTGATGGATGGCTTGATGTTGTTCAGGTGGTGTAAAAAAAGTTCTAGCTGACGGTCGCTATGGTTCCAAATTATGAACGTATCGTCTACATATCTAAGCCATAATTTTGGTTTAAATCTCGCTTTTTCCAGTGCTTAGACCTCGAACCAGTTCATGTAGATATCTGCGATCAGCGGTGAGAGAGACGAACCCATAGCAAAACCGTCGTCTTGTGCAAAGAATTCGTCCTTTAATTGGAAATATGAGTTCCTGATGCAGCATTGTAGAAGTTCCATTATCCCATCAATCGGTAGCAAAGTTCTATTTTGTAATTGCTAGTCCTCTAGTAACTTCTTCTGACTAATTTCTAAAGATTGTTCAACCGGAACATTAGTGTAGAGGCTTTCTACATCGAAGCTTACAAAACGATCTCGTTTTTGTAGTTCTATAGACCCAGGAATATCTACGAAATGTCTGGAATCCTTGACAAACGATGGGCTCCCATCTTGAAGTGGTCGTAGAATTGGAAGTAAGAACTTGGCTAGTTGGTATGTGGGTCCATAACGAGAGCTAGTTATTGGTCGAACAGGCATGTTGTCTTTATGTATCTTTGGTAATCCATAAAAATGCGGTGGTTTGCTGTGGTGTGGCGTAAGAGTTGTCCTTGTTCTCGAAGGAAGGTGTTCTTCATATTTCTTTAATACCTGGAAGACCTTCCTCTCCAGGTTGGAAGTGGGATCTTTCTTCAAGCGTCGGTAGTTCCCTTGTCGTAGAATCTCGTCTGTTTTTTGGTCGTATGTATGGGAATCCATGATTACTGTTGCTTTTCCTTTGTCAGCTGGCAGGATTTTGATGGATTTATTCTTCTGTAGTTCTTTAAGGACCGATATCTCCCGTTTTGTTATGTTGTTTTGTTCTTTCCTTTTCTTCTCCAGTACACTCCGGACTTTTCACTTGAATTCCTCTGCTTGTAACGGTGCTAACTTTGCGGTCTCTACAGCACTCACGATGTCCAGAATAGGAACTTCTTTGCAAGTTACAGCAAAATTAAGTCATTTTTCCAAAAGTGAAGTCTCCGTGATTGATAATGGATGTGAGGAAATGTTGACAAAGGTTCTCTTCGGTACTTTCCGAGTATTGGTTGGTTCTTGTTGGTTTTGAGCTAGATTTGACCATTTTCTGTTGTGAGCTAGTTGTTGTGTTCCTCGAATCTTGTCACAGACGGTGTCAATCTTTCGGAGTATCGGTGCTAAATCTTCTTCCGAGATGATTACTTTTATTTCTTCGAACTTTAGTGTAGCGTCTTGGATTAGTGTGGCCTTCTTCCAACGATGATAGTTGATTTACGATCTAATCAGAGCCAGGCTAGCTCTTTCAACAATCTTCCGAGCTGTTTCACCTTGGATTGGGGACTTCAAACAGAGTCCCTTGGGTATGATGTGATTGTTTCTGGCCGTCCGTAAAAAACATTATGTGCGTCTCTCCCTTTGTAATCTTGATACTGATTTTCTCGTTGTCTTGAAATTTGTTGCTGATTCCGGGTCCATACCGGTCTTCCAACGTACGTTTGAATGGTTTAGATAATGTTATGTTTGAAATAATAACACTATTCTAGACTTCCATTGTCTATATATTTTTTTTTAATATAGACAATGGAAACGTACAAAGGGTGTTCCGTTTACCAAGAACTACCAAAAAAATATCAACCAAATAGTCAACAGACAACTGGACAAGCTATTCAACATCAACCAACAGATCGAAACTTCCCATACCTAAATCGCCAAGAACCTCTTCCACAACCCCCTAACCAACTCCATCTAACTACTCCACTCTACCCACACATGGCTTCAAACCATCCGTACCCAAAGCAAGACCTGACACTTCAGTAGTTCCTTGACGAATTCAAAAAAATATTCAACCAGGTCCTTCAACAAAATAATATAATCGTAAATTTGTTAAGCACCGTCATCACCAAATTAACTCACTAATGGCTAAATTTCTAAGAATTGCTTTGTGGAATGCCAACGGTCTGCAACATAAAAACCTTGAAATCGAAAATTTCCTGAATCTTAACAATATAGACATTCTGCTCGTCTCAGAGAGTCATTTTACTAACAGGTCGTACATAAAAATACCATATTACTCAGTTTATCACACAGAACATCCTGATGGCATTGTACACGGTGGTTCGGCTATAATTATTTGCAATTCTATTACTCACTTGGAACAACCAGGGTATAAAACAAAATTTCTACAAGCTACGATAATCCAGGTGGAAAACCTCACAACTCCATTACTAACTTCGGCCATTTACTGTCCTCCCAGGCACAAGTTGACTTACAAAATGCTACAACTATTGTTTGACACACTAGGCCAAAAATTCTTGGCAGGTGGTGATTTCAACGCCAAACACACCCACTGGGGATCCCGTTTAACTACATCAAAAGAACATTCCTTAAACTTATTACAGATAACCATTACAATTTCCTATCTACTGGGAGCCCTAACAATTGGTCAATTGATCCAGGCAAAATTCCAGATCTCTTAGATTTCTTCATCACCAAAGGACTTTCATCAAATTACATTAACGCCATTTCAAACTACGATCTCATGTCTGATAATTCCCCGATTATAGCCACAATTAGCACAACCATCAATTACAAAACATCAAACTATTCGATCAGCAATAAGAAAACCGATTGGGATATTTTCAATGCTTACATTGAGCAACGTCTACTCAATAATCTTACACTGAAAACCACAGAAGACCTAGAATATGCTACACTACATTTCATAGCCACAGTTTAGAATGTGGGTTGGACTGCCACACCCCAAACAACTAACATTAAAATTCACAATCCCAATATTCCTAACGAAGTTCTGAAAATCGTGAAGGAAAAAAAAAGGGCGCAGTGGCACCGCACACATAACATCGAAGATAGGAGAAGATTCAACCAACTCAACAACAAACTCAGAAATAAATTAAAAGCTGATCGGAATATGTCATTCTAAACATACTTGCAAACTCTAACTGTAACCGACAATTCGATATGGAAAGCCACCAAATGCATTAAAAACCACAAACTCAAATTCCGTCAATACGTGCTCAAGGAACTTCATGGCTACGATTGGACAAAGAAAAAGTAGAAGCATTTGCAAATTTCCGAGAAGGTGTTTTTCAACCAAACTCTAACACAGTAGATGTGCAAGTTGAAGAAGAGCTACAATCTCCACTTCAACTGTCACCACAAATGTGTAAAATTCGTTCTCAAGGAATTGAAGAAAAGATTAATTGGTTAAAAAACAAAATAACTCCGGGCCACGACCTTATAACGGCAACTGTCAAAAAATTACCTGAACGTGGAATTCGTTTCTTACAAATCCTCTTTCTTAGCTTTACGTACTGGCCCCTGCAATTAAAATTTGAGCAAATAATTTTTATCCCTAAACCCAGTAATCCTCCCAACGAGATAACGTTCTATCGTTCTATCAGTCTTCTTTCATTTGTGTCAAAGTTGCTTGAAAAATTAATATTACAACGTATCAACGAAAATACGCTGCAAGAGACATGGCTGCCTAAACACCACACATAACCTTTACGACTAAGCACCAAGTTTGCCCACCTGTCACTCTCCATAATATTCTTATTCCCCAATCCAAACAAGTCAAATACTTGCGAACTTTGAACAATCTGAAAATGATGGTAATGTAATGTTTACACATAAAGTTAATGAAGAAATATTCTTTCAACATCCTACAGAGGTGATTTAAAATTTTTCTCAAATAAAAATTTCAAAACAAACTGTTGGTGCTAATAAAAACTTTCCTTAGTAATTTAACATTAATATCGTGAAAAGTTGTTTTACAAATCTTTGTTATATGGTAATAATCATCTGTTTAATTCAGACACTAAATTAAAATTTTTGAACAACTTACGATAAATGAAGTAAACGAGCCTAGAAAGTCAAATCATTGAAGTTTTTCCGATTTGCTTTTGAGATGGTCAATATTTGAACTTATTTATTATATATTTGAGTTCTTATGAAAAATGTTAGTATTTAAAATACTTAAAACCTTTAGCGTTTGCGCAGAACTCCACATCGTTCGGATACTAATAAACGTGGTATTGGAGAAGAGTGTCGAAAGTATGCACCAACATAAAACATTTTACTCAAAAAGTAAAACAAATTTTAACAACGTCGCAACTTCATTTTGTTAAAAAAAGTAATAAAATAGCAGTAAGTGTAGGAAAATAAATCAACGTTTAAGAAAGAATAAAAATTAACAACAAAGCAATTTTCAAAATCGAATTATCAATTTCAGTAAAAGCTACCAATTGTTTAAATATACCTAAAAGTTGAAATTCCCAACATAACTTACTTTGTATGATTGATGTTTTGGAGATATGTTAAAATAGTTACGTCACGTGATTGTGATATTTCAGTAATTACTTATCGGATCAAAAGAAGTTATGTATAATTAAATTACAAATAACTTTAATTAGACGAAAAAAATATTTTTTTTGAAATTTGATTCCGATTGTAGGCTTCCGGAAAGGTTAACTTAAATTTAGCATTTTTTTCTGGTAGCAACATCAAGTTGCTACCAACTTATAATCGTTCAGATGGCAAAACCACTTTTTCGCATTTTGTGACTTAACCATCCACCCAACTGAAAAATACCTTGCTGTAGGATTGTTGGCTTCGGAATTCCACGCCTTTTGGTAAAAACCGTTTTTCGATAGCTTATTCCTGTGATCCAGAAAGTCCAAAAAACCTATGTCTGTAAACAAGTTAGTATGCCTGCAAGTTAGTACGCGCGATAGCGCCTCACAAGAAGCATCTAGAACCTTGATTTTTGCACAGTAGGTTTGGTCTACTACAAGGAAGAGCTGATTAGAAATTGGGCATAGTACGACGCACCCTTCCTGTCCCAACCCCACCACAATCTCTTCTTTCTTCTTCTTCTTTTTTTTAAATTTTTTCTCCTAATTTTTTGTCCTCATTTTTTTCTTCTCATTTTTCTCTTTTAGGTTTTTCTCCAAATTTTTTCGCTTCATTTTTTTTCTCTTAATTTTTTTCTTTTTATTTTTCTCCTAATTTTTTTCAGCAAATTTTTTTTTCTCTGAATTTTTTTCTCCTTTGTTTTTCTCGTACTTCTTTTTCCTAATTTTTTCTCTTCATTTTTTATTCTAATTTTTTTTTCTTCATTTTTTCTCTTAATTTTTTTTATTTTATCAATATTTTACTTTTATTGTCATATCACCCTTGAATACCATATGTATTTGCTTATATGTTGCTACCAGTTTTGTTTTAATTTCTCTAATATAAAATTTGGTCTAAACCAATTATATCTATATGTATTAGTTCAATATTAGCCAATTTTTAATTCATATTCACATTCAGTGTATATACAGTTTTTTGAACTGTAGTAGTTTATTTTATTTGAGAGTGTAGTGGCATTGGTGTTAAACTAGGATTTTATTTACATAGCTACATATGCTTATAAACTATCATGGTACATAATATTTTATTATAAACTCATTAGGATACATTGCCAGAAAAATCTTTATCAAAAAATTATGGGTTTGTTCTTAAGAGATGATTTCTTGGAGAAACATTGGAAAAGTGTAATATCTCGTTCGCAAAGAACTAATAATCGAAATGATGTAGTACTACGAGTTATTGATACACCTCATCATTATCTTTTATCTATTCAGAGGGGTGATATTAGTCTAGAGCTGTTTGTAAGCTTGTTATAGAATTTTACATGGGGTAGTTGATACATTTTAAAAATATTACATTCACATATACGGGAAACTTTAAACATATTTCAAACAGATTGAGTGAAAATTAATTAAAAAAAATTGTGGAATGTGTTTGATATAAAATAGTTACAGAAATTAGTCAGGTTTTTTAGTTACATCAGTGTGACCAAAATACGCATTATTTAAAATTTTAGCTCTTTACAGTACACTCATGAAATTTAAAACTTGGACACCACAATTTCTGTAAACATAAGTTTGCACATTGTGAAGCGGGCTTAAGGGTATCATTTACAATTCTAACAGCAGGTAGTCTCAGCAGGGGTTATCTTATAGAAGGACTGTAGAATGAATCATTACACTAAGCACGTTTTAGAAAATAGGTAATTTACGTTGCTTACTTAATTTTTTCTTTAAAGAATATATTTGAAGGTATCGCTAATTAAACACCATAGCTCGATTAATTATCGAATCAAAATTTTGTTTAGGAAATGTTTACAAAATAAAATTAGAAATAATTTTGATTTAAAAAACGTCTACAAGCAATAACTTTTAAATTAAATCAAAAACTAAACATGGTTATTTGGGTTGACTGATTATTACTTATTTTTAAATAAATCTAACCTACTAATTATTGTAAGTTATTAAAAAAATCATTAAACTCTCTATTCATAATATTTAGTCCTTACAAAATGTATATTTTATGACGTTTCATTTTTTTCTGTAGTTAATATAAAAAGTGAAAATAAAAACTAAGGCAATTCTTATTGTCAACGTATATATTTAGTTTTTGACAAGAATTTATTACATAATTATAATTAAGATACCAAGTTATAGTTTAAAATTAAATGAAAACTTTTTTTTTAAATAAAGGTATTACTATATAAATAAATATAAGAAATCAATAATGGGTGTGACCTCCATTATTATTGATACATTCTTGGAGGCGTCTGCTCATTGACGCTATCAAGGTATCAATATAATTAATATTAATCGTTTCCCATGCGGTATCAATGGCTGCAATTAGTGCATTACGGTTTACTGGTATAAAATTTGGCCCTTGTTGTCTTCGGATAACAGCAAGTATTCGAGCCCAAACATTTTCGATAATGTTAAAATCTGGGCTTTTGCTGGCCAGGGTAACAGCTCCAAGTTATTTGCTTGTATCCAGTTGCGCACAACCTGCGAAGTATAGGGTCATCATATCCCGATAGTTAATTATCGAATGTTCCAAGAAAATATGTGTAAATAGTAAATGGAATCTACTAACGTAACGTTAAGTCGTTAATTATAGTTACATAACTCTCCTTTCATAAGATATAGTTCATATTAATATGCTTATTGTAAAGCTTCGTACACACCTGAACAACAAACCGAGGAACAAACAGAACAACGAACCGAACGGCAATCGAAACATTAATTTGGACGGTGCTACGTACGAATTTTAGAACAGATTCGCAAGATTGTTCCACGAACGGTTTGCGGCGTTCCCGCAACTTGTCGGTTTTTTCTCCGACATCAAAGAAAATGCGCGCGAATGCGTTTGCAGGTTTGGACGAATCTAAACAAAACGGCGAACAAACTTATGCGGGAGAATTAAATTATTTATTTTTGTCCTCCCTTTTGTGGGTTTGTTGTGTTTTAGGTAATATTATGGAGTTGACAGAAGAAAAATGTTTTAAATTAATCAGTGTTTAAGAATGCAAGAAAAAATGATGTCCCTATTAGCATCATTTGGGCGGGAAATTTCCAAAATAAAAAAAAAGAGAAGTAAATTATAATTTTTTCTTCTTGTTTTCCGCATTTTCTCTTCTCAATAATAAATATATATGAACTGAAAACTACTGAAAATAATTATGGAACAGCACAAACGTTCCGTTTGTTGTTCGGATTGTGGAAATCATAAAAGATCGTTTGTCGTTCTGTTTGACTTTCGGTTCGTTGTTATGTTTGTTGCTCGGTTTGTTGTTCAGGTGTGTACGAAGCTTTACAACTTAAGCAACAATTTTTGGCGAATAAAGATTAGTTTGTGATGTAATATTAGAAACACAAATTTATATCATATCAAATTTATGACAACTTAAAACCAAGAACGTGTATGTTATTGCTAAGAAATTATTAAGGAAAAAGCGCAATTGCAGTGTAAATATTTATAATTAGATATTTTCGAAAGTTTATAAGTCCTCTATTGTAATCTTAATACTTAAAAGAAAATCCTGTCCATTAGCATTATAAGGAAATGGCTTTTACTTTATGAATAAGTTTCAATAACAATAGAATATCCTTGCTTGTTTAATTTACTTCCTTTGAGTCATATTGCTCTAAGGGTTGTTACATTGGTCATTAGAAGTATGTAATAAATAAACAATTACCTACTGTTTGAGAAGGGGTAGTGTGAACCAATAAATAAAGTAAGAAATGTAAATTTCCATTTTTTAAAATTTCAAGTGTTGTGAAAATGCCACCTCATCTCGGTGCTGATTTGAAAGCGCGGATTGTTTCGGAATTAGCGGCGGGCCGTAGCGTGCGTGAAATTTCACGTATGTTAGATATACCAAAAAGCACCGTAGGGCATTACCGAGTAAAATGGAATCTTGAACACACTTTGGAAAGAGCCATCGGAAGTGGTAGACCTAAAGTATCTACACGTGCTCAAGATCTCGAGTTGTTTCATTACGTAACAGAACAACCATTTGCTACATACTCCAGGGCTATAGCAGATACACATTTTCCCGGATGCCGTATAACTGCACAAAAAGATTAAAGGAGATGGGAATAAAGAAGTATAATGCTGCTGCGAAAGAAGTTCTCAGTGACGAAAATATGAGACGTCGTCTGAATTTGCAAGGCGATATGTGAACGAACCTTTGGAATTTTGGAATCGAGTGATTTTTAGCGACGAAAAACGTTCAATAGCCGCAACGATGGACCACTAAAAGTTTTTAGAATGGAAGGAACTCGTTACGAAAATAATCACATATGTCCAAAAAACGAAGTGGTTATTTTTCTGTGAATGTGTGGGGTTGGGTTAGCGCGCGGGGTCCAGGAGTTTGTTGGGCTATCGATGGACGTCTTGATTCTGCTGCGTATTTAGATATTTTGAAACTATTATGAAACCTTCAGTCGAAGTGTTTTATCCAGACGAAGATTATATTTTCCAACAAGTAAGTATTCTTATTTCACTATACTTTCTCCAAAAATAGTTCGGGATCTGTTGAATTAACATTTTCATAATGTATTTTTGTTGTTAAAGGACAACGCCCTATTCATACTTCGCGGGTTGTGCGCAATTGGATACGAGAAAATAACTTGGAGCTGTTACCCTGGCCAGCAAAAGCCCAGATTTTAACATTATCGAAAATGTTTGGGCTCGAATACTTGCTGTTATCCGAAGACAACAAGGGCCAAATTTTATACCAGTAAACCGTAATGCACTAATTGCAGCCATTGATACCGCATGGGAAACGATTAATATTAATTATATTGATACCTTGATAGCGTCAATGAGCAGACGCCTCCAAGAATGTATCAATAATAATGGAGGTCACACCCATTATTGATTTCTTATATTTATTTATATAGTAATACCTTTATTTAAAAAAAAGTTTTCATTTAATTTTAAACTATAACTTGGTATCTTAATTATAATTATGTAATAAATTCTTGTCAAAAACTAAATATATACGTTGACAATAAGAATTGCCTTAGTTTTTATTTTCACTTTTTATATTAACTACAGAAAAAATGAAACGTCATAAAATATACATTTTGTAAGGACTAAATATTATGAATAGAGAGTTTAATGATTTTTTTAATAACTTACAATAATTAGTAGGTTAGATTTATTTAAAAATAAGTAATAATCAGTCAACCCAAATAACCATGTTTAGTTTTTGATTTAATTTAAAAGTTATTGCTTGTAGACGTTTTTTAAATCAAAATTATTTCTAATTTTATTTTGTAAACATTTCCTAAACAAAATTTTGATTCGATAATTAATCGAGCTATGGTGTTTAATTAGCGATACCTTCAAATATATTCTTTAAAGAAAAAATTAAGTAAGCAACGTAAATTACCTATTTTCTAAAACGTGCTTAGTGTAATGATTCATTCTACAGTCCTTCTGATAACCCCTGCTGAGACTACCTGCTGTTAGAATTGTAAATGATACCCTTAAGCCCGCTTCACAATGTGCAAACTTTTGTTTACAGAAATTGTGGTGTCCAAGTTTTAAATTTCATGAGTGTACTAGGAGAAGAAAAAATTAAAAATAATCCTGACCAACTGATACATCACATAAGTGAAGTCAAAGTTGTAGAAAGTGTAATTATTTTTTCTCCAGAACTTTCGTCGTATAATTAATGTATGTACAATATTGTAAATAAATTTCCATTAAAGCAACTTTGTGGACGGATGTGTAAGCAATTACATAAGTTGATTCTTCGATTATTATAGCCAACTATGTGTTGGCTTTAAATGTGTTTGCATTAAAGCAACTTCGTGGACTGTTTACACATATGTCGACAAAGTTGCTTTAATGCAAATACATTTTCGGACATGTTACATACATACCACGAGACGACACTAGATGTCGCAACACTTATTGATTGTAAATAAAGTTGGTGGTCATTACATATCTGAGAAAAAAATTGAGTAAATATAAATACCTTAGTATCTTAGTTCAAAAACTTCTAATATTTCAAAAATATGTTTAAAAAAATTAAAAATTCACTAAAGCGCTTTTTTCTATTGAACTATTTTTTTTTATTTTATCAATCTCTGGTATAAAATTTTTTATTTAATTATAAAGTTTACCTTAAGAAAAGTGCTGTGTCACAGAACCACACAATAATAGAAAACAAATGTTTAAGTAGTAAAAATGCACAAACAAAATATTTACATAAATCATAAATCGAGTCAAGTATCCGGTATTATAAAAAAAATCTAAATCTAAGTAGTAATAAATTGGTACAGGTTTGTAGTACACCCATAATATGTTACATCATTTTCTGTATTTTTAAGGTTAATTAAAATGTGAACTTCAACATAGGGTTTGTCAATTTAAAAAATGCAAGAATATAGTTTATAATCCAAGTGTAGTTTATATTTTTATCTTGATGACCTTGTAGTGTAGTTTATAACTTCTATTTTGAGGATCCTGTACAAGGAAAAATATTTTTAGTAAATGCAGAAGGTACACTTCTATGATTTTGTGAAATTACATTAAATTAAGTCGAAAGACAAAGACATAAGAATAGAAATACGGAGCTACAAAACACCCTATACATACAGGATGGCGCAAACTTCTGGCATGGGAGTATAACTTAGTTGTTAAAAAAGATATAACTTTTAAATTTTATCACATTTAGTACAGTTACTGAGTGCTCATTTTAAAAATATTTTTGGTTCTACAGGGTGTTCCAAAAGTCGTGGCAGCATAAACTTATATTTTTTTTAAATGGAACCCAACATATTTTCTTTAAAGGTTGAAAAAGATCTCATCAAGAGCTTTAAAGAAATTTAGTACGTCCATGTATGGCTAATTATCAGCAAAAATAAAACCTCCTTTGACGCTCTGTATCAATGTTTGTTTACACAAATAGCTGTTATTGAAATATTATTTATAATACATACCTAGGCGCTACTTATTACGATAATTATTAATTGTCATGGTAGAGTTATTAAAAGTCAACGAACGGCTACTGATAGATCTATTGCTCCTTGTCACACTATTAATAACAATATTAATAACAGTTACGATAATTTGTTGAGAAAACTTGAAGAATGTATAAACGCAAATACATATGTAGATTACCTACAGTTGTCAGTAAAAATTGGCGATAGCTACGCAAATCTGTTCATGGATGAACGATACTACTACTAAGTTGTTTAGAAACAAGAAAGAAAAAGAAACTCTAGAAACAATCAAAGAATCTCTCTTATGAACAAAATTTTCAAAATTATATTTTATACGCTTTAAAAATAAACTTACAATAGATTTAGGTCTGATCTTTTCCCTTCCAGTTAATTTTAACTGTCGGTTAATCACCTTGGAAACGCGACTTTCTAAAAATTTGAAGTGCATGGGCGGAGAATCAAACGTGTAAATTTTAGAACTAAAAAAACTGTTTATGTGCACTGGTGAAAATTTGTATAGATATCAATAATAATGAGAAGAAACATTTAAAAAATTGTTAGAAGTGTATGTTAACAGGTTGTCAGAAGATGCCAAACTTGCGAAAAATGTCTGAAAATTTATATTTTAAAAAAACTTCTGACAATTGAAGATTGCACTGTTTATGTATAGAGTAAAGTATGTGCAAAGTGTCCGAAACTGAAGTAGAAGAAATTATTAAAAGAATGAGTGCGAAGTAGAGAGCGTATTTTGAAGCGTGACGCAGCACTGATCGCTTTTGATTTTTATTTTTATTTAATATATAAATAATATATACATATATATATATATATATATATATATATATAACAAATGCCTTTATTGTAGCAAAAGTAGCGTCTTTATCGATTCCAGTATGTCCTAAATGACTCTGACAAATTAATAATGTCTGTTGAAATTAGTATCTTTAAGTTGTATGGCGCGAAGCGTTTATTTAAATTTAATTTCTATTATTTGTGAGCTAAAACGATTCTATTTGAACTTTGTTTGATTAATGCTTTAGCTTTGAACTCGAAAAGAGGTGCTTTATCGTTAACGCTGATGTATTTTATGTTACAATTTAAAAGATAATTAAAGTAAATAAAGAAATTACAGTCCATTCTATTGAAATGAAAACAATGTAAGATATCGAATTAGCCCAGTCAAATTGGCATTTAACCTCGAAAAAATTCCGGGACGGCTGGATTTTTGGGTTCGATTAGATATTACCATTATATACTTTGTGTTAAAAGTCCCCAACGATCCGACCCCTTTTTTTGCAAATATCTCGCAAACTATACGGGGTTTTCGAAAAAAATCACGATTAGCTAATTTATCGCGTAAACAATTTGAAAATAGATGGGTGAGTCGGTTTTTCCCCAAATTTTAACATTTTCTAGTAATTGAGTATATTAAAACAGCATACTTTATAAAAAATCCGCCGGTTTCAACTTTACACCTTATGTGTGGGGTTGGAAGTGATTTTGCTTTCAACGCAATGTCTCTCAGAGCCTTGACTCATCTCAGTACTGATTTTGTACAAAATATTTATTTATTTATGTTACTTATTTATCTATGATGTTTGTGTTGGAAATAAATATTTATTATTATTATAATTGTTAAATCGAAAGTTCTTTAGACCTGCTACCAGGTAACCTAACAAAGACTTTTAAGTTGTCTAATGATTGTTAGAAAAAGTTCAAATTTATATACTCGATTGTTTAAAAGCATTTGTCAACACTTATGTTGGTAAGATGTCAAAAAAGTTGCTGGGTACAGAATAGCCGCCTAAACGTGTGTTTATTCTTTAAACTCATCTCAAAACACTTTATACGAGTGGGTATCATTATCGAAAAATCGATGTCTGATAAAAATTTTGTGGAAAGGAAGAAGTTTGGCGAAAAATATTTGTTACAAATATGTTAAAAGTATGTGATTCTGAAATGAAATAGTTTTATACCCTTCAAAGCTTATAAAATTTGCAACAAAGTGTTCCAACCCTTTTTCTTATAATCTTTAAGTTAAAGAGCAGAATGAGGTAAACATGTGGATTTTTGTATAAAGCGTGCTGTTTTAACATATTACTCGATTACCGGATAATGTTACAATTTAGGAAAAATCCAGCCTCCCATGTACTTTCACATTGTTTAAGCTACAAATTATCTAATCTCTACTCTTTTCGAAAACTTCGTAATTTGTGAGATATTCACCAAAAAATGATTTGCCTCCTCTTTGACACCGCATAACAAATTTAGCAGAGATCGGATCGTTGGAGAGTTTTGACAATGTATACAGGGTCTTTGATGGTCGATGGTAGGTTAGACGTTTATGGAAAACGGGGCATAGGAGAAATCTAAAAATTTGGCTATTGCTATAAATAGACACGATCTATCTTTCTAAAATATTTTCATTTTAGCGGTGTTGCTGCTTCTACTCAAAAGTAGTAACAGCTTGTTAATTTTAAATGAAACACCCTATATATTATTTAATTTTTAGAATTGCAATTTCTAACTTATAATTTTTTCTGAATAGTTGTCTATACCTATCTATACCGGTTTTCGAGATAATAATTACTTTAAGTTATTTTTTTTTTCAAAATATGATCCCACCAAAATTTAATTTTAGCAGCTATTTGAAATTTTAGATGCAGTTTGTTAAGGCTTGTATTTAACAACTACCTAAATAAATTTATTTCATTTTATACAGGGCGGTTTAAAATTAATGATTATAACGTGACATACAAAAAAGGTCAAAACTTTTTTTTAAATAGAACACCCTGTATATTATTTAAAATTCTGATAGACAATTAAAATGCCTTTACTGGGTTTGACAAACGTCGAAGTTTTGAGATTGTGATTGTGATTTGCTACTTAATACTTATTCAAAAACAAATTACAATAGATCGAAATAATTACTCACATGAAGTTTTGATGAATCTATTTATTCTTCATCGACAATGTGACAAAATTGTGGTAAGAACATGTAGAAAATTCAATTATATGTATCCTGATTTGCAGCCAATAAACGAAAGAAAGTTTATGCTTTAAGCTTAGAACCATAATTGATAAAGTTCTCCTGTATTCGCATAAACTTTCTTTCGTTCATTCGCTGCAAACCACGATACATTTCATTAAATTTCCTACATGTCCTTGCCAAAATTTTGTCACATTGTCCATGAAGAATAAACAGATTCATCAAAACTTTATGCGATTAATTATTTCGCTCCATTTTAATTTGTTTTTGAAGTAGTAAATCACAATCACCATCTCAAAACATCGACGTTTGTCGAACACTGTGAATATTGAGCAATTGTCAAATCACATCGCGTTCCATGGCTAACTAATACAAATTATGTGAAGACAATGTGATTTTTAATCATTATTGCGATTATTTAAAAAAGCTGACGAGTTAGCTATATCACTATGCTACATCAACTTGAAGGCATTTTAATTGTCTATCAGAATTTCAAGTAATATATAGAGTATTTATTTGAAAAAATAAAGTTTTGACTTCACATCAAAACCATTAATTTTAAACCGCCCTGTATAAAATAAAATAAATTTATTTAAGTAGCTGTTAAATACAAGGCTTTAGCAAACTGCATCTAAAATTTCAGCGTTATATGGGTTCAAATAACAGCTAAATTTAAATTTTGATGGGATCATATTTTGAAAAAAAAATTACCTAAAATAATTACTATCTCAAAAACCGGTGTAGAGAACTATTTAGAAAAAGTATCAGCAAGAAATAGTGATTCTAAAAATTGAATAATATATAAGGTGTTTTATTTAAAATTAACAAGTTGTTACTACTTTTGAGTAGAAGCGGCAACACCGCCAAAATGAAAATATTTTAGAAAGATAGATCGTGTATGTTTATGGCAATAGCTAAATTTTCCGATTACTACTATGCCCAGTTTTCCATAAACGTCTAACCTACCATCCACCATCAATAACCCTGTATAATGGCAATATCTTGTCGTACACAAAAATGCAGCCGTATCGGAATTGTCTCGAGGTTCCCTAATATTTTTGTCTAATTTGACTGGGCTAAATGTTTCTGCAAAATTATAAAGTTAAAAATACAAATGAAATTTTTTTCAAAGCAAATTTGAATAACTTTGACGCTTCTTGTTTGCCACCTTGCAACACCGAGCTTCTACAGCAAATAAATAGGACAGACTATATTGCACACTTGTGGAATAAGGCAACAATACTGAATCTAATTGAATTTGAGCCAAAACATCAGGTGGATCTGAACTGATGGTAAATATAAATTTCTATGGTTTGAAGGCCTCCATAAGTAAACATATTAGTTTGGTTAATCAGGATTTGAAAGGTAATTTCAAATTGACAGTCTTAATAGCACATAAGATTTATCTAAATATATATTTTCAATTGATGATGACGAACGCGATTACGGTAGCGATGAAAATCCAGAAATTGAAGAAGATGTAGAACATACAGAATATGAAACTGACTGATTATTTGAAAATTTACTATTAAACTTAGTTTCTTATTAATACTGACTTCTCACTTTTTGAGAACACTTTCCCAACTCCCTTATTTTTGGTCAGGTAAATTGTTAGAAATCCTCTTGAAAAATGTACGGTGTAAATATCAAAAGAAAAACAACATCATACGCCAAAATACACTCTTGCACATCGTAGCCGATTTTCTGATATTCTGTTTTTAACTTCTGCACATATTTAACTCTATACATAAACAGTGTAAATTTCAATTGTCAGAAATATTAATATGAATTCTTCTAAATTGACATGTGACATTTTGATAAGTGCTGCTTCACGCGTCGAAATACGCTCTGCACTTCGCACTCCATTTTTTCATAATTTCTTCTACTTTAGTTTCGGACACTTTGCACATACTCTACTCTATACATAAATACAGCAAACTTAAATTCTTAGAAGCTTTTTTTAAATATAAATTTTCCGATATTTTTTGTAACTTCGGCAGCTTCTTACAAGCTTTTAGTATCACTTACCCTTCTGACAATTTTTTTAATGTTTTTTCTCATGATTATTGATACCGTGCACATAGACAGTTTTTTTAGTTTCAAAATTTACACGTTTGATCTTCAGCCCAAGCACTTAGCTTACATAGCATCTTCTGACGGTCGGGCTTTCACCTTACTGGTAACAATCAAACCTTTTTCAATTAAAACATTTCATGCACCGAAACATGTCGCATCCTATGTAGCCAGCTCTCCGTATATAACTAGAGCGAAATGACCAGACCCTAGGCGTTAGAAAATCCTATTACTATACAGGTGCGGTAACCGCTCAGCGGAAAACAGGCAACAATAAGTTTGTATCAAAGACTACTTAAGTGACACAAAATCTTGGTGTCCCGCAAGGCTCTGTTCTTTTTTTTATAAATGACCTCTTGCAGGAATCTTTTCGTGGTAAAATTATAGCATTTGCTGATGATATCGTTCTTTCATACCCAACAAAAAACTGGGAATAAGTTAAACAATAGCTTATCTATGACTTGACATTATTCAGGAATTGGTGTTCTAAAAATACAATGGTAATGTCTCAAAAATAAAAATACTAAACTTTGATTTAACTGAATTTAGTTTTGATAACCATTTTAAATTCCACAATCATTGTTTGGATTTACAAAATTGTAATTGAGAAATAGTTCAGGGGGTTTTTCAAAGTTCTACTGGCAGTCTTTAAAAAGGGCGGTTTATGCAATATGAAGCTCATTACACCGAACATTTGTAAAATAAAAGCAAAAAAGTTCTTTTGATTTCCTACCTGACGATACCAGTGGCGTGCCGTATTCCAGTGGCGTATCAAACTAATGTTTTTTTAAATGGAACACTCAGATTTGAAAAGCACTCGAAGAGCTTTTTTTTTATACCCCTAACTTTACCGGTTTCGCTGTTATAACCGCTTTTCCGAAAATTTGATCAATTTTTGGTAATTTTTTTTGACAGCACCCAAAATCGCGCCGACGGGTAGGTTTTGTATTAAGGGAGAGGCAAAGGCCTGTTCTACCTTCACGTATTTTTTTTGGGTACTTCATGGAAAAAAGAAAATTTTTGATTGTCATTCACGAATTGTCATTTTTTTCGAAAATTTCAAATTACATCCCCTTAAAAAAATTACAGCGTTGGATAGCCGAAACTTCAATTTTTTTTGGTAATACAACAAAACACATTCCTTAAAAAAAATTTAAAGAAAAACTCTGATTTGTCAATAAACTCTTTCCCAAGTGTGACATGATAAAACAAAAGATGTGCAGTTGTCTAAATACTTAAAAAGCCAAATTAAGACTCAACTGAAGACATCTTCTGTTTGTTTTTTGATGAAACGTTACTAAAATGCTCCCAACTTAAAAAGAAATGGTTGTCATGGTTTTTATTCTTGGATCGGGATGTGCTCTGCCAGGATATCTCTCAGCGTACACTCGTGACGCCAATTAACAATTTTTGTAAGATTTGTAACAAAAAAAATGGTAAACGTTTGGTTTCATTTTAAAAATGTTTGAAAATATACTAAAAGTTAAGTGTTAGTTCCGTAATTATTCAAAGAATGTTTCAAGAAATTAATTTTTTAAGCGGCCATATCATTTGAATATCGTCAACTAGTGACACAAGTAAAATTCTGAGCGATGACATATACAGGATGTTTAAAAAATACGTTCTAATATTTGGCCCACTTATAGATCTCATCAATAGAAACAAACAAGTCAAAATAAACATAAGTCCAAAAATCAACCGTTTCCGAGATACAACCTGTTTTTGAAATTAAAATAATTTACGCTCAGTAGAAGTGATTCGTCGTATTTATCAAGTCAGCTAAGGAAGTGGGTAAACCAAAGGTTATATTTATTTTAACGATGTTTTTAATAGAACAAATATCAGTATAAATACAACATTTTAATTACAAATGATTCTTAAAGAAGATGTTCAACATGTCCTCCTTCCATTTGTATACACATTTCGCATCTACGTAAAAGTGAACGCCACACTCTCTCAAAGAGTCCCGGATTTGTACGAAGAGTCTGGCAGGCATGTTCAATTCGTTCTCGCAACTCATCTAAATTATTCACAGGATTTGAATAAACTAATGTCTTTAAATACCCCCAAATGCGAGTGAGGTCGGGAGATCTAGGTGGTCATGCAATTGGACCTCCTCGTCCTATCTACCTGCCATTGTAATTTTCGTTTAGGTAATTTCTGACCAAGACTGCATAATGCTCAGGAGCTCCATGGTGCATCAACCACATATTAATTTTGTGGTTGAGGGGTATTCTAACAGCAGTGGCAATGCATTCCGCAAAAAGTCAAAGTACAATTGACTAGTCAAATGATTAGGCAGGAAACAAAGTCCTATCAGGTGGTCTCCCAACACACCAAGCCAAATGTTGATTAAAAATCGGTGTTGATAATTCGATTCAACAATGGCGTGCGGGATTTCGTCGGCCCAAACATGGCTATTATGCAAATTAAAAATGCCATTTCTCGTGAAACCAGCTTCGTCAGCAATTAAAATTTCCGTAACAAAATTGGGGTTCTCCACAGCTTTTGTCAGCATCCTTCGACAAAACACCAGTAGTGCGGTATAATCAGGCACAGTAAGTGCCTGTACCCTTTGAATATGGTATGGGTGCAATTGCTGCTCGAGTAACTTTCTCCAAATTATTGAAGAATTAATATTTGTTTCAGTAGAGAGTCTTCTAGTACTAGTACCGGGATTTTCTTTAATTCTTCTTAAAATGTTAAGTTCTGCCTCAGGGGTAGAAACTGATCTAGGCCGACCACGATCACCGTTTCTTGATTTAAACGATCCAACTTCGGATAAACGTTAATGTAAATTTGTAAAAAGTTTGGCACACGGATGTACCCGGTTTGGGAATGCTTCGGCATAAAGGCGACGTGCCTCATAAGCATTTCCATCGGCCTTGCCGTACATGAATATGAAATGCATGTCTGCCATTTCTGCGTTGGTATATTCCGGCATATTTGCAAATTTCAAAAATGAGCAGCAGCAACAACGACTTCAATAGCAACAATAACACTAACAATGACAGCCACACAATGATTACAACAAATGCGGCAACTAGACTGACAGAAACGAACAAATTTTGTTTTGTTATTTCCATAGCTGACGTGAAAAATACGACGAATCACTCCAACTGGGCTTTGTAATTTTTATTTCAAAAACTGCCTGTGTCTCGGAAACGGTTGATTTTTGGACTTATGTTTATTTTGACTTTTTTGTTTGTACTGATGAGATCTATAAATGGGCCAAATATCGGAACATATTTTTTAAACACCTTTAGTGGTCGAAGGTAAAACCCCTTAACACACATGGATCATACAATATTTTATGTACGTCAAAATTTGTCATTTGGAATAGACGAACGGAAGAGATTTCATTATGTATGTTCGTATTGTTTGATTTCCTAGCATCGTTGTCAACAGAAAACGTTCAATAACGAAAGTCCTATTTAATTTACACTATACTTTTGCACAAATTTTATATTTTTATTTACTATTTGTTTAAAGCAGCCTCTCACATACAATTATTTATTAATAGATAGACGTAGATAAAACAAACTTTCTTTAATTTACGATATTACATAAAAAAATTGTTCTTAACTTTGTATCTACCACAGTTTAACCACACTGTTGTAACGTTATTTATTTATCCACAAATTACATACGCTTTGGATTAATATATTTAAATGAAGAAAACGTAACGGTTTGTCTTGATCAAAAAAGTAATAGTTAAAATCGCCTTTGGCTTTTCCCCAAAAAAAAATACGGATAAATTAAATTCGTTTTTAAAGCGATTGCTGCATAGGTGCTTGATGTAATGCGGTAAAATCATGAATATGTGGGAAGTACAAAGAAATTTTGCAGCTGAGAGAGTGTGGACACTTGTACTGAAGCATTCTTGGTATAAATGATGTCCCCTCGATTTATCATAAGTTGAATAGACGCCATATTGAACTTGTATAGAAATGAATGATGTCTTTAATTTTGACTCGTCATTCAATAAACTACGTATGGTTATGTCAGTTGATATTTTCTTTAAAAATTAATTATTATTATTGTTATGTTTTAACAATTGCGCTTGAGAAAAATTACAAACAATTCCAACCCTTATTCGTTACTTTGTCATTTGATACCCGTGTTTTAGTATTTCCCAGCAAACAAATCATCTGAATTGGTCAACTTCTGGGGAAATCTAAAACTCTTAAACACACAAGTTATCTTTGCCGGTTTGTCTAAAACAAATGTCCGAGATGATGACATAACATTAGGTCAGTCTGTACCTACTTCCCTTTCCGGGTATACACCCCTCATTTTTGCAGAATTTAGGGAAAATCGGGGTTTACTCCCTTCTCGACCAACCGCTCTTAATACAGCTACGTGTGTGTTTCAGTTCTATGTATTATTAGAGTGGTTGCAAAATAAGGGTTTTATTTAATATCTCTATTTTTATGGGTAGAATTCGTCTCTTTTTTATTTCAACATAAAGGTTAGAATTGTAAGAAACCAACGTAATTCCTGAACTCGTTTTTTGCACATTGTTTTAATGTAACTGATGGTTTAGGGTAGAGAAGGAAGGGTGAGTTTTGTCTGGTTTACTCCGAATCACCCTTTTTGGTGTGTTGGTGATTGATTTGTTAAGCTTTCGCTGTTTTAAAAGCAGCTGATGAAATGACAACTCTTGTTCACAATCGTAACGATTTTTAACTGAATTATTTTATTATAATACATAACATCAAATATTATGTTTTCTTAATAATAAAAGCGGAAAGGCGCCGCTGCATATTTGCACAACGATGCAGGTCAATGATCTGCACCCTCAAAAAAATAATTTAAAATCGGCATCTTTGAAACCATTTCCTACAATACCTAAATTTCACGCGTACATATGTTCGAAATCTTCGACTTTTTATAACGTTGCAATATGAGCTATTGCCTAAAAAGTGAATTAAAGCACCCACTACATCAACCGAAAGTGAAAAATGAGCCTTCGAATTCGAGGAACTAAACAAAATCACTTTTTAAATTCAGCTTAACAAAACGTCGTTTTGGGAATAGATGTTTAGATATTTTGGTAAATAAATTTTGGAACAAAGTTTTACCGGGTTGATTGACCCTCAGGTAAGCTATTGTGTTGTAATCTTAAGGGTCTAAATCAGTTAAAAAAAACTTCTGTTTTTAAAATGTTCAGTTAAATATAGTGATTTTTGAGTTCACTGCCCTAACTAAAGAATTCGATTAATATAAAGCGGCTCTTAAATGAAAAGAACTCTGTTAATCACGGAAAGCAATGGGTACTTTCGGTTAAGCCGGTAGGATTAACAAAAGGCGTAATCAAAAACATATTTATTTTTATGCAATCCTAAGCACATATTTGCTGTCTTCCCACGTTTTGCAATTCATTGAATTCAATCAATAACTTTTAACACTGAACGTCAACCTCTGTCCATCTAATATCCAACCCATTTCCTACATATTTACGTTCCCACGTGCAAAGATTGAAAGTATTATACAAATCTTACATAAATCTAGGTCTTTTCAATATAACAACACAATTCTACCAAACATAGTAATTTTGTTGCACAGGTGAGCTTCTATCTCTGTTTCGTTGTTGCAACTAACGCATTGTAAGAAAAGAGAAGGATCTACATCGAACGGTAAATAACCAAATCCATATTTACCTGGTCAAGGAAGAATGCACAAATATTCTGTTGGACGACGTACCTGAAAGGTGAACCCATTATGCATTTCGATTTTAAAGCAATAGCTTTACTTTCTTGAATATTCTAAAAGGTAAAGCTTCTTTTGTTCAGGTTGCAATTCTTTCGCATTCATTTCGAACTTTAAATACGGGGTTGCATAAAATTCGTTCTACTCGAATTGCACAGGTACAGAAAAATACACCCAACACGATTTGCAAGCGCCAATTGTCTGCGTTTCGAAAACAAGAAAATTTTAGTCAAACACCATCAGATAGAATTTTTTAATTGTTTTTTAACATTTTTTAATAATTTCAATTAAGAGTACCTAATTCAACAGTAAATACTGAAACACCTGTTAACAAAAACCCTTTTAAAGTCACTTTAGAGTTTCTATTCTAAAGCTGATAAAATTTTGTTCGCGATTTATAATTTAAGAATTTCGTAAAATCTGTCAAAACTGGATAAGCAACAAAATAAAGCAAATTATAGTGAAAAAGTGCTGTATCGTGTTCGCTATTATTCTTTTAATGCCTCATGCGTGCGTACTAAACCGAACGGCAGATTTTAAAAATTCACCAACCTTCACTTAAGCCTTGTATCGCCTATATTAAACTCCATTGTAATCATTACTTCAAAATGCGAATAGAGAAGATACATGCAATATAATAATGGGGGTTCCACATTTACACTTTATTTTTTTTATAATCCTGTCAGCGCTTAACTTAAAGCTTCATCTATTCTAATTCAGACATCTGCTCTAATTTAACTTCATCGCATACGCGCATTTTCAGGTCACGACTTTATTCGACAAAAACACAAAATATAATTAATGGATTTAGAAAAGAATTAAGGAAATGCGAAATCGGTTACTGATGCAACATTTGCAGGTAACAAATGTGGCAGGTAAAACCTAATGACCTAATGCTACGTGTAAATAACTTCACGATGTTTTTTTTACATTTCACTACTGCTATCGTCACCTTAATTTTTATTATTACCGCAGAAAAATTACGCAAAATACGCACGCAATATATGTAGCTGAACACCTGAATGATACGTTATTGACAAAATCGCAATCCCAAAAATCTTCTCACGATTCTGCATTTCAGGAGTTTTAAAAACAGTGAAAGTTCCCATAATATTTCCGAATGGAACGAGGTTAACGACCAATGATGTAAATAGAACATTTGCAAAATATTACAAGGGTAGTCATAACGGAAGGGTTGAATGAACCAATAAGCAGGTAGATAGCGAAACCCTTTTCATTTCACTCTAGTAAATGAAAATAAAAGGGTAAAACGGTTCATAAAAGGAAAGGGATCTACACAGTAATACGTTGAAATTTCCCTCAGGGATTGAAAAGGGTTAAATCCGAGGGCGTTGAACTACCAATGGCAAAGGGTTAAGGGTGATTCCGAATTAATTAAATCTTGTACGTTTTAATACGAAAATGGTTGTCGCTGATATTAGGAAGCCTTTTCTTTTATAAAAAACTTGCTTATTTGATAAAAAATGCTTTTGAAGTATTATATTTTTAATAATGAATTTATAAACACGTAGACGAGAGACATATTGATTACGGAATAAAAAGGCGGCCCCGCTAAAAGCATTATTAATAATTTCTTAAGTTTTAAAAGAAGTGAAGATATGCCTTTTATATTTCATAAGCGAACTTTCTTTATTGGCAACTTGAGACAACAATTTCAGATGCTACCGGTTATTTATATAGACAAAGACTTTTAAATGCAAAGTAAAGCTTTGAATTATCTAGGGGCATCATTTGCAAATGCATTAACAAATGGACAGTTCGGTACAACTTATTACAAGCTCTAGTGGTTCAATTTCCAGTTACACACAATTTAGAGGTAAAGTGAGGAATACGATTCAAAATTGTGTAGTTGCATAATGTAAATAATGCCTATAGTTACTGATTATTGATTACATACATGGCTGACCCTCACATGAGGTTGCACTCCATTGGCCAGTTATTCATAAAGGGGACAGACTACCCCAAGGTCCATAGGACTGACCCTTCCACACACATCCAGCACTTTTACTTATTTTATTCTTTTAAGCATCGTACAACCTTATAATAAAATGAATAAAATATAAACTATTAAAAATACATATAACAATTTTAAGACAAGATCCTAACGGTTTTCCAATTTTCTCCTTCTGGTATCAACTACTTTTCGTTAAAGAAATTGATTGCAACAAATCGTCAACGCGTTAAAACAAACATGGTGGTTGTTAAAAATAGGGCGATAGACAAGGGTAATTCTTTATTCTTTGATCTTTCAATGGACCCACACAGAAATGAGAAACAGCATATGTACAAAATGGTCAAACTATAAAGAACTAAACTCGAATGGAATTAGTTCTGGACTGGGCGGAAATAAACTTGATTATTCTTTTGTTGGTTCATAATTTGAATTGCTTTAACATGTGTGAATTACCATTTATTCGTGTTTTATAACAAAAATCTACTTTAACAAACTAATAATTCATGTTTATTACTAACGAACATTCGCGCACATCAAAAGTTAGCAACCAAAAAAATTGTGGTTTGTTTTTTAAAAACGAACAATTTCACACATAATTCGTTTAAATGTCGTGTATACAAACAGTTATATCTTGGGGAGTTCTTACAAAAAGCTTCACCCTTTACAGTATTTTTTACGAGCCACTAAATAGCTTCTACAGGATGCGCGTGTGGTCAGGTAAAAAACCGTAAAAATTATTGTAAGGGTTAGAACTACCTAGTAGATTGTGTGTAAAGGTTTCTTTTTATTAAGTCATAGGAGGTTAACCGCTTATTAGAACTATTTTATAGTGGGCACGCGACCAGGTAAAAAGGGGTATCTTTCCTTATTTTTGTGCTCGACGATTAGACGGAAGTGTTTTAAAAGGTTATTTTTGTTCATTATAAATTTTTCCATTTCGTAGCATATAAATTATTAGGTATTATATTGCTTCGCGGAATTTCTAAAATAAACACGGAAAATATTACTAGTTAATTAAATTTATAACTATCGGTCTTAATTATAAATAATAAAGGTATAAGAACCTCATACCAGTTTGTTTCATTAAATTTCAGTGCAGCATCGATCACAGTACTCGACATCCAAACCGATGCGTTTTAAATAAATATTTTACAAACAGTAATTTACAACATAATTTTTGGGTGTAAATAATAGGATTAATGATTTGCTTAAAGATCACTTTCACAGTAGTTTTAAGTTCTCGGAATAAAACAGACCCTACTTAAAAAGGGTAAGTAACAATCAACAGAAGCCACTAAATAATGAAACAAATCTATATCTAAAATAATTGTTTTTACCTTCTAGTGCTTCTTTGGACAATTACCAGATTAGATAGACAAAAGACGCATTAAATTTAGTCCAATGAATCAGATTGTATTCAACGAAATTATAATAATTATGTTCATGTTTAACGCAAATTTGTACAGCTTAATAACAACAGATTTTATTCCTATTAATTCTTACAAGTTGCAAATATTCCTTGCTTTGTTTTATTTTATTTTTTATTTCTTTGCAAATATACCCTTTAGAATATTTTATAAATGTTGAACGCTGTTCTTGAAACGATTTTTTACCAGTTTAAGTGATAATAAGGTATATCATGAAATATTCGAAGAAAGCATACCTAATGTTTTGCAAGAAACTTGATGTAACCAACAACGAAACGTATGAGTTACAAAAAATCATGTTTCGTTACGAGTGGTACATACAAACTTTATTTTTAATTTTCAAAAAGAAGCATAATACACAATTAAATCTGTGTATTTTAAATCCATGTGTTACCATTGTTACCATTTTGAAATGTCAAAACGATAAGAGATGTGAACAGAAATTTTAACTATTGAATCATTCTGACACCTAGCTACGAGCATTCTGAAAACGTCACTTTTATGCTGGAATAGAAATTTTTGTCACTTATAATCACAATTGAAATCTAATTTATTATGAACAGTGTTTGGGTGATATAATTTGGGTGATATATTTTTTTTTTTTTTTGATAATAATGTAAAAAAACTTAGCCACTGTTTCAGGGAAAAAATAAACCAATTGCCTTTATTTTCAAAATGACTTTTTAATATTTCAGCAGCCTGCGTGAGTTAAAAATACTAAATTATTTTTTCAAAACTTTTGATTAGAGAGATTTCTCTAATATACTAGGTAATGTAAGGAAGACGCAATAATTACGAAACAAGAACATATATTTATATAGGATGTCTCAGCGGGACAGTTCATTAGAAGTTTACTGACTTATGGCCAAAACCAAAATTTTTAAATCGAGAATTAGGTATCATTACATCCTATTTATCTAAAATGTTTTCAGACTTCTATCGTTTATACCGAACTTTGTTATTTTAAGTGAAATACTATGTATATATTTACATTTTAGATGCGAATCATAATTTTGAATAATCTTTATTAAGCGTTATCTGTTACTGTTTTTGAGATAAATTTTTTTTTTAAATTCCTACTACAAATGAGATAAGAAAAAGATTTCTTTATTGTAGGCATTCTTTAAAATAAAAATCTTTGCTTGAAAATAATTTCTAAATGTGTACTATTCAGTGTGAATCAAATATGTTATTTTTGTTCTGTGCTTGTGATTTAATTGCCTTAACATTATTGCTAAAATGATGATAAAAGGTAAATTTGAAAGAATAGAAGTACGTTTTGGAATTATTGGTAAAGTTTTAAATAGATCAAAAACTGTAGTTCTCGTTAGAACAAAACCTTCATCCTCAAGACTCCGACTACAGAGTTAACTTGTGTGAGGTCAAGAGGAAGAGAACATTTTTAGAAAACTTTCTAGACGAATGAAGTTTTCCGTGGTCCATCATCCTCAAGAGATCCGAGAAAGAAACTGTCAGGTCAGGTTTAGTTTCAATATCTTTTGCCTTATGATACATGACAGGTTCTCTTACGTCATTTATGACGGCGTTTTAACGGCTTGATTGAATTTATTACGGACTGAGGTATAACATTTTTGTGACAACATCCCATTCAAGTTGACGAAAAGCTGTAGGTATCAACTTGATGGAGCTTCTTCCCACTGCATCCAGGAAATATCCCTATAAACTTCAAAGACAGGCGGATAAGGCGGTTAAGACCATTAACTGGCCTGGAAGATCTCCAAATTTGGCACCTTTGGACTTCTACCTTTGGGGATATATCAAAGAATAAGTCTACTATACACCGGTGAACACGAAGAAGATTTAGAAGCATTCGTACACGCTGAATACATGTAGTATAAATTAGAAATTGTTTTCAAGGAAAGATTTTATTTTTAAAGAGTAGGTACCTACGATAAAGGTGTTTTCCATTTTGATGCAAAATCGACATTACAAATATGTAAGAATTTTTATAAATTTCTTAAAAACACTGTAATAAAATTCAAGGTTGTGAACTGATTTATACCACAAAATAACTTTACTAGCAGAAGGGTTAGTCAACATCGGTACCTTTGAAGTAAGTGGTTCGAAATTTTGAACGCCGCCATTGTTTTGTATGGGTGCGACACGCCTAATTTAAATATTTGTCAACGTGGAAAAAAACAAATTCATTAAAAATATATTTTAATATTAGTTTTATTTGGTAAGAAATGAATATATTATCAAGAATGACATAATATTAACAGAAAAACATCTATTTGTAAATACCTATAGCGACATCTGTTCGCAATAACTAAATGTGTACAATGTTACAAATTCTTTTTTTTTTGTTTTCAAAAACTCTCTACTGATGTAAAAATTTTAAATCTAATAAATAAAGTTAACAAATATCAATTCTTTCATAATATTTCCAACTTTTCCCAAACAAGCATCACTAAAATTATTTACAAAAATATTTTCCAAATAGTTCATATACTGATAAAAATTACTTGGAACCACCTTTAATTTTCGATACACACTTTGTTGCGAGTCTTTAAATGCCAATATAGAGGTAAGTAATAGATAGCATTGTAAAACGTATTGGGACTTAGCATATGAAAAACATATATCACAAGTGTGTTTTTTAAGCATTTGTACAACAAATAACCACAAATGTAAGTGAAGGCATTCTGTGCCATCAAATATAAATTGCGATAATCAATATCTGTAATTAATTAACAATACCAAAAAAGTTTTCAAGAGCAACTTGATTCAATCTTCTCGTGAACAATGTAGGTTTGTCTAAAACTTCCCAAAGGTAGAATATAGTAATTTGGCAGCACTCTACAAATCTTAGTTTATTTGAATCTACAATCTTTACATTTACACACTTCCAAAATTTTATACAGTCACATAAAAACTCCACTCTTTCTTTTTTGCCTTTGAATAGCCTGTTAAATATTTTTTGAGCATTTAAATTAGAAGAATTTAACACGTCAAATAATTTATCTATGCGATAAATAAAATTGGTGGTATCAATTGATTTGGTAGGTAAGTATCCCGACAAATCAGCATCTCTCCAGTATCCCTTTCACTTAATGACTGAGCAGGTAGTTTAACTTTCATTTTTTCAAAGTTTGAAGGATTAACGTGACTTTCAGTTAATTTGTGAGCTAATCGAAAAGATTCCTTACTTTCTCGCTCAAAAAAATATATTTTGAATTAGTTTCTTTCTGTTGACATTAGATGGCATCTCCTACGTTTTTTCTCTAGGTTGGCAGAGTTTAGGATTTAATGTTTAATTAAATCTCCATGGAAGTTTTTATGTGTGAATAAACAAATCTAGTTGTTATATCCAAAATAATTAATAAAAACGTTTTTTTTTGACCGATAATAGTTTTTTATCATACTCTGCTCACAGGTTATGGGCCCAGAGCATTAAATAACATTTCTGTGCGTTTGTTCGTTGGTAATTTAGTAGTTGTGGCTGCATGTGTTGCAAAAATATTTTTCGCCGAAATCAAGTATAAGTTACGTAGAATTTCATTCATTACATTCGAATTCGTTGTGTACGAGACGAAAAATAACCACGAGAAGAATGCCACGTAACGAATTTGATATTGAAAAACTGAAAGGTAGTGAAAATTACCACACGTGGCAATTGGAATGGTAAATTATCTTGACATGAATAATTTAAGCAATTGCATAAAAATTGAAGGGTCGGAAACAAATCTTGAGAAATTAAGTCAAGCAAAGTCACGCCTGGCGTTGAGTGTTGAACCATCGCTATATGTTCACACTCAAAAAGCAAAATCCGCTATCGAAATTTGGACATTAATCTCAACGCGTTTAGATGGATGTGATTCGATGCACGCAATAGTGTATCAATCACGGCGGACACCATCAAATCGAAGTTACTCGACACACATATAGATCAAAGTACTGAAAAAGCTTTTTTTGGTAAGAAACAGAAATTCAAAAAAAAAACACCGAACACAAAGTGTTACTCCTGTGGAAAGAGGGGACATTATTCAGCCAATTGTCGAAAGAACATCAATGATGCTCGATGTCTCAAGAATTCAGACAATATGAAGATAAATGATGAAACATCAAAAAATGCTATCTTAACCAACTTCAGTGCAAAGGAAATATACGTGAATTCCAACGAGTGGTACTTGGACAGCGGTTGTTCAACCCACATGACTCCAAACGAAGACCTACTGCACCATGTGAAACAAACTAGTGGAATAATCACTGCGGCAAATGACATGAAGATGAATGTTACAAGTGTTGGTTTCTTAAATTTAAACATTAACAACAAGGAGATCCAAGTGAAAGACGTGTTACATGTTCCACGATTATCCGCGAATTTACTTTCGGTTTCGAAAATTGTCGAAAAGACAAAACCATGATTTTTGACATAAACGGATGTTCGATTTATAACAATAATAATGAATTTTTGACAAGTTGTAAGTCAAATAATGGAGTGTATAAAATTTGTGCGTCGAACTTGAAATGTATGAAGTTGATGAAAATAATTGCGACTACATGGCACCGAAGAATGGGTCACTTAAACTACCAGGATCTTTGTAAATTGCGTGATTTAAGTATGGGTATAAATTTTGCAAATATTGACATATGGAAACCTTGCGAAATTTGTATGGAAGGAAAACAAACGCGTTTTTCCTTTAAGTCCAGTAAAAGCCACACAAAGGAAGTTTTAGAATTGGTACATTCTGATTTATGTGGACCTATGGAAAACTCGTCAATTGGTGGGGCGAGATATTTTTAACATTTATCGATGATTACTCGAAAAAGGTTTTTGTGTATTTCTTAAAGAGTAAAACTGAAGTTGCGGCCAAATTCATAGAATTTACAAGGCTAGTCGAGAATCAAACTGGTAAGAAATTAAAAATCCTTAGGACCGACAATGGAACTGAATACTGCAATAAGAATTTTAAAATTTTTGCAAACAGAAGGGTATTCATCATCAGTTGACGAATGTATATACACCTCAGCAAAATGGAGTTTCGGAGCGTATGGGCCGAACAATTGTGGAACGTGCAAAATGCATGATCTTCGATGCCGAACTAGAAAAATTATATTGAGCAGAAGCAGTTAACGTGGCGGTTTATTTAATAAATCGTTCTGTGTGTGCATCGTGGGTGAATAAGACACCAGAAGAAGTCTGGAGTAGTCATAAGATCGATTTATCAAACTTGAAAATTTTGGGATCGATGGTAATGGCACACGTACCACATGAAAAAAGAAAGAAATGAGACCCGAAGTCCAAGAAACTACTTTTTGTGGGTTACGATTGAGACAAAAAGGGTTATCGGTACATCTACAAACAAACAAAGAAACTTACCGTAAGTCAAGACGTTTTTTTTTTTTGAAAAACTAACCGGATCAAGTACAATTGTGATACTAGAAAAGGGCGACGATTTACAGCAAGTGAAGGAAGTATCAGGCAACGATGGTTTGAAAGTCGATTCGGTAGCAGCTTTAGAAGAAGATAGTCACCTCGCAGAACTAGGGTACAATGAAAATTTTCTTTTAGACTACACATATACACCCGACATAGATGTTGCGCAAACCAGCGAGTTGCGCAGATCGACACGTATACCTAAGCCAAGGAAATTTGAAGATTTTGTAAATTATTCACCATTGGTAAATTTAGATTTTGATCCCTTAACGATTCAAGAAGCAATTTCCAGCAAATACGCTAACGAAGGAAAAACATAGTTATTGCACCATGCAAATGGGATTGTGTTGAAGAATTAAATTTGAAGTTTTAATGTGTTCAACAAGTGAAGGTGTTGACATTAGATGGCACCTCCTACGTTTTTCTCTTAGTAACTTTTCTCTAGGTTGGCAGAGTTTAGGATTTAATGTTTAATTAAATCTCTATGAAAGTTTTTATGTGCGAATAAAGAAATGTAGTTGTTATATCCAAAATAATTAATAAACACCGATAATAGTTTTTCATCATACTCTGCTCACACTTTTCCTTTGTATACGTAACTGTATTTGAGAAAATTGTTTCTTGTTGCTTTTAACAAATGAGGTACATCAAAAATATAATACCTTTTTCTCCTGCATTATCATTAAATGAGTCTTGGGTAATTCCATGATTTTGTGCAAATTTATCAAAATTGGAACCCATATCCGAAGTTATAGCTCTTATAAAACAACCACATTATCGTAAATTAATGACAGTACAAGAAGATTCTACCAACACGTATCCAGCCTGTTGCTTCCATTTCTTGTGAATACCTTAAAGCATTATTACAAGCGCAAATTTTGCAGCACAATTTTTTTAAAGTATCTGTTTGATGAAAACCAAATATTTCATCAATTTTTATACTGTAAAATAAATTAGCTTTTAATGATATTTCATCCATTTTTAGTATGGCATCTCTGGCATCTATATAGTAATCTTTCAATTTTATTTTAATTGTTTCAAAAATATTTTAATTACAACCTGTGAAGATGCACCAATTTGTAGTAATTCGTTGCAATGTAGTTTTAGAAGCCAAATGCAATAATCTTTGGATAAAACGATAACAACGTGGACCAAGAAAGTAAATGTTTAAAGCACTCTGTTTTAGTTCTTTTGAATAACGCCGTCCTCGTGACTTTTTATTGATAGAGTCACATTGAAATGCAGCTAAGGTCGCAAATTGTGGTGGAAAATATTTATGACTTAATTTGTTTAATTTCAGCTACAAGATCAACTTCTTCAGTATTCAACTACTTATTTTTAGTAGCAAGTGCTCTTTGGTATTTTTCTTTTCTAAAGCTATCTCCGCCCTTAGTTTTTCCTTTCGGGGACAATGGGCAGACAGTTCTAATGGAGTTGGGTACCAATGTAAGAACTACTTGCACCTACAGTACAAATTAAAACACATGTTGGTGTTGTTTAGTTACTTACTTAATGGCAATAATAAAGTATCTATCACATTTGCTGAAGGTACTTCATCAACCGTTTGTGACGTTGATGGTATCGATGTTGACGGCTCAGAAGTATTTGCTTGACAAATATTTAGGAGTGATATTTCGTATTTAATTGAACTAGAAGGAATTACCAATTCATTTTCTGACACTGATGAATTTGCACCTAAAGTAACCCAAATTAAAACACACCTTTGCGTTAATTATTTAGTTGCTTGCAATGGTAATGATAAAGCCTCACTGTTTATTACATTTTCATCAGGTACTTCATAAATCGTTTGTGATGTCGATGAAAGGGGTATTGGCAATTCAGAAGCAGTAGTTTTTTGGGGTAAATATAGTGAGGGTACAGCTGCTGGCAACACTCGATTTTGAAACGGACTTGAAAACATCCTTGGTGAAAAATGCTTTTTGCAAACTTTATACAGATATAGTTTACTGTATTCTAACCGAAGTAGATCCCTTCGATGAATTACACTAAGCCACTTTACAGCACTACAATCTTAGGTTTTAAAATTGTTTTTGAACAAAGCTACTCACTTTTCTTTATATTTTGGAATTCCGAAAAACGTTATTTTTTCTTCATAGTCCTTATTGTTGTTATAACATAATGGCACACAACACCAAGTTCCTCCACCTCATATTTTAATCATTTTTATTTTAATATGGATTTAAAATAAGTATAATATACAAGCTTGTCAAACATTGCGTGGGAGTAAATTTTCTGCTAGTAAAATTATTCTGTATTTATATACAGAAACTATATTGAAAAAGATATAGGTAAAGGCCATTTTACATTACGTGATGCGAAATGCCTTTTTACCGGCAAAAGAAGAGTTATCGCCGAGGCCGCTTGCGGCCGAGTCAGGATAATCTTGAGGTGCGGTTTTGCGGCCATGATATACACACATCTTTTCTAAATCGCCAAAATTATTAAACTAAGTAATTATAATTCTTGATTTACAATCAGAGTAGCAATTTAATTTATTTAATAACGTTGTTATTGAAATGAGATGTTTTGATAAATCTTGACAAAACACAAATATGACTCTGATAGTGATATTTTATCTACTGTGATATTTCAGTATGTGACGTTTCAGTGACGTTTGGTTTGGTGGCCGTTCCTATGGGTTACGGCCGCAAAATTTTAATTAGCAAATGAAGGGTTGGCGGGAAAAACGAATGAAAATTGTTTTTTGAACTCATCGCATTTAAATGGACTAATAGCACATTCGCTTGACGTACGGAAATCCAATCTTCCCGGTTTAACACACCGCGAAATTACGCAAAAAACACTGCAATTGGACGGCCGGGATTGTGATTGGTTGATTTTGATCATATATGCAGTATTTCTCACTCCTGAAGAGTACCAAAAGGACGAAACAGTTGTCCAGTGTTTGTTCGCAATTATACAATCTCTTGCGAATTTACACATCCAACCTAGTTGGCAATAATAATAAAGGAATTGACTTTTGGAACTGCTTACGTATATATCAACAAAGATGCTTTAGAGCAGATCTATTTTCGGACGTGCTACGAAAGCACAGGACGGAACTAGATGTTGCATCATCTTAATAACTTAAGACTTAACAACTACTGTTGCCAACTACAGATTACCCTCATTGTTATTAGCATTGTTGCACATTTGTTTAAAAAATAAACATAAACAAACTAAACAATAAGTTAACTAGTAACAATTATTGCTGTAATAATTCAGAAATAACAAATAACAGTAACAATACAGTTCTTTTTACAGACTTGTAAACATAAAATATAGTTTTTCTCAAAAAAAGCTTTTAACTAAACTTATTAAGCAATGTTATTGCTATACATGAATAGGGTAACAAATTGTAATAAATAATAAGAAAACAACATACTAAAGTAAGTCATTTTTATTTGGTAAGGGCATCGATAGCAAAAAAACAATAAATATTACAAAAATGCATGAATTACCATATTTTATTTAAAAATCCGTTATTACTATCATGTTTTTTACTAGCTTTTTATTTACAATAAACTTTAATGAAGCAATAAGTAACACACCATTTTTTAAAAAGTATTTAATAAATTGAATAATGTAAAAAATTAAAAAGTAGAAAGGAATTGACTTTCAAAACACACAGAGTGATTCTGTTTAAGAATTTTGATCACATGAGTACATACAATAATAAATATGACACAAATATATGTATATTATGCGCTCATTTGAACCGAACGGGAAAACACCAAAAAACTATACTCAGGTGTCCGAGTTCCAATAGCTAAGCTATCATCATCAGCGAACCGACACTAAAAATAAAAACAATAGGAAGCTTATAATATACTATATGCGTTTCACGCATTGTTACATTTTATTGATTCATATATTAGCTTGAAAAATTCCGAAAATTTTAATGGACCGTGATCATCATCGTAATTCATAAGCAAATTTCTGTTTTGAAAAATTTTACTGGACCTATCTGAGAGATAATATTTGACATAAGCTAAGTGCCCTTTAAAACGAGTTTTAATAGGTCTCTTGGTTTGCCCTATATATACTTGCTTACAGTCTTTACAATTTATTTGACATATTCCCGATTTATCACACATTCTATTGGGTCTTTGGATTGCCTAAAAGATTTTGCAAGTTGTTACTACTAGAGATTATTGTTTTATAATCAAGTTTTGAAAATATTTTTTGAAGACCTTTTGTGTGTGTGGGATAATTTGGTAATTTGACATATTTCTTATCTATTTTGCAAAGCATAGTTCCTAACGTTGTAATCTTTCTAATGTTTAACTTATGTTTATGTTTTCTAATTATATTTGTGACAATTGATTCCTGAAAACCATTGTATGATGCAATCTGCTTAATATTTCGCAGTTCTTTATCAAAGTTTTGTTTTGACAATGGGAAATGTAATAATCTGTGAATCAAAAGTTGAACGATGCAAGTTTATGTTGCATACTATGGTTGGAATCATTTGATATAAACTTCATAGTGTTAGTGTCTTTACGATAAATATCTATATCTATATCTATACAAATTGCTGAGGGCTGTAAACTTTAGTCTCGATGACTGCTAAAACATCATCTACATATCTATGTTACGGCTAATAACCGAAGTGCGGCTACACCTAGTTTTAGCCGGTTACAACTAGGTGCAGCCGGCCACATGCGGTTAAATTTAGATGTATCCTACTTATCTTCGGTTAAAACTAGGTATAGCCTTTACATAGTGACTAGAACTAGGTGCAACCGCACACCGATGGTTAAACTTAGGTGTATCCTATTTATCATCAGCTAGAAGTAGGTTTTCAGTTCAGTTAAGGGAAGGGGTGCAGTCCGCCGCTCGTCGCGTGTGCTTGTAGTCAGTATAAATAACAGCTCTGCGCTAGGAGGTTTACACGTGCGTTGGTCTTCGTTACAAAATGGCGGTAAACGAAGCATTAGAAACGATGAAGGCCAGTTTTAACAAAGAGTTAGACCGTGTTATAAATTCGAAACATGGCGATAACCAAAGTTACATGAGTAGTGAACAGTATTTGACGTTCATAGAAGAGGTTAAAGCTGCAAAAATAGCAACAAAACGTACAACACTACAATATCGTCGTTTGAAACGTTTTAATGTGTGTAATATTGGGGACACGGAAAAGTTAATTAGTGCTTTATCTACCAGTAGTTCCGAAAATCTTAAATATTACGTCAAGAACGCAGAATTGTTTGATATTCTTCAAGAAATACATTTGGCTATTGGACACGGTGGGAGAAACAGAATGGTTGCAGAAGCGAAAAAAGGTATGCAAATATAACTCAAGAGGCTATTCTTTTATACCTCCAATTATGCAAGCCATGTCAAATGAAACAAAAATCTCTTAGAAAAGGTCTCGTCGTTAAACCCATTTTGTCTAATGAGATGAATAGTCGTTGTCAGGTAGACTTGATAGACATGCAAACTAGTCCTGATGGAAATTTCAAGTTTATTTTAGTTTATCAGGATCATCTCACTAAATTCATACAACTACGTCCTTTACAAAGTAAAACTGCTGAGGAAGTATCGAAGATACTCCTTGACATATTTTGTATATTTGGATCACCCTCAATACTCCAGTCTGACAATGGCAGGGAATTCGCTAATCGAATTGTGGAAAGTTTGACGCAAATGTGGCCAGGTCTGAAAATTGTGCACGGGAAACCTCGTCACAGCCAGTCACAGGGGAGTGTCGAACGTGCTAATCAAGACGTTCAAAGTATGCTGATGACTTGGATGAAAGACGAAAACTGTGAAAAGTGGTCGGAAGGACTTAGATTTGTACAACTTATGAAAAAATAGAGCCTATCATCATGGAATTAAAAGGTCACCTTACCAGGCTATGTTCGGTTGTGATGTAAAAGTGGGCCTAAGATCTTCAGCACTTCCAACTGAGACAATGGAAAATATAGAGAACGAGGAAGACTTGGAACAAATTCTTAAGACGTTAGAGGGAGACGGAAATAATACTGATAATGAGACAATAACAGATGTAAATCAGGAAGAGACTGTAGGAGAAGAAGCGGAAAAAGAACAGATTGTGAGCTTTGTACTCAAAACAAAAATAATAAATGTGACTTCTGTATTAAACGCCAGACAATAGAGACTAACAGAAAAGGCGCAAAAGATTCGTTAACAGTACAAGCAAATAAAATGACAGCTTTATCTAAGAGAAAGTTTCCTCCATGCAAAATAGGTGACACAGTTCGGGTGAAAATTCCTGACGTTGACAGAGGTAGAGGCGACTTTCCCAATGTTTTAATGGTTGTACTTGAATGTAATGATGATGGATTGTATAAATTAGGTAACCAGTTTGGTACTATTATTGAATTATTTTCTAGGAATCAATTCACTGTGTGCGAGACAAAATTTTTAGATGTTGATATTGTTTCTCCCGAAAAAATCATTACGCCAAATAGCTAATGCCCAATCTACAACTGGAGGACAAGGATACAAAAGATGCCATTGCAAAACGAAATGTGGTAATAGAAAGTGCCTTTGTAAAGCGGCCGGTATTTTGTGCAATTCTAAATGCCATTCAAGTTTATCTTGTTCAAATAAGTGATAGACATTCTTACAACGTACTATCACATGAAGAGTTTGTTGATTGTTTTTTTATAATTAAAACTAAGTTAAAAAGTTTTTTATTTCTTTCAACATCAAAATATGGGATAAGAATACAAAGATTTGGTTGATTTTTTCATGGTTAAGAAGTAATACTTTATTTTTTAATACTTTGAATCTTATTAATTACTTATATTGTATAAATACTTTGAACATTCTTGTTTTTTATTTTTTCAATAAAATCGAATCAATCTGGAAACGCAAGATAGGAATCTAAAACAAAACTAAAATGCGTAACTAAACTGAAAACCTAGTTCTACCCGATGATAAATAGGATACACTTAAGTTTAACCACCGATGTGCTACTGAACCTAGTTCTAGTCGCTATGATGAAGGCTAAACCTAGTTTTAACCGAAGATAAATAGGATACATCTAAATTTAACCTCATGTGGCCGGCTGCACCTAGTTGTAGCCGGCTAAAACTAGATGTAGCCGCACTTCGGCTATTATCCGTAACATCTACACCAAATTCTAGGAAAATAATCTAAATTATTTTTTAAATCAGTTTCAAATTTACCCATGAACAGGTTAGCCATAAACGGAGATAAGCTGTTACCCATTGTTGTACCACGATTTTGTTTATAAATATTATTGTTAATTTGGTAGTAGGTTTTTCGCTTTTTACATTCAGTAAAACCTTTGTTTTTGGCCACCTCTTAAAAGCGGCCACCCCTAAAACAGGCCAAGTTTTCTAACCAAAGGAAAGGAACACCAACTGCAGCGTCTATTAACCAACAGAAAAACACCAAAAACTGCACCAAAAACTTTACTCGGACACGTGTTTCAACAGCTAAGCTATCATCACCAGCGATACCGATACTAAAATTAAAAACAACGGGAAGCTTCTACAGGGTTGCTAAATGAAAACGAAACGGCGGCCATGTCGAGTTCGTAAAGATTTTAAACAGAAAACGCTCAGACACGTCAATTTAGATTGCCAGGAGGAAACATTTTCATAGTATAATACCACCACTATCTGTCTTCCCTTAGCCAGGGTGGAACTAATTTAGAATATTTTCCTAGAATTTGGTGTAGATATGTAGATGACGTTTTTGCAGTCATCAACACTAAAGTTTATAGCCCTCAGCAATTTGTAGAAATTTTAAATTCAAAATTTGAGACGATCAAGTTTACCTATGAAACAGAAACAAACCTTAAGTTACCTTTCTTAGACACTATAGTGACAAGAAATGACAACAAACTAGATATAGATATTTATCGTAAAGACACTAACACTATGAGGTTTATAACAAATGATTCCAACCATAGTTGCAACATAAAGTTGCATCTTTCAACTTTTTGATTCACCGATTATTACATTTCCCATTGTCAAAACAAAACTTTGATAAAGAACTGCGAAATATTAAGCAGATTGCATCATACAATGGTTTTCAAGAATCAATTGTCACAAACATAATTAGAAAACATAAACATAAGTTAAACATTAGAAACATTACAACGTTAGGAACTAGTAATAGCAAAATAGATAAGAAATATGTCAAATTACCAAATTATCCCACATACACAAAAGGTCTTCAAAAAATGTTTTCAAAATTTGATTATAAAACAGTAACCTCTAGTAGTAACAACTTGCAAAATCTTCTAGGCAACCCGAAAGACCCAATAGAAATGTGTGATAAATCGGGAATATATAAAATTAATTGTAAAGACTGTAACAAGTATATATATTAGGGCAAACCAAGACACCTATTAAAATTCGTCTTAAAGAGCACGTAGCTCATGTCAAATATCATCGCACAGATAGGTCCAGTGTTGCCATGCATATGCTTAAAAATTGCCATAGAGTAGGCGACATTGAATTAATTAAGAGGGTAGATAATAAAAACGAACTTGATTCTTATGAAAGTTTAGAAATTTTTAAAAACAGAAATTTGTTTATGAATTATGATGATAACGGTCCATTAGGATTTTCGGAATTATTTAAGCTTATTTAAGAATCAATTAAGTTTAACGATGCCTGATAAGCAGATAGTATATTAAGCTTCCCGTTGTTTTCAATTTTAGTATTGGTATCGCTGATAATGACAGCTTAGCTGTTGAAACACATGTCCGAGTAAAGTTTTTGGTGCAGTTTTTGCTGTTGGTCAAGTTTTCCAAGTCAAAAATCATAACGGACACGGCCACTTATTTGTAAACTTTCTTGGAAAAATACATGTAATTCTACCTCCCATTTTGGGCTATTCTTAAGTAAGGTCATTAATAGACAACAACTTAGCGTTCAAGTTGTGCATAATATATAATTGTTTCATTGTGTAAGGGTTAAGTAATTACCGGTATTTAAGAACGGATTTAAAGAATTTGTTTGATTTACAATAGACAGTCATTACAGGGAAAGTGCAAATTAAAGGCTCATTAAGCTCACCCCAAAAATCGTATTTTGCGTACATAGTTTGAGTTAGTATGTTCAACAGTGCTGTTACATATAGACGTACAGAAAAATTACAATTTCGCTAAAAGAAAACGTTTATCTCTTAAAGAGAAAATTGATATAATCGTGGAAAGTAAAAGTTCAATACCAGTGCTAGAAAGTTGGCTGAAAAATTTAGTGTTAGAAGAACACAAGTTAACGATATTTTAAAAAACAAATGTGATTTAAAAAAGCTATTTGAAGAAGGTTCCAATACAGAGCAGAAGAGAAAACTTCCTAGAACTGAATGTATAAAAATTGACCGAGTAGTTTACAATTGGTTTTGTAAAGCTAGGAATAAAAATATCTCTATATCTTGACCTTAAATAAAAGAGAAAGCATTGGAAGTTACGGAAAATTTAAAAATGATGGATTTTAAAGCTTCAAATGGATGGCTTGAGAAATTTTGTCTAAGACATAACTTACATAATATTCCATCGTTTTTAATTCGTGACTGTGCATATGTGTTTGCAGAACCGTTGCTACATATATTTAATTTTATACTTAGAACTTCAACTTTTCCGACTGTTTGGAGGAAAGCTTTAGTGTGCGCTGTTTTTAAAAAAAGGTAACGCTTCATTGATTATCAGTTACAGACCAATTTCTATTTTGTGTAATTTTTCTAAGGCATTTGAATCAATTCTTTATTTACATATATACAACAACATACACAACCATTTGTCCCATTATCAACATGGGTTTATAAAGAATAGATCGACTACATCTAATTTGGTCTGTATTACACAGTTTCTATCCAACGATTTAGACAATCAGAGCCAAGTCGATGTTATTTACACTGACATGCAAAAAGCTTTTGACAAGATTGACATTTATATACTGCTTAATAAATTAAAGTTCTTTGGTTTCAATAATACGCTTTGTAAATTAATTTATTCATATTTACTGAATAGGAAGCAAGCAGTCACTTACAATCACTATACATTACATTTTTATGAAATTAACTCTGGAGTACCTCAAGGCTCTAATCTTGGACCATTATTATTTTTAGTATTTATTAATGACTTGTCTAATGTGATTCTTTGTGAGAAACTTTTATATGCGGACGATTTAAAAATATATTGTGAAATACAATCTTTAAATGAGTGTGACTTTTACAGAGTAATATTAATCTAATACATCAGTGGTGTAATAGAAATCATCTACAACTTAATATAGGAAATGTAATGTCATGACTTTTAGTAGAAAAGAAACACTATTCAACACTGCTATCACATTGATGAAATAAAGTTAGAACGTTGTAGTAATATTTATGATTTGGGTGTTCTATTTGACGAAAAACTAAACTTTACTTCACATATCGATCGCATTGTTTCCTCACCGTATTGCACGTTAGAGTTTATATATAGAAATTGTAGAGATTTCAAAATAAACAATTCATTAGTTAGCTTGTATTATTCTCTAGTGCGTTCTAAATTAGAATACTGCTCTCTTTTTTGGTCACCGTCACATCAATGTCATATTCAAACGATCGAAAAGGTACAACTTAGATTTTTAAAATTTTTGTCTTTTATAATAGATGGTATCCCGCGAATGGAACTGATCATGTTTTGTTATTAAGTAGGTTTAGTTTTCAATCCCTTGAAAAAGAAGGGCACTTAATTCTATATCATTTATTCATAAATTGGTTAACAATAACATTGATTGCTCGCTCTTATTATGTTAGCTGTCCTTTCTTGTTCCAAGGTCAAATAGTCGTAGCCATACTACTTACACCACCACTTTTGTAATACAACGGTTATGTATCGCTCACCTATTGTTTCTAGTTGCAATAACGTTAATCGGATAAATAACACATGTGATATATTTAACGACAACCTAAAATAGTATTATCACAAATTTTATTTTTAACACTTTTATTATGGTATGAATATGTATTTTATTAACTTGTAATTGTCCTTATGTATGGAGTTTTTTTTGGGGCAATAAATATGTTATTATTATTATTATTATTATAACCTTTAAAACAATTTGCGGAGAGTCAGCTGATATTAACCTGGACACTGTTGAAGCTTAGAAAGCAAAGCTGTCAGTAATATTGAAGGAGTATTCACTCAAAAATGTGTAAAATGCTGACGAGACCGGACTTTTGTACGTTGCGATGCCAAACAAAACGTTCTCTTGAAAAACGATAAATGTAGTGGTAAAAAGCTGCAAAACCAAGATTGACAATTTTATTTTGTACAAATATGGAAGGTGATAAGGAAAATCCGTTAATCATTAGAAAAAGTAAACACCCAAGATGCTTTAAAGGCTGTTATATCAACAAATTGCCCCTAGAATGGGTATCTAATAAAAAAGCTTGGATGACGGTAGAGATTATGGCTAAAAAAATTTGATGAAAAAATGAAAAAAGAAAATAGACAAGTCTTATTATTTTTGGATAATGCCACGTCTCATCCCAAAGTGACTCTTGAAAATGTGAACATTGTTTTTCTACCCCCAAACACCACATCCCATTGCCAGCCACTGGATCTAGGAATTATCCAAAACTTTAAGATGGCCTACAGAAAGTTTTTAATCAAAAAGCTCCTAACATTCACAAATACCGAACGTCTTTATGAAGATGCGGAAAAAAGTATCAATTTAACCAGCGCTTTAGTTTGGATATCAGTAGTCTGGAGAAATGTTTCGTCTATTACAATTGCTAAATGTTTTGAGAAAGTAGGATTCTCGGAAAAAGTCCTGCAAGAAGATTTCGATAAAGAAGACGAAATTCCACTAGCTCAGCTTTTTCCTGTATTACTAGAAGGTAAGCTTTGAAAATTATGCATCTATTGATAGTGATATTTTGACCGAAAGTCCCAATTTAAGTATTCAAGATATAAGAAGTGAATTAGACTATAGTGAAGGCTGTGATTCGAACAATGAAAGTGGTGCAGGAGAATCCGAAGTTTTTACGTCAAACATTAAAGATGTGGGTGAAGTGTGTGAAAAACTAAGAGATGTGCAAAGTTTTCTATTTTTTAATGATAAGAGTGAGCTTGCGGTAGAAGTACTTCAAATTTTATCAAAATATGAATTTTCTGTTTTACAAACTAAACTTAAAAATGTAAAACAAACCTCAATACAAAAATATTTAACGAAAATGTAATTTAATGGTATGTATATGTATGTAATTAATTATTGTAATAGGTATAACGAACAATTAGAAAATAGGTACATATTTTGTAAATATGTATGTATTATGTATTCAATATGTATAACTCTTTTATTATTATATCGTCTAATTATTTAATATTGCATCAACACGTTTATAGTTATTTTTTAATGCAGATCTATAGTACCCTATAGCGAACCGTATTATGTTCCATACTTAAAAGATTTTAATAAACAACGCATAGAAATAAATTGTTTTCCTTCCAATAACGGCTACCTCCATATACCGGTCAGTTTTGCAGCAAATTTTAGTGACCGCTATTTAGAGGTTTTACTGTATAAAGTAAAGATTAAATTAAAAACTTAAACCAAAACAAGAAAGTACCAATCATCCGTTACGTGTTACATAAAAATACATACGTTAAATGTAGTATGTTTTAAATGAAATATGCTGAGCTTAGTCTACAATAATTTTACATTTTCGACATTTTAGCGTTAAGTTCCAGAAATATTTTTGTTGCAATAATTTAAAATCTCTAGTATGTTGTTAATAAACCGGATAAGAAATTTGTACCACCCACCTAATTCGGTAGCTTAAACACGCGTAACGCTTCATAAAGTGCGTGTTTATACACAACTAAAATATTAATTTTAAATGTAATAAATAACTCTATAAAGCTATTAATAAAAATATATAAGGTGCAAATTAATTACAAATAAATAAATAACAAAATTTAAATAAGAAATACATTTTCTATTTCTCATTAACAAAAAGGTTTAGTTCCTATCTAATATCTATGTTATAAAAAACTTACCCCTTCATAATTTAGAGCGCGTGTGTACTATTAAAAGGGTATGTAATGGCTAACAAATTAACTCTCTTTCTTTACCTGAATGCTATAGCACGCAAGTTTAAAAACCCTTTAATTTTTTATACAACCTCAAATATTATTATATTTTGGTATTTCATGAAAGAATTTTTGTATTTATATGTAGGTAATAGATACACTCGAAAGGGTGCATTGTATAGGGTTAACTACCTGAAACTCTGCACTTCAAAAGGGTTATTGTGTGTATACAAAGGATTACAGGACAAATTACAGAATAAAGAAGACAAATGTATTTATAATAATCGGTAACGATCGACTAAATTTGTCCAAAACAATTCTTTAAAAAAAAGTGAAAGGTTCCTATAGCAAGTGATCAACGTATAAGTGGTAGTAAATACGTAACATTTTATCCAATTAAGATAGCAAAATAAAAAGTGACTTTTAAAAGTTTTTGTGGCATTTTCACCCTTTAACGAGAGCTACCCTTTTTTACCCCTGTCAGGTCGTGCTCGATGAATTGGGCACCTGTCCTTGCGGAAGGATGGAATTAACCCTTAACTAGCTTATTACACCTTCTGTTTCTTCTTTCGAGGGTAGCACGAAACCACCGATAACGGTATGCTTACTTTTTTACACACTTATAAAATTGCTTGTTCTGTAGAATCTCGAAGGGTTGTAAAGGGTTAAACTTTCATTTTCAACGTTAACTCCTCGAACAAATTACGGCATTTCTTATCTCAAGTAGTGGATGATTGTATCGTCATTAATTGTAGAATTATCTCCTTTTGTATTTCTTAATAGTACAATTATGGTAACAAAATCGTTAAAAGTGCAGAAAATCGTGGATTACAATTACAACGAGGGACTGTTATCTACGAACGGTGGTTATCACCATAACAATGGCGCCATAATTTACTTTAATGTTTTAAGCGTGACTACGTCGCGGCCATAAAATTTATGGTTTTTTTTTGTCAGTAGTTTTCAAGTTTTTTGCACATTGGGGTTGTGGTTGTACCAATGCTAAAATTCAGTTATTGCTTGAAAGTTGCTTTTATCAGAAACTATAGCACAATTTGGTCACTTAATAGTGGTATGTTCACCCTTACCGTTCTCATAAAGGGAGTGGTCAATATCCATTGGACAGCGAGGGTTAGTGACGTCATGCAAACGTACATACGGTTTTATGTTACTCATCCTCGCGCAATGAAGCATTCTCGCTAAATTGGCAACCAGGGTTGCATTTGCAAAAATAATTGAAGTTTTGTTAGAAATTGATTGAAAGCCATATGCCACACCACCCTCAGGTTTCTGAAAAGGTTCTTTGATGAATATTGAATTACAACGTTTGCGGAAGTTTAAAGAAAACTGTTTTCTTGCGAAGCATGCATTAACGTAGTACAACAAGCGGTAAAATAAGAAGATATATTTTTAATTCTATTGAAATTGTGACTGTGGGGTCTACTAAAAAAATGTACGTATCAAATTTCTCGTGGTTTGAATGCTTTTAATTAAAGTATTTCAAACTTGTTCAGTTCTTGTCGCAGTTCCGTATGCATTATGTGAATTATACAACTAATTAGAAATTATCTTATAGCTATTTATGTAACTCTTGATGAAACGAATAATTTTTTGCAGCAAATGTGGTAATTGTGCATTTCTAAAGGGTCATTTTGGTTTGATAGTGCTTTTCCTTCGGAATTACCAATCATTTCTGAAAGTTTGAAAAACACAATACCTACAAATCTGGTTCATGTTACATGTTATTGCCTAATTTTTTAACTTTTTCATCAAAATTACCGTTACCAATTTTAGACGAGGATTGACCTACTACCGGTGGTTTATTACTATACGAAGTATCCTTTTTTTAATTATCCGCACAAAGTGATTGGTTCTAATAACCAATTTTAATAACATTGCTTCTAATGCTCTATCACCTATTAACTAATAATTTGGCATAGTATTCATTAAACTAAAAAACAACAGCGCGTTTCATAACTGCCGACACAAGTTCATTTTTGTAACTCATCTTTGATTCAAATTTTTTTCACACATTAGAATTATGCCTTTAGTTTTAGCCCCATTGTTTTGCTAAATTAAGCACGTAATGTCCCGTTGACATTTACAGTTCACCAATATTTTTTTTTTAATTGACATTACCTATACATGTACTTTCGACACCGTTGGCATTGGTGGCATTAAAACGAATACATTTGTATTTTTAAGTTAACGATAATTATTTCTAGAAAGAGAAAATATTAAAAATCAGAGGTATTACTTATAAAAATAATAACATATTAAAATCTTATGAGTATGGGTGATGATTGTTGAAGTTACCGAATATGTTGTTAAATGTGTTTAACCGCGAAGTGTTTCAGCCTGCAGAAATGAACAACAACCTACAGGCTGTGAAAAAATTTCGAAAAGAATATGCTTATTTCTAAAAATAGAAAACCCTAAACAGTGTTAATACTGATAGCTAACAAGTATTTCGGCCAAACTGTTTTGAAAAGTCAAACAAAAACAAGTCACTTGTTCTCGACACTAAAAATTGTAAATCTAATAACATTTTGTTTGTAGGGTGCAGTAGCATGATAATATTCTTGAAAAAAATAACTGATTGTTAGAACCGTAAAAATTGCTAAATAGTGTGATTGTTTAGAAGAACATGTCGTTGGCAACTGTGTGGTTGTCGTAATTAGTTTACATGGAGCATGTTGGTTTAATGCATTATCGAAGTTGATGATCGAAAGACAGACATGATTTTCTCACTAACTGACATCAAAGTTAATGGAAATTGATTTGTTTTCATTTCCTACAACGATTGTGGTCTGAGTATTTTCATTCTATTAAGAAAATATCTTGGTTTGCGTTCCAAAAATGTACCCCACATTAATTATTTTTTTCACTACCAATAGACAAAATGTTCAATCCAACTCGGGAAAATTTTATAATGCTGACGGTTCTAGTTCCAATTCTAGGTCACACATTGTCACATGGAGTCCATAAACCAATTATTGGTGTACGTGTACACCTTGAGAATCTTCCAAAAACTTTATCCTTAGTAAAATTCAGAATAAAACAGTTTTGTAAGAGTGTAGAAATCTATTAAAATTGATTTTCCCAACACAGGAAACTTTAAAGTATCGACAAATCAGAGAATGTTTGTTTGAGTTATTACTAAAACAATAGTTTTGTGAATTTAAGACTTAATTAAACATGAGTCCTTGGAGTGGGTATGTTATTAAATAGTAAGAAAATTGATAGCAACGAATTTTTGGGATTGCATAAATACAAAAAAAAATCAAAAATAATTTTAAAGCTTAACCAGGTTATTGTCCACTGGTTTTAGATTTTCGAATAAACTGGAGCTTCAATTGTTTAATTTTTATTGCTTCGTTTTGATGTCCTAAAAAGATATTGAAAATTGAGAACTAGTTCGTGTTTGCGCTAATAAATATTTTTTTACGAATATCTCGCTTCTTATAACTAGGAGACCAAAAGATCATCATCAAAATTTTTCACTTAGCCCAAGAAGTTCGTATTTTGCCCAGTAAATAATTGGAAAATAATTCAACTATTAAAAACAACACACCGAAAGTGGATTTCTTACCCTTACTTAGTATCCGAGCCATAGGAAGCGAGATATTCGCGAAAATATCTCAAAAAACGATTCAAAAACGGATACTGTGTATACATTGTAGGGGAGGGTGACTTCAAATTGTCTCGAACCTTAAAAAGCTAGGTATTCATAAAAGTACGTAAAAAGTCTTAGACCATATTATAATGTTAATCAATTCTGAAGTCTTTTATTGTGGGATAAGTTTTATCTTAATTACTGTCCAAGATATATGTAGCGAGATATTTGCAAAATTGAAGCTCCAATTTTTTGTTACAGAAACAATTTTTTGACTAATATCACTAGATTAAATAAACAAAAAATATTCTGTCCTGAGGGTATCTAAGAACATATGATCCGATTTTATAAAAACTTGGTAGTTATTAGTTTTTTCATAAAAATGTTCCTAGGAATTTGTTTGTACCGACCAAATAACGCAAAATAGAATCGTATGGTATGTTTGTCTACACACTACGTACACTCACGAAATTTAAAACTTGGACACCACAATTACTGTAAACAAAAGTTTGCACATTGTGAAGCGGGCTTAAGGGTATCATTTACAATTCTAACAGCAGGTAGTCTCAGCAGGGGTTATCTTATAGAAGGACTGTAGAATGAATCATTACACTAAGCACGTTTTAGAAAATAGGTAATTTACGTTGCTTACTTAATTTTTTCTTTAAAGAATATATTTGAAGGTATCGCTAATTAAACACCATAGCTCGATTAATTATCGAATCAAAATTTTGTTTAGGAAATGTTTACAAAATAAAATTAGAAATAATTTTGATTTAAAAAACGTCTACAAGCAATAACTTTTAAATTAAATCAAAAACTAAACATGGTTATTTGGGTTGACTGATTATTACTTATTTTTAAATAAATCTAACCTACTAATTATTGTAAGTTATTAAAAAAATCATTAAACTCTCTATTCATAATATTTAGTCCTTACAAAATGTATATTTTATGACGTTTCATTTTTTCTGTAGTTAATATAAAAAGTGAAAATAAAAACTAAGGCAATTCTTATTGTCAACGTATATATTTAGTTTTTGACAAGAATTTATTACATAATTATAATTAAGATACCAAGTTATAGTTTAAAATTAAATGAAAACGTTTTTTTTAAAATAAAGGTATTACTATATAAATAAATATAAGAAATCAATAATGGGTGTGACCTCCATTATTATTGATACATTCTTGGAGGCGTCTGCTCATTGACGCTATCAAGGTATCAATATAATTAATATTAATCGTTTCCCATGCGGTATCAATGGCTGCAATTAGTGCATTACGGTTTACTGGTATAAAATTTGGCCCTTGTTGTCTTCGGATAACAGCAAGTATTCGAGCCCAAACATTTTCGATAATGTTAAAATCTGGGCTTTTGCTGGCCAGGGTAACAGCTCCAAGTTATTTTCTCGTATCCAATTGCGCACAACCCGCGAAGTATGAATAGGGGCGTTGTCCTTTAACAACAAAAATACATTATGAAAATGTTAATTCAACAGATCCCGAACTATTTTTTGGAGAAAGTATAGTGAAATAAGAATACTTACTTGTTGGAAAATATAATCTTCGTCTGGATAAAACACTTCGACTGAAGGTTTCATAATAGTTTCCAAAATATCTAAATACGCAGCAGAATCAAGACGTCCATCGATAGCCCAACAAACTCCTGGACCCCGCGCGCTAACCCAACCCACACATTCACAGAAAAATAACCACTTCGTTTTTTTGGACATATGTGATTATTTTCGTAACGAGTTCCTTCCATTCTAAAAACTTTTAGTGGTCCATCGTTGCGGCTATTGAACGTTTTTCGTCGCTAAAATCACTCGATTCCAAAATTCCAAAGGTTCGTTCACATATCGCCTTGCAAATTCCAGACGACGTCTCATATTTTCGTCACTGAGAACTTCTTTCGCAGCAGCATTATACTTCTTTATTCCCATCTCCTTTAATCTTTTTTGTGCAGTTATACGGCATCCGGGAAAATGTGTATCTGCTATAGCCCTGGGTATGTAGCAAATGGTTGTTCTGTTACGTAATGAAACAACTCGAGATCTTGAGCACGTGTAGATACTTTAGGTCTACCACTTCCGATGGCTCTTTCCAAAGTGTGTTCAAGATTCCATTTTACTCGGTAATGCCCTACGGTGCTTTTTGGTACATCTAACATACGTGAAATTTCACGCACGCTACGGCCCGCCGCTAATTCCGAAACCATTCGCGCTTTCAAATCAGCACCGAGATGAGGTGGCATTTTCATAACACTTGAACATACACGTTCTTGGTTTTTAAGTTGTCATAAATTTGATATGATATAAATTTGTGTTTCTAATATTACATCACAAACTAATCTTTATTCGCCAAAAAATTGTTGCTTAAGTTGTAAAGTTCGTACACACCTGAACAACAAACCGAGCAACAAACATAACAACGAACCGAAAGTCAAACAGAACGACAAACGATCTTTTATGATTTCCACAATCCGAACAACAAACGGAACGTTTGTGCTGTTCCCATAATTATTTTCAGTAGTTTTCAGTTCATATATATTTATTATTGAGAAGAGAAATTGCGGAAAACAAGAAGATAGTGCCAACCAAATTTTTACGCACAAAGAAGAGTAAAAAATTATAATTTACTTCGCTTTTTTTTTATTTTGGAAATTTCCCGCCCAAATGATGCTAATAGGGACATCATTTTTTTCTTGCATTCTTAAACACTGATTAATTTAAAACATTTTTCTTCTGTCAACTCCATAATATTACCTAAAACACAACAAACCCACAAAAGGGAGGACAAAAAATAAATAATTTAATTCTCCCGCATAAGTTTGTTCGCCGTTTTGTTTAGATTCGTCCAAACCTGCAAACGCATTCGCGCGCATTTTCTTTGATGTCGGAGAAAAACCGACAAGTTGCGGGAACGCCGCAAACCGTTCGTGGAACAATCAGGACTTGCGAATCTGTTCTAAAATTCGTACGTAGCACCGTCCAAATTAATGTTCCGATTGCCGTTCGGTTCGTTGTTCTGTTTGTTCCTCGGTTTGTTGTTCAGGTGTGTACGAAGCTTTACAATAAGCATATTAATATGAACTATATCTTATGAAAGGAGAGTTATGTAACTATAATTAACGACTTAACGTTACGTTAGTAGATTCCATTTACTATTTACACATATTTTCTTGGAACATTCGATAATTAACTATCGGGATATGATGACCCTATACTTCGCAGGTTGTGCGCAACTGGATACAAGCAAATAACTTGGAGCTGTTACCCTGGCCAGCAAAAGCCCATTATCGAAAATGTTTGGGCTCGAATACTTGCTGTTATCCGAAGACAACCCATTGATACCGCATGGGAAACGATTAATATTAATTATATTGATACCTTGATAGCGTCAATGAGCAGACGCCTCCAAGAATGTATCAATAATAATGGAGGTCACACCCATTATTGATTTCTTATATTTATTTATATAGTAATACCTTTATTTAAAAAAAACGTTTTCATTTAATTTTAAACTATAACTTGGTATCTTAATTATAATTATGTAATAAATTCTTGTCAAAAACTAAATATATACGTTGACAATAAGAATTGCCTTAGTTTTTATTTTCACTTTTTATATTAACTACAGAAAAAATGAAACGTCATAAAATATACATTTTGTAAGGACTAAATATTATGAATAGAGAGTTTAATGATTTTTTTTAATAACTTACAATAATTAGTAGGTTAGATTTATTTAAAAATAAGTAATAATCAGTCAACCCAAATAACCATGTTTAGTTTTTGATTTAATTTAAAAGTTATTGCTTGTAGACGTTTTTAAATCAAAATTATTTCTAATTTTATTTTGTAAACATTTCCTAAACAAAATTTTGATTCGATAATTAATCGAGCTATGGTGTTTAATTAGCGATACCTTCAAATATATTCTTTAAAGAAAAAATTAAGTAAGCAACGTAAATTACCTATTTTCTAAAACGTGCTTAGTGTAATGATTCATTCTACAGTCCTTCTATAAGATAACCCCTGCTGAGACTACCTGCTGTTAGAATTGTAAATGATACCCTTAAGCCCGCTTCACAATGTGCAAACTTTTGTTTACAGAAATTGTGGTGTCCAAGTTTTAAATTTCATGAGTGTACAATGACGAGAACGAAACATTTGGTTTAATTTGCACGTGGAAACTATGGTACCACTGAAGTGTGTCTTAGCAGTGTCAGATTTTCACGTATTAAGTAATTTAAAATCACATACAAATTCATACGCTGTTGTATTCAGTGCCGCTTATGGTTGTGCGTACAAATAAAAAGAATAGCAAAGTCGTGCACTTCGGTTCGTATTCGTACATTAAAAAAATTAAACCATAAACCAGGTTGTTGAAGGACATTTGATAGTCAATTAGTAAAGAATACCTTAGTAACCAGTAAAATTTCACTTTTCTTTGCTCATTCATAGTGATAAAGCTGTTATTTGTCATTTATATCTTAAGAACATGTCTCCGATTTCTAACATAAACAACTAAATCTAGATCCTTATAATTGATACTGTTTAGTTACTATTGAAACGTATTGATCGTAACTAAATTTTAACGTAATAACTCAATACTCAATGCGATGTGTACTTCTGCGCGAGTTTCCTTTAGGCAAATTATAGTTAGTTTGTTGGTATCAAAACGCAGCTAAAATTATGGCGCATAGCGCTCGTTATCAGAAATCAGCTGAATTGCTCGGTCTTTTTGAAAATTCATCAATAAAAATTAGTAATTTTTGTTGTTCAAGATGAATCAGTAATGTGTTGCCTAAGCAACTATGACATTCCTACGTTTTGACAATCATTAATAAAAGTCATAACAATTCAGGTATCATTTGAAAATGGTTTATTCGCACGGTTTTATGGTGAAAACCTACTACACTGTAGGTAGTAGGGTTCGTGATTTATTAGCCGTGAACTTTGCTAACAGGCCTATACCATCGATGTTGACAATAGAACGGTTTGTCTGGAAATTTGAGAGAAGTGCTGATGTTTCAGTAGAATCTGTAGCCAGAGATAGTATGTACCAAAACCATTAACCAATGACCCGTTTTCATAAGCACCACCCTGTATAAACAATTTACTTATCACAAACTACTTATTGCTCGCTTTGATGAAACTTAGTTTAATTATAATAATATTAGTTTCGAGTCCAATACTCTTATTTAATAAAAATGGGTGGTTTCAACCCAGTTAGATCAGTGATTCAGTCATAACAATGTTTCATGAGGTGGCGACAGTGTCTATCGGTTGCATATAGGATCTAAACACACGATGCATTGAAATTCTGTAGCTTCTCCCAGTGATTTTTGTAGACTTGTGTACATAATAATCAGCTGCCCTGTATTTTGCAAACTAATTATATTTTATTCAAACTATTTTGTGATTTTGAACTATCGTTGATTTGGGGAGGAATTACTTTCATTGACGCACCCATGTGGATGTAGTAATTAAATACACTGACAGTTTGAATAAAGTGACGTGATATGACTAATGTTCTATGATACCAATACATGTCTAAACCAATAAGCTAAACTAAATATCAAATGCTCAAATTCACAAACTTTTTGAGAAAACTAATGGATATGACCATAAAATGTTACATGCAACACTCGTTCATAATCTAGTTTTATTTATTTAGACTAAATACAAGTTTAGGAAAAGTATTATATTATTTTTTTGGTAGATGGTTGTAGTGGTCAGGTTACAGTGTTGCTCGTTAGAAGGCCGATTTTTTGCTGTTTTTTGTTGGGTCTATTGTTCTGTTCTACTCCATTTCTTAGACGGATGGAATTGATTTAGAATGGGAGTTGGATCACGCATAAATAATCGTGGTGCAAGCTGATGAAGTAGCTGAAACGGTGGTTGAACCTTTCGAAGCTAGCGATTAACCGAAACGGATAGAATTGGCCCACTGCAACGGCCAAAATATTTTATTCTGTTTTATGAAAAATATTTAAAATAATTACAGGTTATGCAACTTGGATTATTGAATAAATCAAATTGGCATTAACCAATAGTTAGCCATGATATGAAACAAAAATCGGTAGTGTCAAAATTTGTCATTTTTTCAAGCGGTGGTTTTATTTGGTAGTCAAACAGTAATCGAAACGGTTAGTTTAGTAAAGCGGAAACGAATTTTTTGGATATAATGATGGACAACAAAAGTATAGGTACTTCATATTCTACACATTATTTTTAGAATTCTTAACTTGAATACAAAAATGTACTCAAGAATGTTGAGTTACTATTTTTCTTTTATTTATTTGCATTGAGATGCATTTTTTCGAAAAAAACATTTTTCAGGTGGAGTGACTGGATGATGTATGGCGTGCAGAGAATAATCGCTCAAAAAAAGAATATGCCGTTCTGTTTTGTGTTTTGCAAGAATTTTATTTATTTATCCACAATCACCATATTATAGAGCTATTATTATGCCGTTATGAAACGTATTATAACACCTATAAAACACTAGTGTTTTATATTCCATAAAACATTAGTGTTTTGTAATATATAAAAATCAAGAAAAATTTGCAGAATATTTTGTAATTATTTATTATCATTAATATTAACATTCACGTTAACATCAAAAGTAAACTTATTTGCAATATCAGGATTTACATTTACACAAATCACGTTTGAGGAAGACTGCATCGCGGAGATCTCTTGCATTGTGTTGGATTTTTCTTGAATTTTTCTAGTAATATCGATTTTATTTGACTCGCTTTCTTCTATATACCCCTCAACAACACTAGATGACCTCCACGCTCCGTGCCTCTTAAGAGTGAGAATATCACCACCATCATTAGCCAAGTCGCCGAAGAACGGCGCATACTATGGCCCGTGTAGGATTTAGCGTCTAGAAGTTTTAAGAAAGAAGCAATCTGTGAGGGGATTCTGGAAATAGTGTTAATTCCCTCAGGTTGCACGGTGCATTTTCAATTTATATATCGCAAAAAAAATCTTCCCTGCGAAATAGTACTTTTAGGACGTAGGCGTATGTATTTCTTGCATATCTCCATAACATTAAGAGAGAATCCTTCGTCTAATACAGTGAAACTTCTTGACATATTGGTCTTTGTTTCTGGGATGGACACGTAGATAAAAGATCATTTATCTTTCACATTTTCAATATTTAAGTTTACCAGTTCATTGCATCGTAAACCTCCACAAACACCCATTATGACAGCAACCTAGAAATATTTAAAATAATTAAGATACCAATACAAAAGAAAAGAAAATTGGTTGTACCTTCATCATTAAGTACTTTTCATCAGATGCTGTTTTCAAAATTGTTCGATGTGTCCCCTCTCAAGCACTTTTGCCTTTTTGCCTTCTTTGCCTTGTAGTTTTGATTGGCTCTTGAGATAAGCAATTAATTTGCCGTATATCAATATTTCTATGCACACTCAAAGTTGCTCTTAACATTGAATATTTTGTCCACATCGACGAGGAGGCAAACTTGCTTCTTACATTTAAAAAATAAGCCAACAGGACGTCCTCGTTTATGATGTTTGCACCTCTTTTTCCCTCTATTCATTAAAGGTAGCAAATTCTTTTATGTATGCATCTTTAGATTTGGCCGGCAACAGTTGCAGGGTTACTTCTTCAGCTTCTGCTTTAATTTCTACCGGCAAAGAATCATTTTCTGACATTTTTTCAAAACGACGCACACAAACGATTTCTAATTTTTTCACAAATATTGTTTTAATAAACAAGCATCCTAGCAACTAATAATGCAAAGCCGCCCAAAGTTTCACTAAATTTTCTAATATTTGCTATTACATTAAGAAAATTAAACGCTCGAACATCTTTCTCGCGATTAAAAATTCTTTCGTGGATAATCTGCCTACTAAAACACATATACAATAAATAGCTATTATTTATTCGTATGGTACACTTTAAATATTGTATTGTGATGTATATATTATCTATGGTGCCCCAGAAAATCAGTATAAATCTGTATAGTGTGGTGGCGAAACCATGTGCAATTGTGGATTGGTTCGTCTTGGCAAAGCATTTGGTTCAAAGATTAGAAAAACTACTAAAACCTAAACATACCAACCCTTATCCACCTTAGTATTCATATGTAATAATATTAATTAAGTATGTAAACATTATTGAAGGTAAAAAAGAACATAAAATATAACAGCATATCCATTGCATGACGACATATCGGCTGTCCCATTACAAAACACAGTAACTAACATTTTGCCAAAATGTAGATTTATCAGGTTTTGTAGTTGCTGTGTTTTGCTGAACATTTTGGTATTTTACGAACTGAAATCGTTCAATAAATAACGAAAATACAATGCATTCAAAACACAGTAACTGCTTTCCTGAAACATATTTTACCATTACAAACCACAGTATTTATCAAATCCTGTATCAAAACACAGTAACTTATCGGTAGTTACTGCGTTTTGTTACGGTTTTTGTTGTTACTGTGTTTTGTAGTGGGAAATTTGTAGTACTCGATATCAAGTTGGGTATCCCCACCATTATAATTTAGAAGGTAACTGCATCGATCAAGGTTTACTTTTCAAGTCAGTCGGGACAAACCAAGCGTCGTGGAAGGATGTCGTCGCCGGGCAATATTATTGTCGCATCGTGCAGTTCGCGCACAAAACGGTTGGTTAATTCTGCTCGTTTTCGCTCTAAGAAGGTAAATAGATCAGCACCAAATTTTCATGTAATATTATCGTTGAATTTGTTTTTCTTGTAGGATATCGACGCATTACCACTTTTTCCTGTGATAAAGTATGAAACTTCATCATTATTTACCAGCAACATTGAAAGTAAAGATCAGAAAGAAATTTACCTAGACAGACTGAAACAATTTTGTTTCATTACTGATTCTTTACGTGAAGACTTTCTTGAAAGCCCGGTCGATGATAGTGATCTAGACAAAGATTACGAACCTAGCGAGAGCAGCAGCGAATACGATGATGAAGTTGTGGAATCTAAGAGTATGAAAAGAGTAAGAATATCACATTCCGAAGAACATACTTAAATCCGTTTTTGAACAAAAACTAAGTTATGTAACTTAACCATGTAAAAATATCAAGTTCCTCAGTGGGGTTAGATATCTTTGACAAATTTGTTTTTTGTTTACAATATTAATACTAACCTATTTTTAGAGCGAAGCGAAATGTGATAACAGTCATTCAGATAAAAGAAATGAAGGAGATGGGCAAAATGAAATGGAAGTTTCAAATTTGACTAATAAGGTTCCTGAACGACGTGACGGTTTAGTGGTAAAATTCATTTACGAATTATTCATAATTCAAAAATTGTGTATATGATATTTTTGCAGAACAACACTGTTCAGAAAGAACTAAACGATGAAGAAGGGGAAGAAGATCAAAGTACTGTAGAAGTAAAAAGAAATAGAAGACCAGTAGGAATGGAAAAATAGAGAGAGACAAAAGATGCATCCTATGAGAGCCATTTGTGGGGAAAATGAAGAAAACTGTGTAAAAATCTCACCGAAGAACATCGTCATGATATTTGGAACAAGTACTGGATCTTAGACTACACAAGTAGACGCAAGTGGTTGAGCAAACATTTAAAATTAGTTCCAGTAAAACGAAGAACTACTTCAGCCGAACATCCAAGATCTGAATCAAGGCATTTTACTCTACCACTTGCAGATTATACTGAAATAGCAGTATGCAGACTGACGTTCCTAAATACTTTAGGATATTCTAGTGATACAGTCATAACCGAATTAGTTCGCGCCATGAAAGCGAGCCCGTGCGGAGATCAGGTTAAAGAGCGTAGGGAGGAAGTCATAGACCGGAAGCTGATCGAGATATAATAAAAACCACATTGAGTCATTTCAGCCTTGCGTGAGTCATTATAGAAGGAAAAATGCTCCTAATGTAAGGTATTTGCCCAGAGATCTCACAATTAAAATCATGTACGATGATTTTGTATCAAAACATCCGAATATATGTAAAGTTGAAGTTTATAGGCTAGTTCTAAAAAATGAATATTTCTCTTCGTCAACCCAAGTCGGATATCTGTGAACAGTGTTCTTCTCTAAAAATCCTTTTGGAAAACGAAGATAATAACAACATACAAAATCAATTCGATGTACACCGTGCCAAAGCGGCAAAAGCAAATCTGGAATATAAAAAGGACTCAGACGAAGCAACAAACGCACGTTCAACAAAAAACGAATTTACTCAATGGATTTACAAAAGTAATTATCTTACCCATAATGCCTCAAAGCAAGACGGCATTTTTCACAAGTCGACTGGTTGTTTTCAATCAAACGTTTGCCACTTTAGGCAAGGATCACTCTAATAAAAGTTACTGTGTGCTATGGCACGAAGCCTTAGGTGGACGCAAAGCTGAGGCTCTTGTTGATGCTATGTTCAAGGTAATTGAGAAGGAAAGGGATTCTATGGATTTTGTATTTTGGGCTGACAATTGTACTGCTCAGAATAAGAACTGGGTTCTGTACACCTCACTTGTGACCGAAGTGAATTGTGTAACTGGTCGAATAAAATTGTTATTCGGTATCTCACCAAAGGCCATACTCATATGAGCGCAGACAGCATCCACGGTAATATCGAGCAGAAACTCTTACGCAAGAGGAACATATATGATTTCCAGGAATTGGTAGAAGCCGTCGAAACATCCAGAACTAAATTAGAAGTTCTACAATTAAATGAGTTTCACATGTGGCCAAATAAGAAAAGAAGTGCAAGAAAGCAAGACGATCCATTGAAGAGTTTTCTTCTGAATGAATTAGTTGAAGTCTGTTTCACAAAAGGAAGCCAGTGTCTGCAATATAAAACAGATTTTTCAGATGAATATAAGGAGTTGGATTTTATACAGAAAAAGCATAATGCTATGACTTTTAGACCACAAATTCTTCCCACCCGTGGCATTGCAGCATCCAAAGAGCAAAACTTCTCAAAGATCTGGTACCACTAATGCCCACCAACAGAAGAGTGTTTTGGGAAACAATGCCAGAATCCGAAGCTTCTATGGACTTGGTTAGTGCAGGACAAGAAGTCGCAGATATAGATTCTGATATTTAAATAATATGCGGATTGTATTTGATTTAATTTTTCATTTTTCGGTTGAGAAAATTATCAAAGTTTTAGTTATTTTGTAACATTAAAAGGATTTTGTTAAGTTTGTTTTTGGAATAAAGAATCGAAAGCATATTTTATGAGTTTTTGTTTTGTTTATAATATGTTTGATGTTACGAAAAGTCCATGCAACACCTACAGCTAATTTTCTAATTTCAAAACAAAGCAATGTCAATTACTGTACTTCATTCACAGCTAGTTTTTTTATTTCAAAACAAAGCAAAGTCAATTACTGTGTTTTGATAAAGTATTAACTCAATTATTTTGAAGAAATGTCATGCAAAACCTATATTTTAGCTGCCGAACTATTGTTTTGATGGAGTATTCTCTTGAAATCGTTTTAAAAACAATGCTATAGTTCATTCTCAATCACCATTAAAATTTTAGAAAAAAAATCTTCATTTATTTCCTGGGGCTCGAAACTTATTATAAAAGTCGATTTTTCTCCGTTGTTATAATAATGTAGTTACTGTGTTTTGCACTGGGACAGCCGATATAATGGACCGGTCCAAACGACAGTCACGACAATAACGAAAAAATAGTAGGTTAAAGAAATAGTAAAAAAAATAATGGAAAAACGGAGTATACAAATTATTGTTGAACTTCAGATGTCCTTTAGATTCGTAAGCCATAATATAGCTTCATTCGTTAAATTATGAATGTTTACAAACCCTCCTTTAAAACTTTGTTAATTGACAATTCTCTACAATATGTGTAACGGTCTGTAGTTCGTTTCCACAGTCACAATTTGGATTAGAAATCGCACCTCATTTAAAAAATATGGAGTTGCATTTGAATGGCCTGTTCTTATGCGATTTACTTTTGACCAAATGTTTCTTTTTTGATCAAAGCCCGGGACTTCTATTGTTGGATCATCAATGAGATGTTTATTGAAGCATCAATTCCACGCCAAAATTTTTTCCACTCTTCAATTTCAGTAAAATCCCTACTTAAGTAGTCTTGCAACTATATAGGACTTCGAGATTTAAGTCTTTTGGCAGGAGGGTTCTCAATGTCATTCCAAATGGGTAAGTTTTTGTTGAGTTGGCATTTATCCTATTCCCGTGTTAACGCATTTTTTCGTCGAATGTTCGATGGAGTAATATTACAAAGATCTATCCATCTAAGAATAGAATTGATAGATGTTCTATAGTTTTCCTAAAAATTATACAAACAGAATTTGACGTTCAATTTGTAATAGCGAAGGTCTATGTTGAGTTCTTGGAAAATCGTTTAATACCATACGTTTTGATTGTAATAGAACCATGTCACGATCCATTGATACTAGACATAGATCCGGGCTGTATTCGTTTTGCCATGGACCGGAGTCAAATGTTTTGATGTCTTTTGGATCCTATACTAAATGTATGTTTTGAAACTCCATCCACGTTTGTAACATTATCCCATTGGTATCGTTGTCTTAGTAGCCCCATAATGTGTTGTGAAAATTTATACACTTAGATGATGAAAAACGACATTAAAAGTATTAGAAAAGGTTTGTAAATATTTACTACGTGTAAATCTCCTATTTTAGTAGTTATAACCAAAATTCCAGAAATTAATGAAGAATGTAATGAAGAGAATTTAACAGAGGATGAAAGCCAAGCTATAAAGAAAAAGTGCAGATTATGGCTGTCATGCTACAGAACACATTACATTTTTTAAAGAATTACATAGAATCTCTAACTAAATCTCTAGTCATAATCTTCAAAGTGTAAAAAGAACATTCAAGTTTTGAGGCCAACCATCTCGAATATATCTAAAGAAGAGAAGCTTCTTAAGTATTTAAAATGACAACACAAAAATCAAACAAATAGCGTTGTTATAACGTGTAGCATTTACCTCATCTGGGAATCGAAAAACAATAAAATCCCTTATCAGGATTAGACAAATTTTGACAAAACACTAATATTATGGCAATTCTTTACCAGAGGTAGTTCTGGCGTATTTATTAGATAACAATTTCAGGAAACAGTACCTGAACATTTTACTAAGTAATAAAGAACGAAACGCCGACATATACCCTGTTTATGAAAAAAAACTGAAAACAAAATTGGCTTGTAGAGTTGACTTGGTGGTTACTTAAACTTCAGCTAAAGTCCCCCTAACGAATCTTTTAAAACATACACTGCAGAACGAATATTAAAATTACAGAACAAATTTGTTAAGTAATATTTTATTAATTAAAAAAAATTGAAAATTTGTAGTGTCTTAATGATATGCAGTTATGGGTTTGATGGGAGTCCAGGGTATTCGCGATTCAAATTTGTTTGCGTCTACGGTGATTCCTCTAAATCTTATTTTTTTGCCGGATACTATCATTTGAAATAATTCTTTACCACATTCTGTAAGATTTCTTTAGACCTTTAAAACTAGAATTTCTTACAGAAAATCAAGGTCACGTCATAAAGAATATGGTAACTTACAGGAAGAAGTTTCTAATCTTGCGGAATTTGAAATCATTTTAGAAGATGAAAAACGCCCTAAAATTGAATTTAGTTTACATGTGGCATTAATTGACGGAAAAATTTTGAACATGTTAACTGATACTGAATTGTTTTAATTTGAGCCGAAACCTAATACACTTCATTCCATTACATGCTTGGATACGTTTTTTCGAGTGTACCTATATTACATAATCGCATACAGAAGTAATTTAAGAACATGGCAAGTACGGGGTGATGCCCAAAAATCTATACTTAAAGGAAGAAAAACTGAAGTGCAAGCAAATTTTTGGGAAAAAATGGGGCTTCACGTGGACAAAAGATGGTGGGTCAGGCACAACTAACGACGAAAATACGTTTCGTCGCGCTTTTGGAAATGCAAAATTACTATCACTGGATATTTTAATTGCACTTACCTTCCAATACCCATTAAAAGCTTCTTTGTTCGGAGATTATTGCGAAGGAACTTCCAACTTATGTATAATCTTGGTACCCGATGTAAGCATCAATTCAAAAAGCTTTAGTTCACGCTAAACATATAGTGTCAAACCGTATTTTACGTATTGGTTTTCTGACACTGAGGGTTTCTGAATCAATATAAATTTTATTAAACAGACAGAAATTGTCACACCAGAATTCATAATTTCAATAGAGGTTAGACACCTCTGTACCAATAGTTTCGACATCAGGAATAGCTTTGAGAATGTCTAAAAGAAGGCACATTAAACTACCATCTGAAGGGATAGGCATGCTTGAAGCCCTTTTAATCAACGCAGATCAGTTTGTTATTAATGATAACAATGCTTCTTGTGCCAATAACAACGCAAACGAAAGTAAAGAAGACGTTGAAGAAGAAAACTTTCTATCACATTTAGATGCCATAGAAATTGAAACAGACATTTGAAGTCACTGCTTTCTGGGTCTGGTATGAATTGTTATTTTTTTATGGTTAGTCGGGTCAGCAAATTTTGTGCTTATGTTGTGTTTTCAACCTTATTTATTATATTAAATTATATTCGAGCCGATGACTTCGGAAGCTTGGTTGAGAAGTTATTTTGATGCATCCCCAATATAGTCCAGATCTGGCACCAAGCTATTACCATTTATTTCTGGCAGTGCAGAACTTCCTTAGTGCTAAGAAATTGGCAACAAAACAAGTTTGTGAAAAGCGACTACCAGAGTTTTTCACAAATAGGGAGCAAGACTTCTATGAGAGAGACAATATGAAGCTACCTTTAAAATAATAAATAATTATAAAATATTACAGTGCTAATTTGACCAAAATTTATAATCCGAAACATGTTAAATAAAGTCTTAAAGTTCACGCTAAAATAATAGATTTCTTTATCTCCCTAAACCTTTATATGATTTTAGATGATAACTTCAAAAATTAGAATTGTATGGATATCTTTTGAAAAATTATGAAACTCAAAATGTCGTTTTCCCCTTTAAAGCAAATTTGAGACGTGCGACTCTTATAAACAGAGTGAGAATATGATCGCAATTCATTTATATTGAAGAGGATCGAAGCTGCAGTTGTAGTTGAAAGTCAATTGACACTATGAATGCTGAATTAGAAAACAATCCGGTGTGAATCTTTCTACATATGAGTTCTGACGTCATAACAATGGCGTTGCGTTCCAATACATCGCCCGCTAAATACAAATTAGCTGAATTTCAAGAAACTGTTTCGGTGAAAATAATACAGTTTTTAACTTTTTAATATTATTACTTGTTTAGTTAAATATCAAAGTAAAAAATTACGTTATTTGACTACAATTTCGACATACAATATTTCGTATCGCCAATACGTCACGTTATCTCAGTCATCTCAGCTTATTTGGAATACTTACTTCTATTCATTTTATTTTCAAATGAAATTTCCATAACATATTAGTTGTTTTTTAATTTACCTTGGTTATACTGTGTGCCCAATAATGACGTATGACCCTGCCCTAAAGTTTAAACTTTACACTGACAATCACTAAAACTTTGCTTCATTTCACAGATGACTATGAGTGTACCATCGAGTGACGTTTTACTGTTTCATAGCATTAAGTGTTGAGTAACAAAAATTAAAATGAGACTTATACTTAAGTATTAAATAATAAACTTACTATAATATTCTTATCAGTATTTACAAAAATTTTTTACATAAAGAATCCACAACTAAGTCGAGCAAAAATTTTTTGCTTAAAATGTAATGGACTAAATTATTTGAGTAGTTTACATAGAAACCTTCTCTCTTATTTAATTAATATTATTTTTATGCATTATAATTAGTATTAAATTAAAACGAAATAATTATGTAGTGAAATGTTGTCTTTAATATTATTCAGTGATTCAAATTATCACTAATAGTCCTTTGCTAATAATTATAATTAAATAGCACGATGCAGAAAAATAGAAAAATATTATCTCCATTTATTTTGTGCAACGTTGATATTAAAAATAATTAATAAAATTATAAAGTTCCGAATATGAAACAGTAAAGAAAAATTAACCATGACGATGCCTTAATTTTGCATATTAGTCAAAATTATTGGCCTTATAAGTGAACAAAATTTTAAAACATTTAGAACACTTAACATCTGCGTTTTTGAATTTCGATAAGCCATCAATCGTTTCTAGGAACGAAAACCAATTGGTAATATTGCATGTATAACCGTAAGAATACGTTCTAATAGGTAACAGCCGACATTAGAGCAAATGCCTGTTATTCAGGACTTAATACGCATTTTGTTAGGAAAAGGTAAAATAAAACCAGCAATTTATCACCGGAACTAGGTGGGATTCGTCGATTACCAGAAAGGGGGTGCAATTTTATGCAAACTGTTCATAAGGTACACTTTTGTTTTCTATATTAAATAAGTTAACTGAAGGTCGGTTGGTATGTAATTTGTGACCGCTAATTTTAAAGAACGCTCGTGTTCTACTTGATTTTTAATGTGACATTTGTTGTTTGTTCGATCATTAATTCTTGAATGATTGTGTTTTAAGGATACATTTTAGGTGTACTTGTATTTCTTTTTAATATCGTAATTATGGAATATTACAATTTTTTTGATATAAAACGTTTTGATGCAAATTATTGTTTCTATACCATTCTGATTCACCACAATCCAAATATCTTGTAGGGTTACTTTTTTTGTGTCACGTGTCACTATACCTAAGTGTGTAAGTAATGGGACTTCTGAATAGAAAATGAAATGAATCATAATTTCTTTTTTTGTTTAGAAAACGAAAAAAGCACAAGCTATAGGTACATATACACACATCAACACCATCTAAAAGATATATCTTATTTGCTAAAAAAACCTATTAGTGAAATTATCTTAAATTAATATTTAACACAATTTTAATAGTAATTCATTAATTAGAAATTTGAAATTCTACAAAATGCAACTAAGCAAGAATTGAAAATTAATCTTACATTGAATTAAAAAATTTGAAGATTTAGTTAATAAAGAGTGGATCCTCCCCTGGGGTTTAAAACGGTTCTACATCTTCTTGGCATACACAGAATAAGATTGTCCAAGTCTTCTTGTGGAAGAAGATTTCACTGTTGTGAAAGAAGCTGTTGCAGCTGCAGTAGATTTTTTATAACGTTCATATGTTGCACCGATACGCATCTTCTCTGGAACATATCCCATTCATGCTCAATTGGACTGAGGTCTTGGAATTGAACTGACCATGGCAAAATCTCCATTCTTGCTTCATTTAGCCAATCAGTATCAACTGTTGCCACATGTGGACATACGTTATCAAGCACAAGGGTTAAATTTTGACCTAATACTTCTTCAAGTGGTTGAATAACAAGTTCAAGTATATCCTGGATATATTGCTCAGCATTTAAGAAGTGATCTAGAAAAACGAGTTCAGTTTTCCTTCCGCCCATTTTATTACAATACCATCCTGGGCATGTTGTAGTCTTGTTGCATTACCAGGCTGACGCCAGACTCTTAATCTGCGAGTATCTGGACTTAATCCGAATCGCGACTTGCCAGAAAAAAGTATAGTTGACCATTGCCTTAAGTGCAGTTTAACTATTCTCGAGTCCAGTTTACGCGATGTCCTCAATTTCCCCTGGTTAATGGTGGAACGCTAAGGGGGCATCTGGAGAGAAGAGTGACTTCTCTTAAACGACGTCTGATGGTTTGGTTGTGGACTGTCACGTTATACATTGCCTGGGGTGCGATTTTACTCAGTAGCAGATAGTGAACTCTGTCGGCGAGCCTGAAAAGTGATGTACTGGTCCTGAATAGCAGTAGTGGCGTCTTCTTCCAAGATGTTATTCCCTGGGATTTCCTGTATCTCTGTAACGTGTTGTACGTAGCTGCTCCGCTATGTCAACTTGTTTTACTCCAACTTTCAGTATTCCAACTGCTTTATTCATTTCGTCAAGATACAAATAACGACGTCTATTTTCTCCATTCATTTTTGCTTTTATTGGGTAATAATTTTTGCGAAATAACCCAGAAATAGTGGAAAAAGTAATACACAAGAATGAGAAAAATCAATAACCGTTACCAAAGTTTGCTTTTGTAGTTTAAAAAATATTTGTTGAATAAAGTTGTGGTTTATTTAAAATTAATTCTAAATTAAGCTTCTACTAATTTTATTTTAAGAAATGTGTCAATAAACTTTTTTTAGAATATGTTTAATTTCTAAAAAATAATGAATTTGCCACCAGGATCAAAGATTCTACCGATGGACGGAACAACAGTTAAAACCAGTTGGGAATGCGCAAGCTTGCATTGCCGGGATGAACAAAAGAACTGCTTATTTAGCTTAAAAATTTTTCGAAAATTTGACTGGCCTTGTAATATTTTTTTAAAATTTTTTTCGGGAGCCGATGAGATAGACAAAAAATGATCGAAGCAAAAATGTCTTAGATTTTGATGTTCTATAGGAATCCGAAAGAAAATTTTCAAAAATGTCAACAGGAAAAAAGCTACGGACATCCAGACAGACAGACAGACAGACTTTGTGAATTCATAAGATGAACTTTTGTTCATCGAACAGTCAACAAACGCAATGCCCCAATGAATTCCTTAGGAAGGATTGGTAAGTAACTCTTTATCAAGAATTGTTCTGCACCTACATCGGCAGTGAGTCCGAACCCTTACGAAAAATCCGTGTTTTCGACCTTAGCGGAGTTCAGGGCGGAACGCCATTATGGATTAAAAGTACAAAAATTAGTAACAATATAAAATATTAAATAATTTTATTAATTAACTCAATGGTAAGATCATTTAAGGACCGGTTTTTACAATTTGTAGCTATTCATTACATAATTGTAATAATTTTGTTAACTAATTTCACACAACCATGACTTAATCCAGCGAAGTTTTTTGCAATGGACCAATTACAACATTTTGTAGCGAATTTTATTGTGGTCGTTCAAAAACATTTTTTTAGTTTTTTTATAAAATATGCCGTTTGGTTAAAATTAAATAAATCATTTTCCGTTTTTTTATTGAATGCGCTATTTGGTAGAAATTCAGTAAAATCATTACATAAAGGAAGTGGGTATGTGATTGCCAAACGACAACCCCAATAATAATATCCGTGTTCTTTAAAACGCGAACAAACAACAAGCACAGTGTGTCACGTACAAATTCAGTGAAACATCGTACGGCAATATAGTTCGCACACGGCTTGTTTATCACATAAACGTAGTACGCGCTTGTATTCATGTCAGCAGTTTGCATCATTTGTGTAAATATTACTCAGGTAGCATAATGAACATAAATCTTACATAAATTCGGCCTTCAACATTCTTTCTTCCTCTGATGCAACCGTGTTATCCAACTCCTAAACCTAAGGGTGTAGAAGATTCGTAATGGAGCACTTTAATTCAGCTTTCTTATAACCACTAGAGAGTTTCTTAGATATGGGTGCTTGTAGGTCTCTGTTACCAGCTTGGGTTTTTTTCAATTTCCATACCAAATACTAAAAGTATTTTAATTAAATTCATGTCAGATTGGTTTTTAAAAATGTAAGCATTTGATAAAATGGCGCCGGGTGTAGGTGAAAACGAAAAGAACGTTAACAAATCGTGTAAAGAATGCCACAATATTCCACAAAATGGGCTAAAGTGCATAAAGTGTGGTTCTCTAACACATCCAGGATGCATAAAATATTTAAAAAACATTATTACTGTTGACGAACAACAAATAATATGCTGTGAAAATGTGTTTTTTCAATGGCGATATTATGAAAATTGAAAATCATCACACAAAAATATTTAATAATTGACAATCAGAGAGATCTTATAGAATCCCTGAAACAACAAATTGTGTTAATTAATAAGTCTAAACCAATTAGAAATAATCCAAAATCGGAGATTGAAGCGAACTCTGTTAATATCGCGAATAACAATTTAAAATTACAAACAACCTTGAAGAAAGATAGTATTAAACCAGGTTCGAACATATCTTATCAATCAAAGGATAATGAACTAAGAAATAGTGCAACAAATGTAAATATCTCACACTGTGACAAAAGTATGGGAAATCCCATACATGATGTAAATAAAACAAAATTATCGGAAATAATAAACATAAACAACGACATTCCCAAAAATCCGGAAGTGAATATTAATAAAAATAACGGGTCACGGCAAACTACTAAATCAAAACCTGTTCCAAAAAAAAATGATTTCAGGTACAAATACCGATATACGAGGATATATTGAAAAATTCTTAGCCTACTATAGAACCAAACAAAATTTCAATGTCAAAATATTTTATTACTCAACATATTCTCCTCTTAATTGGATACATTTATTACAGCGAACCTGCAACGTCTCTAGACCTTTCAAAAAAAATGTTTCTTCTTGCTCTGCAAACTAGACCTCTACAGCTTCTATTACCTCCTTGTTGGAAGAAAATGTACGAACTTTTAAACTTTTTTCAGTTGAGGAAAGAGGTGATAGTCGGACGGAGCCAAATCGGGTGAATAAGGGGGTGTTCTAGTAATTCAAACCCTAAATCACGAATTTTTTGCATGGCAACATGAGATTTGTGTGCAGGGGCGTTGTCCTGCAAAAACAAAACACCTTTGGATAGCTTTCCGCGTCTTTTCTCTTTAATATTTTCCCGTAGAGTGGTCAGTAATGTCGAATAGTAATCTCCAGTTATTGTTCTACCCTTATCCAAAAATCAATCATGATTACTCCATGGCAATCCCAAAAAACTGAAGCAAGAACTTTTCCAGCAGATTTTGGACACGAAACTTCTTAGGTCTTGGAGAACCAGAGTGTCGCCATTCCATCGATTGTTGCTTTGTTTCTGGATCGTAGAAATGTACCCAAGTCTCATCCATAGTAACAATTCGGTTTAAGAAGTCTACATCGTTTTCAAATCGAGCACAGATCGAACGCGATGCTTCTACCCTTGCACGCTTTTGGTCAACATTCAAACATTTGGGGATCCATTTTGCAGCAATTTTCTCATGTCCAAATTGACGTGAACCATATGATGAACGCGTTCGTATGAAATATTCAGTGCTTCAGATATCCGTTTTAGCCCAATTTGACGGTCTGATAAAATCATGTCATGAACTGCATCGATATTTTCGGGGACTGACACAAAACTGGCCTTCCCGATCGGTCATCATCTTCAATGGAAAATTTACCTCTTTTGAAGCTTGCATTCCAATTTTGACGGTCGCATACGAAGGACATTGATCACCAAGGGTATTAAGCATATCTTCGTAAATCTGCTTACCTCTTAACCCTTTTAAATACAGGTACTTGATGATGGCTCGATACTCCAATTTTTCGATTTTCACAATTTCGGTGGACATCTTTTTTCATTTAATTTATTGCGTAACTCTGGTTTACTTTTTTGACGTCAAACTTTACACTGACACTTCTAATAAGTTATTGTTCGTTGCTATGGTAACGCAATATGTTGTTTATGCAAGGAACTGGTCTAGGCTAACTAGATATCAATACATCCTCGTATGTGTCATTTCCGCTATACAAAGCCGCAAATCAATATTTATCTCACGATTAAGCCCTGAAACTACAGCAGCACAAGTGGAAGAGCACTTAAAAAAGACGAATATACAGTTTTCGAGTACTGAAAAACTAGAGATACAATCAAAAGATATATCGGCATTTAAAATAACATTTCCTATATCAGATGCTGATAAAATATATAACCCTAAGACATGACCCCCGGTTTACTATAATATGGCCCTTTCGTCAACCTAGAATCAACAACCAGCTTTAATATACTATACACGGATGTACAGTCAATATCACATAATGTCGATAAATTGAATTTACTCATATATCAATGTAACCCTAAGATAGTTTGCTTAAATGAGCATTGGTTAAATGATGACTCACATAGAACATTTGTACTTGATAATTTTACAGAATGTGACATATTTGTCAGAAATCAAAACAGATGTGGAGGTGTCGTAATATTTGGACACAACGGTGTTGAATTTGAAAAAGTTGATGAGACAAAGAACTTCTGCGTTGAAAAAATATTTGAATGCTGCAGTACAATCGTTTCAATCAACAGTATACCTACTGTAATCGTCACTTTGTATAGATCTCCAACCACGTTAGTAGCTGAAACTGATGATTTTTAAGTAGATTGGAAGCTTTTCTTTTACATCTTTTGGATAAGTATCCCAAACATGAAATAATCATTATAGGAGATTTCAAGAATAACTTTACCGACGACAACCGTACATGTAATCGTATGCGGGATATCTTATCTGCATATGGTATACAAGATACAGTCAACAGCCCTACAAGAATATCTAAAAGATCATCTACAACAATAGACAATATATTAACATCTATAAACCAGAAGGAATATACAGTTAAAGTATTAGATTGTGCCATATCTGACTACCAACCAATTATCTTCACGCTACCAGAGAATCCACGTACACTTAAGCCACGCTATCTGAAAAAAAAGACATTCAGTCAGCATAATATAAATGAATTTAAGTTTATTTTGCGTAAGACTGACTGGAATGACGTGTATGGAGCTACCACAGCTAACGAAGTCTTTAAAAAAATTTTTTCAAGGTTTTACTACGCATTTAAGGTAGCCCATCCAATTACAAATGTACGTCTACAGTATAGTCAACAACTCAAACCAAAATGGGTCAATCAAGAAATACTACAGGCGAAAGACAAACTGCAGCAACTACATTATCGCATGAGAACACTACAAACTACTCAAGCAGAAAATCAGTTCCAAGAATTCAAATCATATTATAACAGATTGATCAATGACTCTAAAGCTAAACATTTTGACAATTTACTAATGTATTCAGACAACAAAAACAAAGCAACATGGGATATTATAAAGATAAACAGCGTGAGCAACAAGAAACACAACACCTATAAGATATACCAGCCTAATGGAACTCAAATAATTAACCCTCGTGAAATTGCAGAATCGTTCAACAATCATTTCATAGACAAAGTCGAGAAGCTAACTGCAAACAGAAGTAATTTAACTTCATTCAATTTGCACCGCATATCTAACAGTATGTTCTTGGATCCAACTGACGAATATGAAGTTTGCACTATAATCAATTCCATAGGCAGTAAGACTTGTGCTGGATATGATTCAGTTCCCTACTATATATTAAAGCAATGCATTAATGAAATAATCGTTCCTTTAACTTATATAATAAATACTTCGTTTAAACAAGGGATTTCCCTGAAAATTTAAAAGAATCCGCAGTTACACCCATATTCAAAAATAAAAGCAGTCCTCATCAGCAAAATTCTTACAGAGCAATTGCCACTCAATCCATATTTTCAAAGATATTCGAAAATATTTTTTTAAAGAGAATGATAAAACACCTAGACCGTAATAGTGCCCTAACTCAACGACAGCATGGATTCCAGACCGGAAAGAATACAAACACCGGAATATTTAATTTCTTAGATGATGTTTACAATGCTTTCGACAAAAGCTTATACGTAACAGGTATCTTCTATGACATGGCCAAAGCTTTCGATTGTGTTGACCATAGGATATTACTTAACAAGCTTGATATATACGGAAACACAGGACCTGGTCTGAACTGGATTAGAACGTATCTACATAACAGAACTCAGTTTGTACGTATAAATACTGAGAACACAAACCTAAAATCTACATCTAGAACTATAAAAATAGGCGTACCTCAAGGATCGACATTAGGACCTATCCTATTTTTAATGTGTAAAAACGACATTGGAAACAACGTGACTCGGAGGGCACACAACTGACCCTATTTGCAGAGACTGTTCTGCATTCATATCCGCAGATGAACTTCAAACGCTCACAAACAAATCCAATAACATCAATATACTAATAACTGAATGGTGAAAAAATAACTGCTTATTTCTAAATGAAACTAAAACTTCTTTAGTGCATTTTAAAACTAAAAATAAATTACTGTTAGAAAATCGAACTCCTTTAATCAAATGTGTTTCTACTAGCCTACAACCCAACCCTACTGTTAAAATGTTAGGAATACATATTGAATCCAAACTGGGATGGGAACACCATATCAGCGTTCTACGAAAAAAACTCAACAGTATCTGCTACCTGCTACGAAGGCTGCGATACCAAGTTTCCGAAGCTGTACTAAAGACTATCTACTACGGATATTTTTAGTCACGTTTGCTCTATGGGTTGATGTTTTGGGGATGTGCTCCATAAGCAAAAGATATATTTATGATACAAAAAAGGGTTATACGTATACTATCAAAAAGTACAACATATAATGAACACTGCAAACCGTTGTTTGATAACCTAAAAATTATGACTTTAACTACGAGGCGTGTTTTTTAATTAAGTACCGTTTTCAGATTTTGCCGCTGTATCTGTCGGCTACGCGCAGACGCCGTTCGGCATTTTTCGCCGCTGCGTACGGTTGTCTGTGAGTGTTTAAAATGCCTCCGCCTATCGAAAGTCCCGCCGACTACTATAACGATCTGTTATCCGTTTTCTTTGTACCAAACGCCTAAAAACAATCGATATTCATTGTGAGATCTGTGCAGTGTACGGAGAACACATTATGATTGAGGGAATAGTACGAAAGTGGGTTAGACGGTTAAAAGATGGCCGCTCCAATTTCCAAGATAAAGAAAGCAGTGAGTGCGGTCATCTTTAAACGCACTTTCGTACCATTCCTTCACTCATAATGTTTACTCCGTATACTGCATAAATCTTACGATGAATATCAATCACTTTTGGGCGTTTGGCACAAAGAAAACGGATAACAGACTCAGTGGGACTTACAATAGGCGGAAGAATTTTAATCAGTCACAACCAACCGTACGCATTACCGAAAAATGCCGTACTGACGTCTGCGCATGGCCGACAGATGCAAGTACACAGGGCGCATGCGCGGAATACCGACCGTACCGCTGCAGCGGCGGAATCTCAAAACGGTACTAAGTTAAAAAACACGCCTCGTAATTTGTACATTTATACTTGTATGTATGTAAGGAATAATTATGATAAATTTTGTAAAAATAGAGACAACCATATCAACGACACTCGGCACCAAAACAACTTACTGGTCCCAACACAAAGGCTTAATTTCTATAGCACAAGTCCAAGGTGTATGTGCGTAGTGCGTAAAATTGTATAATAACCTACCAACTAATATAAAAGAAAACACACCGAATCAAAAAAAATTTAAAATGATTTTAAAAAAAATTCTTATTGGATAAATGTTATATACAAGAGTACCTACCTTAGTGATAATTTCTAATCTAGTCTTGACTATCTATGTATTCATTGATAGATAATAAATTATTATTATTATTATTATTACTATATCTAAACAAATAATAAGATTGAAAATACAGCATTTTCTTATATAAATTACAATGAAACTTATAAAAAAGTACTAATACAAAAAACGCAGAAAATTTTGTATCTTCAATCCAAGATGACGTACCGTCTTGACCTTCCTCAAATCGAAACCTTAGATCTTTCTTCGGGCACCGGATCTGTATACACTTAATTACAGAGACCGTACTTTTGAGACATAATGAAAATGAATTCGAAGACGGTACGCTTTCTTTATCTTTCTTCAACTAACAGAGTTTTGGGGACAGGGGTTTCTAACTGTCCTATCTGATTTGTTTTAGTCGAAAGATAGTCGGAGAAGGATGGAAACTTTAAGATTCTTTACTACAGATTGGACTATGTACCAGAGTTTATTAAAAAAACGCACAATTTTGTAAAAACCTAAATTATCAAGTTGATCTGGACTTACCTTAACATTGACTGAATCAAAATTTATTTTTTTGTAAAAAACTAAATTTGAGTTAATAATTTGTACTAACTGCATCATTATTTGGGAACTTTAGGATCTATTAATGAAATTAAATTCTTATAGATGTTACTGAAATTTTCTGTACAAAATTGCAGCTAATATTTTGTCATATTTATTACTTCCAAATCACGTACATGATTTTTTTCATCAGATTTGGTAAGAGCTCACACTCGGCTGCAATTTCCCGCATTTTTCAATGTTAATCGACAGTTCTTGATATATTTTGACATCTAATAACAGTTGTAGACAGAGTTTCTATAGTTAATTATGTTTAAATAATTTTTCAGCTTTTGGCACCAAAAAGTAGCAAATTCGTCGAAATAGTTGATAATTTGTATATTTTTTATAGTGGTTTCTTTTCTTATCTACAGTATCTTTGATAGAAAGAAAATTTAGTAATCAAAGAAAAATTGTCAAAATCAATTTTTTTGACCAGTACTACTCTGCCACAGCAGACATTAAAATGTAATTTTTTCTAACACAACGATCATATACACACTGTAATAATGGTGAGGGAAACTTATTCTTAAGGGAAGGGAAACTTGTGAGTTCTTGTTAGAAAATATGAAAATAGGTTTAACGCCTTTTTTTGAGAAGATTCAGTGGATTTAAGATGGAAAAACTGGTGTAGTGTTTGACGTGGTAGAAGAGGACTATCGCGAACTCATTCATATTTACAGGTAGTTATATCCTTCTTCTCACCACGATTCTCCACAAAAATGTCCGTTTTTGAATCTTTAGTATTTTGAACTTTCTCTGTGTGTCAACTGTCAACTCAACAATTTGAATCTTCCAACTTTGTCAGCTTACTACCTTTCTAACATACATCCACAAACTTACTGATCAACAGATAAACTTCATTGAAAAACTACGTTGCCATTTCAACACGGTCGAATACACACAAATATTGTATATAATTAAATTAGAAACAATTTTTATTTAAAAATTTTTTTTCTGTATTGAATATTTTATTATGCGAAGAATTTGATAAGCAATTTACTTTTTTGTTTTAACAATTATCTTCAAGAGTAAAAATTATACCTTTAAAAAATATTTTAGAAAAGTTTACATCAAGTACTTTAATTTGAACTATTTTTTTCTAAAGGCATCGTTGTTTGTCATTTCTTCGACATAATAAGGTAACCTTAATTAACCAATATGTTTAAGAATATTAATTACACTGAAAGATTATGAAATAATAGTTATTGCAAGTTTTCTTATGTATTAGGTACTTTTATTTGAACTAGTTTTTTATATCAAAATTTTTTTCATACCTAAGAGAGGGGTGCAACTTGATGAAATCAAAAAAACCAGGAAGTAGGGAATGCTATATGACACAACTTGGAATTCTCTTGTAAGCGGTTCGTTGGTATTATTTTATGATTACTCGCTAACTTATTATTTCTTAATTTTCAATGTAAATAAATTTCACACCTGCAATAATGATGTATGTAAATAAATTTATTATTCTTCATTGTGTAACATTCGAGATTTAAGTTTAACTTAACCAAATATATATGCATAATAAAAATTGCACAAAAGTGACAGATGCAGCACTTTGCCGTTTTTTAATACCAGCACGTGTCTTTTAACCAATGCTTTTTTTTTCGTATACGCGTTTACCGCGAACCAAAATCAATTTTTTAACATTAACAACATTATCGCGCGCAATAAATTAGTAAAGCTGTGTCTTAATTTGCAAATTTGACTTTAAATGTAAATTCTAAAAATTTTATCTGTTTCAAGTTTAGTACTTAGTGAAAAGTTAAAATTTATTCGATTAGTGTTATCGTCATTTGATGAAAACCAGGAACAATTTATTAAAGATCTATTAAACATCTTTTAATGAATAAATTAATTGCTTTCAAGCGAAAAGATCCTTTTTCTTGGATTACAGTGAGTTATCTCATTTTCCTTCAAAGCAATGTGTAGTATGAGGAGAATTTGGGGTGACAAAACTTAGAAACCTAATAAAGGGATAAATAATAAATTCCCGAACCGCCATGTTGGAAGCATTGATCAATCAATGGGTGTGGGAGGTTGCAATTATTCTTCGTGCATTGAGGTATTAGCTATGCCTTGGGGTGGAAAATGAACTTGAAGGCGAATTGAGACAAATAAGATTATATTGATTCGCTTAGTTTAATACAATTTGCGTATAAACATTTGTGTCTCGTAATAATCAATTGATTGATTAGCATCAATCGGCAAATTGGTGTTACGTAAAGTAATAAATCTTTTAGAAAACTAAACGACCATTGTCCATTGAGCATAGAAGAAATGGAAATACATAGATTATCAATGCAAGAAGGGTGCACATTGCACAGAAATAGCAAGTTTGGGTTTTTTTATGAGCCGGCTGCAGATACCCTTTATGTGGACCAAGTCCGGCCGACGTTATAAATAATGTCCGATGGACAGCGGGAGGGTGCGACTTGCAACTGTCTCTGCTGGGAGGGTTGAAGTCGAAACTATCTAAAAGCATGTGTCTGTAGTAATTTTTCATCGATGAGATTAGTGTTCTACTCTAATGTAAGGTACAAAGTATTCTTGTGCCTTTTTTGACTCGAAATCAACGCAATTAACCTTTACGTCTGTGTAAAAAAATTTGAAAGGTAATTGTTAAATCTTATTTAGTAGTCCTGATTTATTATAATTTCTGCAACGCACGATATTAAGTAATGAAACCGCCTTATTATTTGAATTGCGTGTTTGATTGTAATGTTAAACTTTTCATGTAGTTTATTAATATTTGAATTATGACCAATTTTATGGTAGAAAATAAAGACAATATTAACTATTAATTGAAAAATATTTAATGTGGAACATTTACCAAATTTAACAGTTTTTAATTTAACTAATTTTAACATTCTTTTAATCTCACCGATGATGAGTAACGTATAACTTGCCATCCTGATATTATTAAACGTTCGAGAAGCATCGCGCAATATAATTAATTCCCGCAAAGGTAAGTAGATAAAAAGGTTTCATTAGAGAAAATGACGCAAAATATAGATTCTTGACACTTAGGTACTTTAACATAATATATTACGACGCTTATTCAAACAGAACTTAAGTGTTATAGAGTGCAACAGTAACTAACAGCCATCTTTGCTGATTCATAATGCTCATGTTGTTTCCAACGCCCCATTTTTTTTTGTAAGTTATAAGAATTTATGATACCTAAGATTTTCACAACACCTACATTGCTCCAAAGGCCACCTATGACTTTGTTCAAAACGGCCATTTTTTTCACAACGTCCACTACATCGTATTTTCGCTACGGCCATCGTAACCACAACGGTCACCTACAGTTTTAAATCACAACGGCCTCCATGTTTATATTGGACATCAACTCTTAGTTACAAAAGGTATATCAGGCGTCTCACAACGCCCACATGATTCATAACAGCCACCAAAGATTTTTTCCCATCCGCCGCGACATACTCTCACTATTTTCATATTGAAAAAAGCACACAATCAAATTCTTTGTACAATAAAGAAAAATAAAAAACAAGCAAATTGAATCAAACTGCTTCCTTACAGTCACTAGGCTAAATTTTGACCAAACTGTCGAACCATGTTGTCACACCACTAATCTTTTTTATGTTAAAAATATAGTATTTACGTCTAACCTTGTAACTATAATCAGCACATTAATTACTAAATAATTGTGTGTGAAAGACGTGTATAAAAGTACTAAGTACTAAATGGGAATTTCATTATTAAACGATCTATTGTAGTAACTATCATTTTATTAGTTCTGACGTAGATAAAATATTGTATGAGAAGAGCTATTATGATTACAACACTTTACTGCTGGTCGTGTTTTAAACACTTCAACTCGTGAAGTCATAAGAGTTTAAAAAAAATTCAATACTACAGCTACCCCACCCTTACTTTGGTCTTTATACTAATATTTAATGTTTGAAAGAAATAGAATTAAGTCATTAAATGAACAAAGAAAGCTTAGAGAGAAAAATAGAAATAGCTAATGTAAATTATGCAAGTAAAAAAATTATTACAACTACACATATTCGTGGCCGATATGAATAAGGTAGTTGTTAAAACTGTAGGTTTCCGTGGTAAAAAAAGCTATGGAGGCCGTTACGAAAAAAATTAGTCGTTGTGATAATGATTGACTCAGTGAAAAAAGTATGTGGTGGCCAACAAAGTAGAAGTCGTGAAAGGCGGCGGTGTTTACGTCAGTGACCGATGTGATCGTTGTGAAAAACGTATGTGTTGGCCGTCTGAAGATGTAGAAAAGTGTGCACATGTAGGACAATGTGCACAAACGTTAAGGTGGCCGTTGTGAACATCTACGACGTTATTAATTGAGAAAGATGTTGTAGAGAATACCTCAAACCAATGATGGTCATATAACTTCACATCTAAATTGTTGCCTCAAAAGAAATGTGTCGATTAAAAGTTGTAAATAAAATTTACAACAGATTTTATAAGATTAACATAATCAAAAATAATATTCTTAAACTAAAATTACGTGACTTCCACAATTCATTAATTATGTATCTTACAAAAACAAATTAGAAACAAAAAAAGTAGTGTACAATAGTATGTTAGCGGTGGGAAGAAATTAATGGTCGAATTCAGAGAGCTTCCTAATTCTCCACTCACACTCATATTTTACTTATCTTACCTTAACTTTAACTGACCTCTTAGTTCTTTAGTATATTTTTCTTCTCTAAACAATAGTGTTAACATATTCGATACTCAAGCGTAACTGATTTTATGTTTAATTATCAAATATGTCAAAATATTGTTTGGAAAACTACAATTATATTAAAACTTGAGTGTTCAGTTAGGTTAGGGTAAGATAAGTATAGTATGAGTGGAGAATTAGGAAGTCTTAATCCCGTCCACATCTAGGTTAATTCTCGAGGCAGCTTATTGAAACTTTCCAGCGAGGTTTATGTATTATTTTATTCACAATCAATAATTTTGTCCTGAACACCTGAAAAAGAAGATTTGTAGTTTTTAATTGCGCTGTGAAGTATTTTGCTTGTATGGGTAGTGTCTACGCCGATGATATGGCAATTTCATTTCAACATTCACATTTTTTCGAAATTGAAAGAAAGCTATCTGATCATTGGCGTATCTATTATGGAAAATTATTTCAAAAATGGCCATCATACGAAAAAAATAGATGCCTATTTGAATTGCACTATGCGTATAATTAGTGGACCCATTGTACCTCTTGTTTCGTTCCGAATTATTTATATTATGTTTAACTTTAGATCGTAGTAATTATTATTTGAAATGTGTTATTGTTGCCATAATAAGTTTGTTGATTTTTTAATTGAGAGAAAATTTGGAATCTTTTAGAAAAAATCAGAACAGATTTCTATTTTAAATGTTTTGAAGTTAAAGTTTTGTACCAAATAATGTTATTAAATGCATTTATTATATAATCCAGAAAATACCAGTTTTTTTTTCATTGGTTCAAGTTAAATCGTTTAACTGAACTAGTTTGGTGCCAGTACTGAGATTGCATTGCTGGTTTTGGATGTAAAATGTAGTAAATCAAGAGATTGGTGTCAGGAATGAAGTTAACTGTTTCTTTCTTCTAAAATAAATTAGAAAAGTGGAAACGGAATTGTTTATTCCAGTGCTGTGAATTAATTTGAGGATTGCATCAGGAGAAGTGCACATTAGTACAATTTAAGAAGCTTATTAAACTAATTCAAAGTATTTAATTTTTAATTTTCCTTGATTTTATGTGTTAAATTTGACATCGGTATGCTGTCACCTTCTTCTTTTTAAAATTTTATTTTATAATTCTTTACATATGCACCAATGTTGTGCTTTTTTCATTTTTATTTGAATTTATGCTTAGTTATAAGATATATCATCCTAAGGAGAAGTGTTATGGTCAAGTTGGAATGGGTGGTGGTTTCATTATGTAATGAGATTCAAGTCAATCCCATTCCTTCTTGAATTGAGCCATAACGATTCTCCGTAAGGTATTTGTTTTTTTTATCATATTATTTGAACTTATTTTTAAAGATTATTTGTATAATTCTGTTGGACCACTTCGTCTCAGATTCCAGAATTATTTTTTTTTTTAAATATTTTTTATAAGTTATCCGTCTTCTGGTTTCCTAACCGTGGACGTAACACCTCTCGATTGTCTTCCTGTTCTTTGTAATATTACTCTATCCAACATTCGACGAAAAGCTGCGTTAAAACGAGAATGGGATAAATGCCAACTTAACAAAAACTTACCAATTTGGAATGATATTGAGAACCCTTCAGCTAAAAGACTTAAATCTCGAAGTGCTGTATGGTTGCAAGACTACTTAACTACGGCTTTTTCTGAAGTTAAAGAGTGGAAAAAATTATGGTTGATGTTTTCAAAAACATCTCATTCATGATCCAACAATAGAAGTCCCGGGCTTTGATAAAAAAAAAAAATTTGGACAAAAGTAAATCGTATAAGAACAGGCTATTCAAAACGCAACTCCATGTTGGTTAAATGGGGTTCGATTTCTAATTCAAATTGTGAATGTGGAAAGGAACCAGAGATCGTTGCAGATATTGTGGAAGATTGTCAAATAACAAAGTTTAAAGGAGGGATTGTAAACATTCATAATTTAACGGATGAAGCTATATTATGGCTTACGAATCTGAAGGACATCTGAGCAATAATTTGTATCCTCTGTCATGGTTATCTGTTTTTCCATTATTTTCCATTATTTTTTGCTATTTCTTGAACCTACTATATTTTTCCGTCATTGTCGTGACTGTCGCTTGGACCGGTCCATTATATGTCGTCATACAATGGATATGCTGTTATATTTTATGTTCTTTTTTACCTTCTATAATGTTTACACACTTGATTAATATTATTACATATGAATACTAAGGTGGATAAGGGTTGGCATGTTTAGGTTTTAGTGGTTTTCCTAATCCTTGAAACAAATGCTTTGCCAAGACGAACCAACCCAAAATTACACACGGTTTCGTCACCACACTATACAGGTTTATACTGATCTTCTGGGGCACCATACATAACACTTACATTACAATACAATATTGAAAATGTCCCACACGAATAAACAAATAAATAAAATTCTTGCTAAACACGAGACAGAACGACATATTTTTTTTGTGCGATTATTCTCCGAACTCCACACATTATACAGTCACTCCACCTGAAAAAAAATTTTTTTAGAAAAAATGCATGACGAAGCTATATTATGGCTTACTAATCTGAAGAACATCTGAAACAATATTTTGTATTTTCTGTCCTGATTATCTGTTTTTCATTATTTTCTTTGATATTTCTTTAACCTACTATTTTTTTCGTCATTGTCGTGACTGGCGCTTGGACCGGTCCATTATATGTCGTCATGCAATGGCTGTGCCGTTATATTTTATTTTCTTATTTACCTTCTATAATGTTTACACACTTAATTAATATTATTACGTTGTTACGGTTTTATTTCCCGTATTTAGAAAGTATGTCGTGAGCCGTCTTTGAACGTGTGTCGCAAGTAGAATGGTGCGACTAAAAGTCGTATTTGGCACGCATGTTGCTAATTTTCTATTGGTGGAAATTAAATTAGAGTGAACATTTTCTAGACGGACAGCGGACATTTTTCCTTTCTCGTTTGATGCACGCGGGTGTCTCTAGCATTTTCTCTGAAGTGAAATTCTCACCAAAACCTATTCGGTTTTATTTCTTTCTTTATCCAGTAGGTGGCGCTTTGTTAGACCAACAGTCAAATTTCTTATAGTTATTCAGGAATTTACGCAACTCCCCGACGAAGCCGGACGTTGTTGCTCTAACTACTATAAATATTTTTATCCTCCACTAATTTAGTGGGTTACATCGAACCAAATTCCCTTTAGTTTTCTTTCTAGGTTGTACCGCTAGAGTCGTCGCTTCTTTTTGTTATTTTGTAAACTACAACCGTTACAACATATGAATACTAAGTGGTTTTCCTAAACCTTAAAGCACACGGTTTTGTCACCACACTATACAGGTTTATACTGATCTTCTGGGTCACCATACATAACACTTACATCACAATACAATATTAAAAATGTACCATACGAATAAATAAAATAAATAGATAATGGGTAGCGTTATAGAGTACATGATTAATCGTTGAATAAATACACTTTTCCCCAACAGTTAATTCAACCTTTTATGCAAGCAAACCTGCAGAATCTTCAAAACTACAACATTCAATAAAATTTTACAGTGCTAACACTAAAAAATGTAAGAATCAAGGTGAGTAAAGAAAGATTCACCTATATTTTTTATCTATTATTTTGTTGTGACTATAAGTTTCTGCCGAATTTCATTTATCAATTCCAACGGCTTCTTGGTATCGCATTTTCAATGTTACAGATTACATTTTCTCATATTTTCTAATCCTATACCATCAATTTCAAGATTTAAATTTATATTGTTGTTTGATTTAGTAAACAACATATACTTGAGGAGCAGACTTTCTATAAACCAAAAACGTTTATGTTTTTGTTTATTAATAAATCGAGAAATTAATATTTTTTGTACAATAGTCAAAAACATGACATTTACGTATTAATCTTAGTGTGCAAAGTATGCTCTATTTTAACTAGAGCGTAAATAGTAGATTATTTTACTAGGAGTTAAACAATGTAATTGTTGAGGTTAAAAAGTTAAATTAAGCAATGCCAACAGATAACTGTAACGACGGATGAATGTTTTAAATGCACATCGTTATCTAAGCGATAATTTTAATGCAATAAACACTCGAGTTGATAAAGCCACTTAAAAGTTAAACTTAAAAATTAAGCGAACCAATTATATTTTTTAACTCCAAGTGAAATATATTATTTTTTCTTCAAGCGTTTATTACTAGTTTTCATGTGATATTTTCAAAATTTTGAGATTCTCGAGTGTTATAGTGACGCTTTATTCTCGACGAATCAAGTTGGTAATTTACTGTTACATTCATAATATGACATAATCAAGGTACCAACCTCTAAATAGTTGTGAAAACAAAAGAACTATTGCTTAATGTTTAGACAGTAAAAAACGTTTTTAGAGTCTGCGAGTAGTTCAATAATATGCCGTTTTAATGTCGCTTGAAGAAATAGTAGATTATTTTACTAGGAGTTAAACAATATAATTGTTGAGCTTAAAAGTTTGCTAGCGAAGCGTTAGCCGAGACACTAAATTAAGCGAAACAATTATATTTTTTAACTCAAGTGAAATATATTATTTTTCTTCAAGCGTTTATTACTAGTTTTCATGTGTTATTTTCAAAATTTTGAGATTCTCTAGTGTTATAGTGACGCTTTATTCTCAACGAATCAAGTTGGTAATGTAATGTTACATTCATAATATGACATAACCGAGGTACCAACCTCTAAGTAGTGAAAACAAAGAACTCTTGCTTTTAATGTTTAGACAGTAAAAGCGTCTGCCAGTAGTTTATTAATATGCCGTTTTATTGTCGCTTTTCAGAAAAAGGATATTTGCGGTTAAACATTCCCATCGTGATCCCGAATATCAGGGCGAATTCGGTTAATTAATTTTAAATTTTGACAGGACCTTCTATTTTAACCAGGACCGTTAATGAATAGAAAGAAAATGTAGCGCCCTCACTTGGCCATAAATTGAATCTAACGTTAAAAGTCTGCAATTTAAAAAAAAACGGGCGAAAAGAGATTTTTGAAACTCAAAACACCTATAATAACTATTTTAAATGACATTCCAAAAAACTCAAAAAAAAACGTGTTGACCAAACTGCACTGAGTTTGGCTGCAAAATTGAATCTCGACTGATTGCTGGTGGAGGTGTTAAAAAATTACTAGATACGTAAGAAGAAGTTTATTAATTAAAAAATATTACGTAGGAAAGTATTATAACATGTCATTAAAGTCGGCTACGTCATTGTTACAATAGCATGGCACAGCTTCTTGGATATCACTTTCTTTGTCATTTGAACAACATTTTGGTCTTGCTGACTTAAAAAAATGTATTGTAACCAGGTGAGATCAACATTGTTGGCCTAGTTGCTTCCTGAGAGTTCAATCAGCCATGTTAGTTTGTCTATCGTCGTTGGACATACTGCACATAGAATGTCCAAGAATTTTTTATCATTTATTTCATATCATACATTTGATTCACTGCAGTCAGAAAGTCTTTACCTTTGGTTAAAAATGTTAAAGAATTAACGAAATGCATTTGAAAAGTCTGCTCCTCACTTTGTTTTGACAAAAATTACTGTGCATAATGAGATTTTTAATTAATAGTTTTAAATTGAAAAATACGGCGTAGGTATGGGTTAATCATTAAAATGTTATTGTAAATTAATTTTAGGAATATTTTGGGAATCCCCAAAGAAATGCTTTATTCAACAGAAACTTTTAGTACCTGCTGTATTAAATTAAAATTGATATTTTGTTTTTAATAACGTTTCCCCTACCATGTGCGAGAGTCGCCACTTTAAGACGTATAAACTAGGATGCAATATTTGCGCTAATATCTTCGCTGTTCATTTAAATATTTTATTTAACTTATCACTGTTTTCCAACATTGTGGAAACATGGTAAACAAAAACGATATTAAAAACTATAGACCGATAAGCACTTTAAGTAATTCGTTAAAGTTCTACATATCACCGTTCCAACATGGTTATATTAAACATAGGTCAACTGCTACAAGTTTAATGTGTTTTGCTCAATTCTTAACAGAAAGGCTGGATGTACGAGTTCAAGTTGATGTTATCTACACAGATTTCAGCAAAGCATTTGACACTATTAGTCATAACATTATCATTGATAAACTTCATAAACTTGGTCTTAATGATCAATTAATCGTTGTTAATATCTTGTGTATAACAATTTTCCCATAACACCTTTTGTATCTACTTCTGGCGTTCCGCAAGGCTCAAATCTTGGTCCTTTAGTCTTTTATCTATTTATCTATGATTTATTGCATACAATAGTATAGAAGGGTTTCTAGCACCAGTGATTGTATATATTTACAAAAAAAGTTAACAAGATGTCCGAATGATGTACTCATTCCATAAAACCAATTGGTCTAGATAATTTATCAAGAACTGAAAAAGTTAAAGATCTGGGAGTGCATTTTGACTCAAAACTTACTTTTGCCTACCACGTAGATGAAATACATAAATCATGTGTCCAACTAATAGGTTTTATCATAAGAAATAGTAAATCTTTCAAGAACATTAATACAATCAAATCATTATTTATCTCACTTGTACGTTCGAGACTACATTATTGTGTAATAATTTGTCAACCGTTTCACGAATACCAAAGGCTAAAGATAGAGAATCTTCAACGAAAGCTATTACAATTCTTAGCATTCAAGATTGACGTAATATATCTGTCTAGAGGATATTGTCATACAACTTTATTAAATAGATTCGATATGTCTTCATTGGAAAAAAGTAGAATCAAAATTTACATTACCACTCTCTATAAGATGTTGAACAATACAATTGTCCATACCTTCAATCAATTTCTATATACCTTGTCACAATTCTAGAAACTTTTTAACTTTTTATTGTTCTGAGCCGAATACAAACATTTTACTTAAATCTCCTGTTCAAGCAATGTGTTCATATGTCAATAAATATTGTACTTGTATAGATCTGGAGGAAAGTCACCAAATACGGAATACCATTTTGTTTTAGGAATATAAAAAAGATACTTCAAATAAATGAAAACAGTTTAAAATTATTACTAATCAGCCATACATTTATACGTATCAATTCACAGTCTTGTATCGAATATAGTAATTAACAAAATAAATTGAACACAAAATACAAAATCCCAAATGAGTAACCAAATGTGGAATAGGTACCATTATGTGTAATATAAGCATAAGTATTAATAACAAAAATAAAGATAATAGTCCAGTCACTTTAGACAAAGAATAGCCATTAGATGGAAATAATTCATAAAGTTTTTATTTTTGGACAGTGAATTCTCGAAAGGGTTGGAAATAAAGGGAAAAAAAGTTTCCACTCTAATCGTGGGTGGAACATCCTCTTTTGAACAAAAAACTACCCCTGGCGCGCACTTGTTAGGAGTTTACCTCATTTAACTTCTAAATAGTTGCTCGGACTACAAAAATATTATAGGATTATAGGCCATAAAATTTTGTACAAAAAGCTTTATATACCATAAAACTAAGTTTTAAGAAATTCTCGCAATTAGGGTTCAAAGTTAAGGAAAGTTTTGCGAGCAAAGGAAAAATTTTATTCGCACGCAAATAACTCCGAAGCCGTTGTTTTACGCAAATAATGATAAGAAAAAAAACTTTTTAAAAAGTACAAGTCGTACAATATTTTATTTCATATTCTTCACCGATGCTTTCTTTGCAAATATGCATTCCATAATTGGAACTAGTTTCTACACCACCTGTGATGTAGAGTTGAATACATATTCACATTTTTTTTTGTCATTGACTTTTTCTTTTTCGATCTGTAATAAATATAATTACGCCGATTTGTAACGTCATTATGCTGTATTACTATATTTTTTTTACTCATTACGTTGCTCAATCATGTGCTCCAACTGCAATGGGCAAGGTTGTTTAAATTCAATGACTGAAGAAGAGTTACTCGGAGAAAACCATGAAGAAAATTAAAGAAAATAAAAAAAAAGAAAATTGAAGTGGAATAGGCTTACAGAAGAAACCACTTAAAAAAACGCGCCGACAACGGTGTGGAAACGAGACATGTACTCGTACTTTGTAGAAAATTTTGTGTCCTACAATTTTTGAACTCTAATTGGGAAAAATTTTATAAGAATTAACTTTATGGTATATAAGACTTTTTTATGAAAAATTTCAAGAAAAATATTTTTGGTGGTCGTTATCATTTTTTGCGTAAAAACAACGGTTTCGGAGTTATTTGCTTGCCAAAACAATTTTATAATAATTTTATAATTTTGTAATATTATAATAAGAATTAGTTTTATGGTATACGAGACTTTTTTATGCAAAATTTTATAGCAAATATTTTTAGTCCTAAAATATTTTGTCTGAGCAACGATTTAGAAGTTAAATCCACAATTAGAGTGGAAACTTTTTCGCTTATTTCTAACCCTTTCGAAAAATTATTGTCAAAAAATTTAAAATATATAAATTTTTTGTATCGTCTAATTTGCCTGAACTGTCAACTTTGAAACCGAATTGCAAGAATTCTATAAGAATTAAATTTATGGCATATAAGACCTTTTTATGCAAAATTTTATGACGAATATTTTTAGTCCTATGATATTTTGTCGTCCGAGCAACTATTTAGAAGTTAAATGAGGAAAACTCCTAAACAGTCCGCGCCAGCGGTAGTTTTTCGTCCAAAAGGGGATGTTCCACCTACGATTAGGGTGGGAACTTTTCTCCCTCTTATTTCTAATCTTTTCGAGAATTCACTGTCTAAAAATCAAAACTTTATGAATTATTATTTACGAAATGTCTAAAGTGACTGCACTATAATAATCATTAAAAAATTAATTAAAAAAGTCACAGATCCAAGTATCAAACTCTGGACCAGCACAATTACAATGAGCCCAGAGCCTACACATTATTCACTTAATCCTGCGTTCTCCATCATTATCCGTTTGACAAAAAAAACATTCTGTATCACCAGAGTTAGGAATTACTTGGCCCATCAACTTATCAGGTTCACTGTCTTCATCAAGCTGGTTAAAGTCCTGTTCTTCAGAGCCTTCTTCTTCACAATCAGTCTTATTTTTCTTTATTCGTTTGTTTCTCTTTGCAGTCTTCTCTTATTCTTTGTCTTGGCCAATTTACTTCTTTTTTCTTGTCTCTTAATATTTTTATTTACTAAATCATTCTTATAGGGTGAAGATGTTATGACTGTTGCTACGGAAGATGTTAGATATTTTTCTTCGTTTATATGGCACTGGACTTATGGCATATGGAACACCAAACCTATACTACTGCAACTAAGTCCGGAAGTCGAGGGTTCAGGTTCAGGTTGTACATTAGCACCTGTTTCTGGTACTGGTACTTTTGTCAGGGCTTGATCAGTTTCAGATCTTGATTCCAGTGTAGCGATGTTGGTTGTACAACCGTCTTTTTCAGTATTTTGTTACGCAGCAATAAAGTACACATCACTGAAAACATTTTTTTTTAAAGGCCATAATCCAGTGACCTTAAACCCGTTGGTTGCAATTTTGCCTGTTTGTACCTTTAAATAGGATTTTCCAAACAGCTCCACAATATCATATGGACTTAGAGGTCTGTTGTTGTTTCTAATCCACATGCGTATTTCCTCACTCTAGTATGTTTTTAACGGCCCAATGAAAGTTTTGTCTAACGGCTGCAGCTTGTGAGTCGTATGTGGAGGTAACGACACGATTTCCACGTTATTTACTGTAGCGATGTCTAATTATATCGATATTACGAGTATGACTATAGTGTCCATTTAGTATCAGTAAAACTTTTCATTCATGAGTCGGGTTGGTGTGTTGAATGAAATGCTTGAAGCAGTCTGCGGAGATGTTCATTTGAATCCACCCTGATAGATTGTTACGGTTTTATTTCTCGTATTGAGGACGTAAGTCGTAAGCCGCTTTAGAACGTGTGTCGCAAGTAGTACGGTCGTATTTGTCGAGCACGCTGCTAATTTGCCATTGGTGGAAATTTAATTCGATCAAATTTTCGAGACGGACCACGGACATTTTCTCTTTTCTCGTTGATACACGTGGGTGTTTTAGCATTTTCTCTGAAGTGAAATTCTCACCAAAAACTATTTAATGTGTGTTTCACAATTTCCAATATAAATTGGCGTTTACGTTAATCTGGCTACATTCACCGTAAGTATTTGGGTTTCTTTTCTATTTGTTTTAATTCTGATTGCTACTAATGCTTTTAGCACGTTGTGTTGGGCATCTTATACTCGTTATATACGATACTGGGATAACTCTCGAGGGTGCTGGAGTATCTAACTAACAACCTTCCCTATTAATGCACGACAACACCACGGCTCCGCAGTAATTAAGCCGCAGATCAACGGTGAATACCACGTTGTCAGAGGTTGGCTATGTTGCATACTTCCAGCGAGGGAGTCACTTGTGTGCTGTTTTTCTCCGTACGCCACCCCTAGAGGAATCCTTGGGTCTATCTACCTTCCCAAACTGTCGATACTGTTGCTAGCAGATTACTTTCATTCCTGGAACCACACTCGACGTATTACAGCTAAGTTTTAGTATTTAAATCACTTACTCATAAATAATAAAACGCATGAAGCTCGGGTACAGATGACATAAACGGTTCAATAAGTTTGTTTAAATCAGCTCAATAAGGGATGGGGTACTTAATTTAGAGCGGTTGTCGCTGACACAAAAGGCCTTTTGGGTTTGCGGGAGGTTCTTACTATTGTTTTTGTTGTTTAGAGTTAGTGTGTAAATGATTTGTGTACGCAGAGCCTTAATAGCAGCTACTTTTTCGGTTTAATTTTAATAAGAGCTCTTAACTTAAACGTTTCACTAGAGCTTACTTGCAACTCGACATCTTAACTAAAAGCCTGATTTATTTCAAGCGAGGCTGCTGCTAACGAACGTAACTATATGTGACAGTCTCTATATTTCTGTCACATCATCCTACTATTTTTATTTTTAAGATTTGTTTGTGATACTGTATTGTATGTCTTTTCTCTCTTTGGTTTGTGTTCGATTTAGCATATTAATTTTTAAGTAACACCTGTTGATCTCCAGAATTCTTATAGTTATTCAGAAATACATCTACTATAAATATTTTTTTATCCTCCTCTAATTTAGTGCGCTACATCGAGCCAAATTCCCTTCAATTTTCTTTCTAGGTTGTACCGCTAGAGCCGTCACTTCTTTTGATATTTTGTAAACTACAACCGTTACAGGATGTGCAACTTTGATTGATCCTGGCAGACAGCTTCTAATTAATTGAGCACTCATATTTTTTCTGGGGAAAATAACAGTGGCACAAAATGACCAGCAGCATTCATGAAAACAAGTATGGTCATAAGAGATCCTCTTTCTGCTGATGTAAGTGCAGCTATCTGACGTTTTCCTTTATGACCGATAATTTGTGGTATCTTACTTTGTACTATTGTAAGGCCAGATTCGTCCACTTTGTAAATACGATTGGTGGATAGGTATTTTTAATGTAAACTTCTTTGAGCACTTTGAAAAAAGCATCAACTTTTTCCTTATCAAATCCAAATGCTCTGACAAAAAATGTGCCAGTTGGTCTTCTAATCGAAAGCTTCTCTTGATGACGATTTAAAAATAACTTCAACCATTTTTTTCCAGCCATACCTGATTGACTGAAAGGATTCTGCAAATTGTTTGACTTTGCCAGCATATACGCCATACGGCGAAGATCAGTTTTTGTTAAACCGTGAAACTTGCTCTCCATCATCAATATGTATTCTACCAGTTGACGTTCAAGTTGGGAGCCCAATATTGCATTTCGTCCTAAAGTAGTGGCTGCTGCCTCTTCTGGAGACGGTTTATCTTTTTGGCATAGGCGGAATAAAGTTGTCATAGGGACTTGAAAATGCTGCACTGCTTTCAAATACCCCATTTTCTTTTCCCGGGCAATTTTATTACTTCCACTTTTTTTTCTTTCTCACAAGTTTTCCGTTTCTTGGTCAATTGTGAAACCGACATTCTAAAAAGAAACAGGATATAATTTTTAAAAGAAATAGTAGCAAGTACCTATCATGTGAAACATAAGGACTGCCCATGTTTGGATTTTTTTACTAGCTTAAACTAATACCAATATTTTTCAAGTTCCAATATTTTAATTACAGACGGTCACAAAATGTTGAAATAAACATAATATCGATATACTCAATGGTGAAACACGTGTGTTGACATACATAATAACCAATAATACTAATTTATTACATACCTACAAAATTTTCTGCGCGACGACAAAACAAAACACGTCGGCCACACGCGTAGCGTTTGCGCAACTGCCACGATGGTGTGAATGCGATAATAAAAAGAGCGAATGAAATAAAAGATGGTTATGTGTTGCGTTTTAAACTTATAGTTTCGGAGCAATCAAGGTATTCCACATTAGGATACTATACCATTTTGGTGACTTTCTTTTAACTACCACTCAACTTAATAATATGCTTTAGGTATTGTCATAACTTGTGTATCATACATGTTTAATTGGTAATAACGTTATTTTTGGTGTTTTGATCTGTTAATGGATTTTGCATCTGTAGGTCAATAAATACACTGCGATCATTAAATGATGTCCATACGATACCACTTTCCGCCGTGGATATCAAATGTTTAGTATGTCAATGAAGTTAGCTAAAAGTAAATGTCAAATAATGGCAAATGTCTATTTGTGTGTTTACTGTTTAATGAATTTACTTCTTTCTACGTTTTGTGTTTTTTTTTAGTTTATTCTCTTAATTACTGCATTAAACAAATATTTCTTAAAGCTACATTGTTTTGAACATGTTTGTAAAAGGTATGTCGACAATATTGATAAAACATTACCGTTCTTAACTAAATTAAAATTTATAGGTTACTGTGTAATGCTTTATACACATTTTAAAGATAATGGAAGCAAATATAGATTAATTAGGAATTTTTTGATAATTTTAAAGGAAATGTGTTTAACACTTTTGTTGATTACAAAGACATAAACTCAGTTTTTCTGCTTTTCCATTTTAGTTAATTTATTAGAAGTTTATACGGATATTAATTTTTCATTTAATGCAAGAGTTATACAAATACAAAATATTGCAAAACGCAGAGTGTCGACAATTGATAAAGATTTGTACAAAAATTAGTGCATGCAATATAAAATTGCCATTTGATTTCATATCACATCAGTGAGACGCAGTGCCGTGCATCAAAGCAAACTGTAACAAGCAGCAGAATTGTGTAAGGGTATCCTCACTTAGCCCTCGCTTTAGCCCTCCCCCCACAAAAAAATATTTTTTGACATTTGCACACGAAAGAGAACAGATAGTACAGGCTAGCACAACTTTACTTAACGTAAGCACACTTTCAATAAATAACTTATTAAGAGTTGAAGCTAGGAAGTCAGCCACCCCCACAGAAAATTTTAAAATGTTGACGTTTGAACATTAAAGAGCTGACCTAGCACAGGCTAGCACAATGAAAATTAGCGTTAGCCACCTTTAATAATAGTTATTGAAGTGTGAATCTAAAGAGGCTACGAAGAGCTCAGGTCCGCTACAAAAAAAATAATGATGTTTTGATGTTTATGCACATCAACCTAAGTTGCACATTTAGTGATAATTTGGATAATTCTACTAATTTATGACTGCAAAGGTATTTATTTCTATAAACAGTTTTTTTAACATATCAGCAACTACAAATTTACCTAAATGAAGAATAGGGTTTACGTAATAACAACTGTTTTACTAGTTTCATCGGGTTTCGTAACTACACACTTACGTTTCTATTATCTAATTGAAAACAACGACTACGTTTTATCGTAATAAATAGGTAAAAAACTAGTAGGAATAACTTATATCCACTCATGAAATTTAAAACTTGGACACCACAATTTCTGTAAACAAAAGTTTGCACATTGTGAAGCAGGCTTAAGGGTATCATTTACAATTCTAACAACAGGTAGTCTCAGCAGGGGTTATCTTATAGAAGGACTGTAGAATGAATCATTACACTAAGCACGTTTTAGAAAATAGGTAATTTACGTTGCTTACTTAATTTTTTCTTTAAAGAATATATTTGAAGGTATCGCTAATTAAACACCATAGCTCGATTAATTATCGAATCAAAATTTTGTTTAGGAAATGTTTACAAAATAAAATTAGAAATAATTTTGATTTAAAAAACGTCTACAAGCAATACTGGATACAAGCAAATAACTTGGAGCTGTTACCCTGGCCAGCAAAAGCCCAGATTTTAACATTATCGAAAATGTTTGGGCTCGAATACTTGCTGTTATCCGAAGACAACAAGGGCCAAATTTTATACCAGTAAACCGTAATGCACTAATTGCAGCCATTGATACCGCATGGGAAACGATTAATATTAATTATATTGATACCTTGATAGCGTCAATGAGCAGACGCCTCCAAGAATGTATCAATAATAATGGAGGTCACACCCATTATTGATTTCTTATATTTATTTATATAGTAATACCTTTATTTAAAAAAAAGTTTTCATTTAATTTTAAACTATAACTTGGTATCTTAATTATAATTATGTAATAAATTCTTGTCAAAAAACTAAATATATACGTTGACAATAAGAATTGCCTTAGTTTTTATTTTCACTTTTTATATTAACTACAGAAAAAAATGAAACGTCATAAAATATACATTTTGTAAGGACTAAATATTATGAATAGAGTTTAATGATTTTTTTAATAACTTACAATAATTAGTAGGTTAGATTTATTTAAAAATAAGTAATAATCAGTCAACCCAAATAACCATGTTTAGTTTTTTGATTTAATTTAAAAGTTATTGCTTGTAAACATTTCCTAAACAAAATTTTGATTCGATAATTAATCGAGCTATGGTGTTTAATTAGCGATACCTTCAAATATATTCTTTAAAGAAAAAAATTAAGTAAGCAACGTAAATTACCTATTTTCTAAAACGTGCTTAGTGTAATGATTCATTCTACAGTCCTTCTATAAGATAACCCCTGCTGTTAGAATTGTAAATGATACCCTTAAGCCCGCTTCACAATGTGCAAACTTTTGTTTACAGAAATTGTGGTGTCCAAGTTTTAAATTTCATGAGTGTACATTACGTGATTCATTTCCTTCGTCTGTCTTAACCAATGATTAACTGACAATAACAAAAATGTTACTTCAAAGGCAACTATTTAGACCCAATACCTTAAAGTAGTAAAATGGGTACTAATAACGTTATAATTGCTAGATATAAAACTATATGTAGTCGTGTATACTTCTTAGTTGGTATTAGGTAGAATTCTGCAGTGACGGTTACTCGCACAATTTTCTTTTCAGTAACAAATACTAGAAGGTAATGTAGCTTAGTAATAAATACGTTAGTATTGCTGAACTATAACTATATACTATAATAATACAGTGTTAGCGGTAGGAACTTTTTTGGACATTATTAAATGATCTCCCGGTATTATTATCTGGATTGAAAAGTCGATCAGTAAAGATCAATCTCCAAACATAACCTTTACATAAACAAAGTGTCACTCAATATTGACTTAAAATAGTATATTCTGTATATATGTATTTATTTGCTTTTTTATATTACATTCTGTATATATTTGAAATATGGTATATTCCGCACGAGTGGAATGTTTGTCACACGGATACCATGAGTGCGGAATAGCTATTTCAAACGTATTGCAAACTGTACTTTTTCTAAAACACTTTACAATAGTTAGTTTTGTTCTCTATTTTAAGTTGGCACCTTTTATTTGTGGTGGTAGTTACTAACTTTAGAATTTAGGTTAACAATAACACAGCTAATAGTGTTTAGTAGGTTTAGTTTTTTAGTATGTAATTATTTTATTACGAACGTTTATTAAATAAATTTACTTGTGTACGTACTTACAAATGTTGGCAACTTTCGGTAAGTATATGATTAAAAAATTACTGCATATTAAACTTTAATCTAATTCCTGATTGCGATAAATAATTGAATTGGTTTCTCCGGAAGCATTGTACTCTAGAGAAATAAACAAATTTGTGTGTGGCATCTGATTGCATTCCTGCAAGATGCGTTGGCAGATCTGAAACATTGTTTCATACATTGTGTGTTTCTAATAATTTATGTGTATTTAAACAAACACTTGAGGAGATCCGTAATTTATCATTATGTGCAAAGTAAACTTTCTTTTCAAGGTTTAATTCATTGATACCTCGAAAATAAAAAAACCAACTCATTGACAGAAATCTTCATTAACAAGTTGTAAACCACATTAGCCCATTAGAAACGAATAAATTTATTTGAAATATGTAGAAAACTTTGTGCGTCAGTGTATTTCTGTATTATCATTCCCTAGCAAGTGCGAGAATATTCTCGCACGATGTTATGGAATCTAACTATTCTGTAATTGAAAAGTAATCCAGAATGTTAGTATTCTAGAATAGGAGTAGAAAAAGTATTACTTTTGCCAGAACTTCTCTCATCGTCTAATTCTTTTGATGTGTAAGTTGAGAATATATCGGAAGATGGCGCCTTCCTATAGCTGTCAATAATGAAAGCGGCTAGAAATCAAATACTTTTCAGGCACTTTTGAGTGCAAAAAATTTACTTTTTTTTGTTAAGGTCGTCTAAAATATTATTTGTTTCGTCCATCTGTAGACATATTAATACTTTTAACAATCAACAACAACTATTTATGCTGTTGAAACATATTATAAACCAAGTGTGTTTAGTGTTGGTATAAAAATGAACCAAAAGTGATATTTTAGGGATTGTATGTTAATTTTTTTTGTAAGACACCAAAAAAACTACCAAAAAACTTATTTAATTCAAAACATTTCGGTAAAACTGAAGATAATAGTTTTCAGCATTTCAATTTCCGGAGTAACATTACACTTTTATATGAGGATTGTTGTAAGTTGCATTAAACACTAGAGGGTTTTTTGAATTGTCGACGTTTTGGAAAATACTATAGTATAGCATTTTATAGTAAAAGTTATAGATTATTGTCGTTTAAAGGTGGTTTCAAAACCGGAAAATTTAATTATAAAAAAATTTGCTTTTTCTCAAGTTTTTTAATTATAGTGAAATGGTATATTAATCATAAATCAAGATTATACTTCTAAGATATTTAGTACAACTATCAGCTTCGCCTCCACTAAGAGTAGAGTTCAGTGAGTTTGACTGATCAATGTTACCAACATCAATATAGTAAACTTTACTAGAATATTCAATAACGGAAGTTATTAAAACATGAGGTCATTTCCATGCTTTAATAAGTTTGCTTTAAACACAAAATGAATAAAGTTGTTTTTAATGTAATAAAGAGAAATTATACGATTGGTATGTACATTGGCTAATAACTAATTTTACTAGTTACAACCCGTAACTAATTGTTAAAAAAAAAGTTAAATGGTCAAATAGTATTTTTTTAAATGTATCTTATATTAAGATAAAATGAAATAATATCAATATCTTTTTAATCAATTTTCGAAATTTAATCGAATTTATCTTTTAAATATTTTATTTAAAATTTAATACTCATCTAATTACAATTTTATTACGAATACGTTATTTACTTGAATTTGAAGTAGACTTGTATGGATTTATTAGAAAAGATAATTAATTATTTCTTATATTCAGCGCAATACTGCAAGGGTAAAAATAAAGTTGGAAAATTATATATTTACCTATACTAACAAAAACCCTATATTCAAAAACCATACAAAATTCATCTTTTCAAAGAAAAAGCTTTTTCTGTAGGGTTACCGCGTACAATGCAAACAGCCAGCGTGGACCAACTTCACCCTCTTCCATAGCCAGGGGTATTTTATTATATAAAACTGATTTGAATGCAATTTGTATAACGTAATATTTTAGAAATTTACATTTAGGCAAAACGGTTAATGTATAACCAAGTATAATAATTATAATACGAGCAGCTGCAGTTTCTTTCTAAAATTAAGCAACTACTTCTTATATATGTGTTATCTAGTTTGTTATTTGGATGTGTGAATGTTTTTTTTTTTGTTTAGCTCATATGGATCATATCTGTATACTGCCAAATGTCCTACCGGATGCGAAACGCAAGCGTTCGACTTCCTTGAGCCACTGTCCCTAAGCATCTTTCTGCTTCCCTCACAGATTTAGTAAAATTTTAGACCATCCGCTTAACCCTCTACATTCTTAAGACACCCCTTACAGGAAATACGTATCTGACCTTGCGGTATATTAGCCAACATGGTTGTAAATATTAAGTTTTAAGTTTACAGTTTACGGCGTAATTTTAGCGTAATTTATTTTGAAAATCTCTAGATAAATTTTCGTTATAATTTTACTTTGAGATCAAATTGACATGGAAATGACTATAAATCTAAGCACTTGAAAGAATAACATTCGAACTCGAACACGCATGAACCAGAAAACGAAAGTATCTGTTGCATTAAACTAAATCCTGTAGTCGGTGGACTTAGAAAGGCACATGTGGGGGTGTTGTGCAACATATCTCAATGTGGGTGTTATTGACCCAGGTTAGTTCGGGATGTGACGTCATTCACCCGATAAAAAGGTCCACCCGTTTTCTTAGAAAACTTATACGCTACGTTCGAATGCATTTTTAGTACCTATATAAATATTTTCGATTTGTTTCAATCAATTTATTTGGATAGTTGCGCCATATTTAGGTATACGCAAAACCAATCGATATATGAAGGTAAATGAATAATAATGAATAATTGATGAGTTTTTAATTTGGTAGCACATGTCCGACTATTCTTCACGTAATTATCACTTCAAAATGTATACCTACAAAACATCATTAACTATAGGTATTCGACAAACGCGTTCGTTTATATTTCTTCTCTTGACAAAAGAGAAAGTGCTACCAGAATTTCAATAACACCCATAAGCACAGATGATCACCGACTGTCAAAGAAGGGTTATAAATGGCATCGTAAAACATACAATTTAAAAGCACAGCAAAAAAATTATACCCAGTAGCAGAAGCGTTTCATACAAAGAAAAAGTCGTAAATGCTCTAACCGAAGAATTATTTAACCCATTGTAGATATCTTTTGAAAACCAACCTGTACATAACTAACTTATTATAGGGTTTACACTTAGATTTATGTATTTTTATCTATAGAATAAACCTCCTTTTTTAAAGCGTTTTATGGGCTGGTTTTGCTTAAAGTGTCTTGGTGAAATCTTAAGACATCTTGGAATGACGCGCTTTTGCGCAAAACCTTTGAAAGTCTTTTGCACCATACATCTTTTCAGTGCCTCTTTCATAATTAGGATATATTTACGGCTTAAAATTCAATGGAAAGATATACAGAAATACTTCATTGACGGCAACGGTCTGTTCGATATTGACCATCATGTTCCATTTCTTCGAATACAATACGTTTTAGTTTAGCATTCGAAACTAGAAAAAGAATTATACAAATAACGAGTGTTCTACAAAATATCCTGTTCAGAACTGTCATGTAAATAAAAAATAACGCAACGTTAAAGCAAAGTTTAAAACTCTTACATTAGCAAATGTAATGAATAAATTAAAAACATTTCGAAAGTTAAACCCCAAAGTCGGCACCAGAAATAAATTGGAGTAGGTAACCCATTGAAATTCTTACACAAACATGGGTTTAACTAAAGTTTTATAGTACTGAATTGTACTGAAAGTTATATTTGCGTAGTAAATTTTATTGCAAGAACCGAAATTCCACTTTAAATTTGCCTGACCTAAATAACCCCATTTAAAAGCTTTAATCTTTAAAACAGTCTATTTCTATTTTCGAAATATACAGTTTACATATGCATTTACAATCGATTATCGTTAAATGTTAATAAATAAGCGTTTTTTGATGCTTTTTATCGTACCGACTGCTTTGTGTCCACTTAATTGCACCAAAATGTTTTTTTAACAACCATGAAAACTTAATAAAGGGTAACCTTGTGGATTGGTTAACCATTTAGCCGCATCAGAGAGAATAATGAAAGTAAAAGGGTGAAGAGACCGAAATTGCCCGACATAATCGTTGGGGCGGAAAGGGTTGATACACCCTTTAATGTTTTTGCTATTCTACCAAATAAGTAATGACCACTTTTGTCGGCATTTCGGGTGTTTGCAAATTATGTAATTTTCTAAATGACGGTTATATTAAAATTTACGATTGTTCCTTAACCTGGGCGATTCTAAAGTTCGTAAAATATTTTAAAAGTTTATGGATTTTATTTTAAAAAGGTTCTGACAAAACTTTAACAGACAATTGTGTTTGTTGCATAAGCATCCAAACAATAGTTGGGAGTTGCAATCCCCGAACTAATTTATGACACTTGAAAGTTTCGCATTATTCAAATTGGACTTGCTCAAAGATTACGTAAAGTTAAACCTATTGCTTAAATTAGATTTACAAGCATAACAAATGGCGCACTTAAAAAATGCATTTTCCTCATTGTAAACAGAAAGTAACCGATACGTAGTAACTTAACAACTTATGGAAGATGAAAGCAAATAAAAATTTTCTTGTCGGTATTTAATGTTGTCACAACATTACACCTTTTATTCTTCAGCTGTAGCTTAAACCCTATTAATTCTTTACCTCTATTGTAACTGATGCGATATAATACCATAAAGACTGCTTTAATCCTAAGAATACGTCAAGGCGCCCACAATCGCAATCCTTTGAATACAACACTGAATATAAAAGAGCTTTTAAAATAAGTCAACCGAATAAACAACTGTCAAAACCGAATCTGTTGATATGACATTTTTTCTGGATCTTAAATTTTTTCTTTGTTGTAAATTTAAATTTTGTATAATAAACGTTTATTTTAAAATCAAAAGAATGGATGTTACAGATGTATTTAGTTTAAGCTTGAACACGTTTTTTAAATTGAGAATATAAAAGCGTCAAACCCTTTATCAAACTTTTAAGCTCATTCTTAAAGTGTAAGTATCCTTGAAAGTTCTGCTCTGTAGAAACGGTTCGGTAAATTTTTTAAACTGGAATTCACAATAAATGTCTCTCGAACTGAACAGACAATTAAAAATGCTTAGTCTAAAGCAATAAAATTTTAATTTTAAAATTATATTTTTTAAAGTAGTAAATTTAAAATATTAAGGAAAATATTTTTATTTTAGTAGTGGGAAAGTAAAGTTGAGTTGTGTAAATGTTAGTTTTGTGGTTTAAGTAAGGGTTTTGGGGGAGGGGTTAGAGGAATTTGAAAATTTAAAAAAAGAAAAAAAAAAAAGAGAAATAGAAAATTAAAAAAAAAAATCAAAAAAAGGTTTTGGGGTTATGGGTAGAAAGTTAGAGTGTGTAATAATAAGTGTTAGTAAAAAAATAAAAAAATAAAAAAATAAGAAAAAGTAAAAATTTAATTTTTTAAGTAAAAAGAAAAGAGGGGAGAGAAAAGTAAGGTAAAAGTGAAAGGAGGGGGGGAGAAAAGTAGGGGGAAGGTGGGGGATAAAAAAAGTAAGTAAAAAAAAAAAAAAGAAAAAAATTTTTAAAAAAAAGGGGGGGTGGAAAGAGGGGAAAAAGAAGAAGGGGGGTTTGGGGAAAAAAAAATTTTTTTTTAGGTATTTAAATAAAAAAAAAAGTAGGAAGTGTAGGAAAAAAAAAAAAAGAGAGGGATTAGAAAGTTTAAAAGGGGGGGTTTGAAATTTTTTAAAAAAAAAAAAAAAAACTTTAAAAAAATTTTTGGGGGATCGGGTGGAATTAACCTGGACACTGTTGAAACTTGGAAAGCAAAGCTGTCAGTAATATTGTTTTTTTTTTTTTTTTTTTTTTTTTTTTTTTTTTTTTTTTTTTTAATTAAAATTTTTTTTTTTTTTTTATTTTTTTTTTTTTTTTTTTATTTTTTTTTTTTTTTTTTTTTTTTTTTTTTTTTTTTTTTTTTTTATTTTTTTTTTTTTTTTTTTTTTTATTTTTATTTTTTTAAAAAAATTTTTATTTTTTTTTTTTTTTTTTTTCTAAATTTTATTTTTTTTTTTTTTTTTTTTATTTTTTTTTTTTTTTTTTATTTTTTTTTTTTTATATAAAATTTTTAATTTTTTATTTTAAATAATTTTTTTTTTTTTATATTTTATTATTTTTTTTTTTATTTTTAAAAATTTAAAAATAAAATTTAAATAATATAATTTTTATTTTTTTTTTTATTTTAAAAATTAAATTTTTTAAAAATTTTAAAAAAATAAAAATAAATATTTTTTTAAATTTTAATTTTTTATTTTAAATTTTTTTTTATAATTTTTTTTTTTTATTATTTCTTTATTTTTATAATTTTAATAAATTTATTATTTTTTTTTTTTTAAAATTAAAAATTTTAAATTTTCAATTTTTTTTTTTTAGTTTTTTTTTTTATTAAAAAACATAACATTTATTTTAATTTAATTTTGTAAGTTTATATTATTTTAACAATGTTAAAATTTGTTAAAAAAAAATGTTATTAATATTAAAGGAGTATTCACCCAAAAATGTGTACAATGCTGACGAGACCGGACTTTTTACCTTGCGATGCCAAACAAAACGTTCTCTTTAAAAACGATAAATGTAGTGGTAAAAAGCTGCAAAACAAAGATTGACAATTTTATTTTGTACAAATATGGAAGGTGATAAGGAAAATCCGTTAATCATTGGAAAAAGTAAACACCCAAGATGCTTTAAAGGCTCTCATATCAACAAATTGCCCTTAGAATGGGTATCTAATAAAAAGCTTGGATGACGGTAGAGATTATGACTTCCTGGCTAAAAAAATTTGATAAAAAATGAAAAAAAGAAAATAGAAAAGTCTTATTATTTCTGGATAATGCCACGTCTCATCCCAAAGTGACTCTTGAAAATGTGAACATTGTTTTTCTACCCCCAAACACCACATCCCATTGCCAGCCACTGGATCTAGAAATTATCCAAAACTTTAAGATGGCCTACAGGAAGTTTTAATCAAAAGGCTGCTAACATTCACAAATACCGAACGTCCTTTTGAAGATGCGGAAAAAAGTATCAATTTAACCAGCGCTTTAGTTTGGATATCAGTAGCCTGGAGAAACGTTTCGCCTATTACAATTGCTAAATGTTTTGCGAAAGCAGGATTCTCGGAAAAGGTCCTGCAAGAAGATTTCGATGAAGAAGACGAAATTCCACTAGCTCAGCTTTTTCCTGTATTACTAGAAGGTAATCAACGTGTAAGCCTTGAAAATTATGCATCTATTGATTGTGATATTTTGACCGAAAGCCCCAATTTAAGTATTCAAGATATAATCAGTGAATTAGACTATAGTGAAGGCTGTGATTCGAACAATGAAAGTGGTGCAGAAGAATCCGAAGTTTTTACGTCAAACATTAAAGATATGGGTGAAGTGTGTGAAAAACTAAGAGATGTGCAAAGTTTTCTATTTTCTAATGATAAGAGTGAGCTAGCGGTAGAAGTACTTCAAATTTTATCAAAATGTGAATCTTCTGTTTTACAAACTAAACTTAAAATGTAAAACAAACCTCAATACAAAAATATTTCACAAAAATGTAATTTAATGGTATGTATATGTATGTAATTAATTATTGTAATAGGTATAACGAGCAATTAGAAAATAGGTACATATTATGTAAATGTATGTATTATGTATTCAATATGTATAACTCTTCCATTATTATATCGTCTAATTATTTAATATTGCATCAGCACATTTATAGTTATTTTTAATGCAGATATATAGTACCCTATAGCGAACCGTATTATGTTCCATACTTAAAAGATTTTAATAAACAACGCATAGAAATAATTTTTTTCCTCCCAATAACGGCCACCTCCATATACCGGTCAGTTTTGCAGCAAATTTTAGTGACCGCTATTTAGAGGTTTTACTGTATTGTTAGTGTTTTGTTCTCTTTTATTTTTTTTTATTTTTTTGTAGAAAAAAAAAAATTTGGGGATAAAATAAAATTATTTGGGGTGTGTGTTTTTTTTTTTTTTTTTTTATTTTTTTTTTTTGTTTTTTTTTTTTTTTTTTTTTTTTATTTTTTTTTTTTTTTTTTTAAAATTTGAAAATTTTGTTTGTAAAATATAACGAAAAATTTTTTTCTTATTTTTAAAAATGATTGGTTTTTTTCTTAATTTAAATAAATTTTTTTTTTTTTTTTTTTTAATTTTTTTTAAATTTATTATAAATTTTTTTTTTTTTGTAGCTGGTGTGGTTTTTTTTTTTTATTTTAAATTTTTGGTTATTTTGGGGGGGAATTTTTTAAAAGGAAATTTTTTGGGGGGTAAAAGTCTTTTTAAAAAAAGGGGGGTTTGTTGTTTTTTTTTTTTTAATTTTTTCCTTGATTAGGTTTTGTTCTAAGACCATATACGTCTAAACACAATATCGTAAAAACAAATGGATTGATGACGTCATTATACCCACTTGTGAAGCCAAATTAAGTTTTTTGTCTCAAATGAATGTTTGACAAACTTTTTAACAAATGTATAACACACTGATATTCCTGATTGAATGGTATGGGAAAATATTTAATTAAACCATATTTATTGAAAATTTTGGTAAAATTATAATAAGCAGCAAATAATTTAAAAAAAAATACGTATATATTCTTACAAAAAAAATTAATACAATGAACGTGTATGAATCTAAATTTTGTATCGCATAAATAAACGGTAGGTAGGATGAAATAATTATTAAAAATATTCGTAGAATTTTGTATAATATGCAAATATATGTAATTGTTTTTTTTATATTCTATTAATAAAATCAAAATTTTAAATTTAATTTGCACAAATGTAAAATGCATTCAATAAATACTGCTTTCTATTAGTAATAAAAAAGCTCAGTCTTTATACTATGTGTGACAGAATTAAGGCAATATTTGAATTTGCCGCCATTTTTGCAAGTAAATAGTTAGTAACCCTACAAAAGGAACAATTTGACAGCTGAGAGTTTATAGTGTTATACAAATGGAGCAACGAAATTTAACCACAATTGGGTGTTTTCATAAAATTTATATTTAAGAAAATTGTAGTTTATTGTTAATTCATAAACGTGAAAGGAAACCCCAGTCCTACAATAAAAATATAATGTGCTCAGTATTAATTATTTCCATTTTAAAAATTTCCAAGACGCTATCTTTTAAAATCATTTTTTAAACGCATTGGCATTGGTCGTGACATCAATGCTCGTACAAATCAAATATAAATGGTGGTTTGTTTATGTAAAACACTACTAATTTATAACTTGAAAAAACAATTGCATACAAATCAAATAACCCATATTTTGACACGATTTAGACGACCTGTTTCGGCGTCAATTTTCAGTATTTAAATTAAATACACTTTTTAAAAACTACCCTGTAATTTAAAAAAAATTTACAACTAACCAGCGATGTGTATGGGTTTCGATTTTACACATTTTATAAAAAGTTGGAAAATACCGAATTATGCATAATGGTCATGAAAAATTTCTCCAAAAAAGTGCGTCATAAATCGATGGAGGTTATTTGCTCGATGTGCTATTCCATAAATAACTTTATCCTATGTACTTTATGAATCAATAAAAGGTATAACTAAAGACTAAAAACTGTGTTTTCTATTTAATTCAAATCTTTCCTTGATTTTGGGACACCCTTTAGTTTATCAGTAAACAGATTATAAACACAATTACAATATGTGATTATATAAACGCTTATACTTAATTTTATCGTTATATATGGAGTAAGTAACATTCATGTTACAGTACACGTAAAACTTTGAACAAACTGCATATAGGGTAGCTTTACATAAAATATTACTAAGTAATAATTTAAATATTTGAGTATGTTGCAAATACGTTGCTGGTAAAATTGCATATCTCCCATAATAATAAGTCCTGAATTCTTCTACTATTTTTACCTTCAACACATTAATATATGATATTATCTATACTATGTTCTTCAGGCAACCCGTGGGTTAAAATATTTTGCTCTTTTAATCGTAATATAATTCTAAAAATTCGCGTAGTAGGTGTAAACTCATCTAACGTATTAAGATAAAATAGTTTCAGTCCGGAAGTATTTCCGAAAGTACCAGAAATGTGTCACTTCGTTACTTTAAATATTATAATGTATTTTATTTTATTTTTGGATTTTACGCACTTTATTAATTCTAGCTTGTCAATACATTTATGTACCAAATATTTCAGGTTTTGGAGAGATTTTAATTTTCAAGGAAAGATGAAGATTGTTTCGATTAGTCTGCAAATACCTTAGAACTTACAACTTGAGTAGGTACATGGTGTTCGCAATAACATGGATCACAACGTGACGTAAGAAATCGCTAATTTATAAATTTCATAAAATCTACTAGAGCCAAATTTGCTTAGTTTGGAAGGAAATTATTGTTTTCTGCCTTTTAAGAGTTGAAAATTTAGAATGCATACAGATTTTAAATGTTATTTTCGACCGCTAGTTTCAACAAAGACGTGGGAGCTTCAGCAGTAATACCGCCATATAAAAGAAAATGTAGAATCATTCCAATTAGATAAAAAAATACACAGTTTGGTAACACTTTTCAATCGAGATGCCAACCCACTGTTTTCATAGATAATCACTGTATGGTGAATTGGATGAGAATTTCCTCAATTTTACAGGGTGTCCTACTCTACCTTATTTCGTGTATAACTTCAATTCCACTAAACATTTTGTGTCTAGATTCACGAGATAAACGATTTAAAATTACTACCAAAGATGGTCGACGTCCTGTTATACCGGAAATTGATGTTAACTACGTTATTTCAAATGGAACACCTTATATATTATTACATTTGTTTATAATACTTTGGTTTGGTTTTGCGATGTAACATTTTGGTGTAATCAAGGTTGTTTTCCATTGCTTCACATTTATTAAATATCTGCGTTATCATATTCTAATCATTATAATATAGCTCATACGTGATATTTAAATGTTGGAAACTGTATTATTTACACTGAAAAACCTTGAAAATCAGCTAATTTAAATTTAACGAAACGCATCGCCATTGGTTGTGACGTCAAAGTCATATGCAGAAAAGTGCACGCTAGATTTTTCTCTAATTCAGTATTCATAGAGTTAACCTTTTCCAATTGTCTATCAACGCGTTAAACTGGTTTTCCGACTACATTCAAATTACAAATATTTACGATTGTTATTCAAAAAAATTAAAAACTAATTTTGGTGTACCGCAAGGGTCAGTTTTGGGTCCGATTCTTTTGTAGTGTACATAAATGACATTATTAAGTGTATAAAAAGAATGTAAAGTTTAACTGTTTGCTGATGACACATTACTATATGTTACTGATCATAATCTACAGATGATCAATGATGCTTTAAATTCTGATTTAGAAAATATATATCAATGGCTATGTAGTAATAATTTAAAATTGAATGAAAGCAAAACTAAACTCATGTTGTTAGAATCAAAATATCTACAAAATGAAATAAACACGTTTGCACACACTGTTAATATTAAGGGAAATTATATACAAAATTTGAAATACATTAAATATTTAGGAGTTCTGATTGACAATAATTTAAATTTCTTAAAACATGCAGAATACATGTCTAAAAAACTCTCAAAAAGATTTTTAATCGAATAAGCAAAATATGAGCGTACAAACAAAATTAGTCATCTATAAGACCATAATAGAACATTTTTGTTATTGTCCAACTATATTGTTCATGCTAAATTCCAAGTCAATAAGAGGGTTGCAAATGAAACAAAATAAAGCTATACGCATTGTATTATCATGTAATAGGTATACATCAATAGAGTTTATGTTAAACGCTTTAAATTTATTAGATGTTAAGCATAGGATTACTTTATGTACACTGTTATTTATATTTAAATTAAAACACAATTTAATTAAATTAAGTACCAATATACCCATCTCATATGTACAAGACAAACATAACACTAGATCGGGAAACAATTTTACATACAAATGGTTAATACAATGTTTCAAGAAAACAAAATTTTTTATAGAGGATTAAGGATGTTTAACGAACTACCTAATGAAATAAAAACAGCAACAGCAAAACAAAGGCAATAAATAAAATAACTAAGTACAATTTATATTATAATTTAAATTTAATTTAATGATTTTTTCTGATGTCATTTATTACATGTAGTTTATTTCAACTAATAAAGTTATTATTATTATTATTATTATTATTATTATTATCAACTACAGCTGCAAAAAAAGCTTCTTTAATCAGTTTTTTCCCTGAAGTTTTGTTGGTAACGACCTGTGATATGGACTTCTGGCACTTCTTTTTCTATCTTTTTGACAATCAAAGACATGGGAAGCTACATCTGGCTTTAAGAGAAGGTTACCTCTTATCATTCTGTATCTGATATCCGGTTCAAACTACAAAGAAAATGTATTTGAACAATAAACCAGATTAATTGTTAATGAAAAAACTTACATTAGAATGATCACATCAGATAAAGATAGATTTTGACTTCGGCATATCTTTTCTTACTGCCTTAAGCCACCTAAATTTGCGTTCATTTTCATTTCGAATTCAATAAACTCACCAAATTCTGTTTTTTGTTTAGTCGGTTCTCAGCCACCATAAAAAACACCCTATAAAACAGTCACATTAATTTGTCAGAAACATTATACAGTTATTTTCAAAATAATCGAGGGTACACCTTAAAAATCAAGACGTCGTTAAATTGCAATTTTGAATATATCTTCATATATCTCTTGCTTTCTTGAAGCAGATTCGTCAAGAATGTCAAGAGAGAATTAACACCTTGCCATTCTCCATTAACTACAACATCTATCAAAACTGACGTTAACCAGGGTCTGTAGGTCTGACGTGTGAGATTCGTTTTGCGTAACATTTAAGGTTTAAAAAATCTTTAAAAATAAATGAATAGATAATAAATATGTAGAGGTAAATTAATGTATAACCAAAGACTTTGCCATTTAAATTTTGGCGTGATTGAATGTACCGCGACTAGCAGTACATCGGTAATACGAAATTAGTTGAAATGACATGAAAACATAAATTTTTTTAAAGAAGAAAATTGTAATAACTGTAACCTACCAACAAACACCGTTCACCCCCGATCACACCTATCAACCAACACCGTTTACCCCAAATCACTTGAAAACAGTAATTTTTCTGAGAACAAAATTGTAATAACTGTAACGTACCAACCAACACGGTTCATCCCGATCACACCTACAGCCTAGTTTTCACAGATACGAATTTTGCAATTTTTATCCGAAAAAAACATGGCGATTCGATACCGCCGGAATTTCGTAAAAAAAGTGTTTTCATAGATACGATTTTTAATAGTGACTTTGGGTTAACAGTTTTGTGGTTTTAGTAAATTTCAATAAATTATGGTTGTACTAGTTAACTGGTACATGACATTGAGCTTTAAGAACTGTGACGGTTCCCTTGTATGAAAAATCTTCTTAATTATGGGAGATACTAAATTTAAATAGTAGGTACCTAGTATTGAAATAATTCTTTATTTATAGGCAAATAATTAAAATAGTTATCTTAATCAGTTTAACGTGATTATAATAATTCCCCTGAAGTTTTCTGTTCAGAAAAATATCCAGTAACACATTCTTTCTTTTTGTACTTTTTTTTTCTTTTTTATATAAAATATATATACATAAATTACAAAAACTTTCTTGCGATACACCACAATCATCCGTAATTTTAGGTTAGACAGAACAGAGAAACAAAATAAAAAAGAAAAGAATGCCATTTCTCATCTGAAGTTCGGACCGACTTAAAATAATTTTAATGTTTTCCAAATTTCGGATCGCCATGTTTTTCCGACGAAAATTGCGAAGTTCGTATCTGTGAAAACTAGGCTTACCAACCAACACCGTTTACCCCAAATCACATAAAAACATGTATTTTTTTAAGAAGAATCCAATGTATAAACTAATTTTGTACATCCGATGTATTACTAGTGGCGGTACATCCGATGTACTGCTAGTCACTACGTTAAATTTTTAATAAACATAGGCATTTCTTTGTTTTATAGGTTCAGTGGAGGTATCTACAGTATTTCCCTGTATTTTTAAAAATTTGGAAACAATGATTGTGATTATTTTTGTTCGGTTGGCATCAAATTTACGATTTTACGTTGATAAATTTGATTTTGAAATTGTGACTATCGATTAAGTGAAATTTGTCTTTACTATAGAACTCCTTACATCTTAGGCTAAAATTAAATTTTCTGCACATATTAAAGGTTTCATAGCGTTTTATTTGTTCGAATTTATTTAGAAATGAGGGTAGCATAGCATTCAGCTTATTTTAATAAATAATTAAAATATACTTGATTATATCTTAATTAATAATTGAGAGACTACGATTAATTTTTGTATCTAATAATTTAGGCACTTCCTTTAAAATACTCTGTATATGATTTTAAACTTAATTATAATACCATGAGAGACACCTATCGGATAGTATAATTCTTAAATCGGTCGGTAATGTCACTTTCTAACATTTTCTTTTAACACATGTATCGCTGCTCACAAAATACAACTTTTCAATTTTAAAAATAAAATGTCGAATTTAACAAAGTTAATGCCTATGTGCCGTTACGGACGACGACTTGTAAATTACGGGCTTCGTAAAGCCGTACATCACAATCTTAGAATTTCAGCTTCACAATTTAAAAGTAATTTTTAGATGATGTTTTAGGTTATAATATATGCATTACACTTTTCAGTTTCACAGGAAATTGCAAAACATTTGAGTACAAATGCTGCTCCAGAAAGCAACGAACTTCATTCCATTATTAAAGATACAGAAAAACCAATTGGTGAAGGGGAAAAGCACGAATTTCAAGCTGAAACACGTATGTTACTTGACATCGTAGCTCGCTCTTTATATTCAGAGAAGGAAGTTTTTCTACGTGAACTAATATCGAATGCTAGTGATGCACTCGAGAAGTTTCGTTATAATTTTTTATCAGGAGGGGAACAATCTACAAAAATGTTAGAACCAGATAGAAGTTTAGAAATTCATATCGACACTGATAAACAAAACAGAATTCTTATTATACAGGTTAATATACAGAATTTGTGGTAGTATTTTCTTAAACTTTAAATTTTAGGATACAGGTATTGGAATGACTAAAGAGGAATTAATTTCACACTTGGGCGTCATTGCTAGGTCAGGATCAAAGGTATTTTTTATAGTAACGATAGAAATGAAGTTAATGTGAAGATGTTATAGGCATTTCTAGAAGAATTAAAAGCGAAGAATGCATCTACAGATAACACTAATAATATAATTGGTCAGTTTGGAGTTGGTTTCTACAGTGCTTTTATGGTTGCTGATAAAGTTGAGGTGTATTCAAGAGCAGCGACTGAGCAGCATGGATTTAAATGGAGTTCAGATGGGTAATTATCTACACTAATTAAGTCCATTTTAATTTATTGCACATTTTCACATGAATAGTGTTTGATTTATAATCTGTGTTAAGTTTTCCCTCGTCTGAAAAATGGTTAAATTTTATGTCTTAGAATCTTATGAACTGTAACCTTGTGTTGAAAATTGTAATTAATTAGCGCTAAATTCAAAACCAACAATTTTGAGTGAATCACAAAAACAGTAGTTTAGACTGTTCATACAGGGTGGGACACTACCAACGAATTATTCTATAGCATTAAAACGACAAATAATGTTAGAAATTTTAAGGCATACATATGTCAAGATTATTCGAAACAATATTTTAAAAATATTTTGGATTGTACAGGGTGCTCTAGAAAACGTACCATATCATAGTTGGGTTATTTTAAATGGATCACCCTGTATTTTTTTCTATTTTTGAATTGTACGATAAAAAATAACTTACTTCCGTTTCTGAGATAAATTGATTTTACCTGATTTGCAGACCCTCCAAAAAAATGCAATCACTTCGAGATAAATAAGAATAAGCAATTTTGTTTTACATCACCTTACTAAGAACCTTCAACATCTCTTTTGCAATACTTAGTATTATGGTATGATGTACAGGGTGTTTTTAATACTACCGTGTAAAACTAACGACTTAAAACTTAAATAACTTGCTTAACTTAAATGGAACACCCTACATTTCTGCAGCTTGTTAAAAGCTGGAACTAATTTGCTTTTAGTCGGTATTAGGGTTACCAACTCCTAACTCTGATAGTTTTCGAGATATTTAAAAATTTGATAGTTTAACAATTTACGATGTACTGGAGTCTAAGTTACCTGTGAAATATCCGCAATATGAACATTATCTTGCAACAAAATATTTATTTTTTTTCAGAAAAAATAAACAGAAATGTGCTTATGAGTAGTATCCCGGGCTCTAAGAGTCAAGTCGAATTACGCACACCGGTCACAATTTACTGATGTTTCACAACAGCAACTGGTATTTGGTACATCAAAAATTGATCATTCTGTAAACATCGAAAAACTGTAATCTGTCAACTAAGAATGTAATACAAATCGCTCTAATAGTAGTACGATAATTTCGAAAACCATTATTTTTAGAATTTTTTTAACAAAATTACCAATGTTTACAGTGTCATTTTTGCTAAAACTAATAACGGTTGCTGTTGTTTGTGACAGGTGGGCGTGATTCGACTGACTCTTAGAGCCCGGCATAAGTCATGAGCCCATTCTGTTATTTTGTTCTGAAAAATTTTTTTTTTAAGGTTAATATATAAAGCTGGATTATTACATTAAAAATGTTTGCAAGATAATGTTCACTTTACTGATATCTTACAGGTAACTTAAATTCCAGTAAATTGCAAATTGATAAACTAGCAAATTTTAAAATATCTTTAAATTATCAAAGTTAGGGGTTGGTAACCCTAATACCGATTAAAAGGTAACTAGTTCCTGATTCCAACAGGCTGCAGAAATGCAGGGTGTTTAATTTAAGTTAAGCAAGTTATTGAAGTTTTAAGTCGTTAGTGTTATGCGCTAATATTTAAAACACTCGGTACATCATAACATAATAGTAAATATTGCAAAAGAGACGTTGAAGGTTCTTAGTAAGGTTATGTAAAACAAAATTGCTTGTTCTTTTTATCTTGAAGTAATTGCATTTTTTTGGAAGGTCTGCAAATCAGGTAAAATCGATTTATCTCAGAAACGGATTTAAGTTGGTATAAAAACGTGATTGCCATCGCGAAAAACCGCGAAATTTACCACTTTTTAGCCTTTTTTCATCGCACAGTGGGTGTGCATGTTTCTGACGATGTCGAAATGTATGGAGCGAAGGTAGCCAAAATTTCCAACAAAAAAAAATTTGCAATCGAACACATACTTTCGGAGATATGATTTTTTGAAAATCAGTGATGCTTTTTCGCTTCTCTTTGGGAGGAAATGGGTTAAAATCAGATGAATGAGACGTTGATCAAATGCAAATGTATGCACGCATCGGTTCTTATTGTAATCGACTTGATATATCGATCGACTTGGCACTTGACATTTCGATGCACATTTGAGTTCGCATTTAATGGAATTAATTCATTCAATAGACTTTAGATTATTTAATAGCATTATTTAATTATTTTTTTATAATTAAGAAAGTCACACAATCAATTGTAACTATTTTGATTTCATTTGTTTTTTACGTGTTTTCTTATTTCTTATTAAAAAAAATAAAGTCAAAAATTCAGAATATCTAACAGATAACTTCTAACAATTCTTTTATTTGGCGTAGCGAAGCGCGCCGGGACAGCTAGTGCATTGGCAACGTTACAAAACGGTGTTTGTGTTCATAGCTTCATTCAAGGTTACGCTGTGAATCCTGTTTTGCTTTGGAATGTAATTGCTGACTTGGAAAATACCAACTCAAGGCCAACAAAGTGCTAAATCTGAAAATGTTTATTATATGCAAACGGCCAAGGTAAGACTAATGTTGCTGACCCAGTTGATGGGGATAACGCAATGACTTTAGAATATTATCTCAAGACACGACATAACCTAGACGGTAATCGCCTCAAAGCGGTTGCGATAAATGTCAACAAATATAGATATTTATCGTAAAGACACTTACAAATTTATAACAAATGATTCCAACCATAGTATGCAACATAAACTTGCATTTTTCAACTTTTTGATTCACAGATTATTACGTTTCTCATTGTCAAAACAAAATTTTGATAAGGAACTGCGAAATATTAAGCAGATTGCATCATACAATGGTTTTCAGGAATCAATTGTCACAAACATAAATAGAAAACATAAACATAAGTTAAACATTAGGAACATTACAATGTTAGGAACTAGTAATAGCAAAATAGATAAGAAATATGTCAAATTATTCCACATACACAAAGGGTCTTCAAAAAATATTTTCAACAAAATTTTTTTTTTGCTTATGAATTATGATCACTGTTCATTAGGCTTTTAGGAAATATTCAAGCTTATAACAAGAATTAACGAGAAGTAAAGATGCGTGACACGAAGATAGTATATATAAGCTTCCCATTGTTTTTATTTTTAGTATCGGTTCGCTGATGATAACAGCTTAGCTATTGAAACACGTATAGTTTTTTGGTGTTTTCCCTTTTGTAATAGATGTTGTAGGGCTCATCGTTTTCCCATGGTTCAAACTTGTAAGTGATGTTTTCTTCAATCAGTATCTTAATCAAAATATATTAGCGTAATAAGCTGAATTTTCAATGCAATGAGCTACAATAACTGAGGTATCCTTATACAATTGTTTTAAATTTTCTAAGTTCTTAACAACCTTTAAATTATAACACGAACCATCCCACAATAAGTCATAAAATAGTTATTTACGTGACATGTGCGTAAACAGAATATTGTTTACGCACAAGTTGCGTATCGTATTTTTTGCGCGATATTTTTCTAAATTCGCACTTTCAAATTTCTGATATAACATTCAAACCACAAAATTTAATTAGGAGCGTAAATTGCATTCTAAATAACGAAAAATGTAAGTACATGAACAATTTGTGTGTACAACGCACGCGAGTAGTTATCTACATAAAAGTGACAAATACGATACAAGCTGTCGTTCGTCATTTCGAATTATCAATTATTACAGATCTGAAAGAGTTTTTGCTATATTAGGGATGTAAAGTGATTTCTCGTAACTGAAATTGTGTGCTTATGCAAATATTTTTGTAACAAAATGCTCTATTAACCCAGTCTTTTTTGCTACATTTTTGAAACACTAGTACGTAATTCTATTGTTTCGGTAGGCGTATTTACGTACTTGTCTGGTAGTTTTTGCTATATTAGGGATGTAAGTGATACATTTTTGCACTCAGTGCATGTAAAACTACCAGATAAGTACGTCAATACGCCTACCGAAACAATAGAATTACGTCTGTTTACGCACATGTCACGTAAATAACTATTAAGCGGTATGTTACCTAATAAGTCCATATCTTTTAAAATGTCATCTACATGTTTAAAACTTAATGAATAAGAACCTTTATGAATACAGCGTTCAAGAAAACTTTTAAAATATAGTCTAATTTAATTTGTTTATCAAATAATGTCTTAATAATTGAATCATTAGCACAACTAGAATTTACAGCACACCACTCAAAACACTCATCAGGATTAATAATATGATGTAATATAGTAATTATTATAAGTTGATAACTCACTCATTAAAGAAAACTTCAGATTTTTCTTATAAATTTAGAACACTACTTTGCCACAGTTCTCTTTCTTGCTGTAACATGCTTCCTGTGTTGCTTAAGTGGAACTATACCCCCACGGTCTAGTGTTTGTACAATTTAAAAGTATTATCCGTTTATCGTCATAAGGACTAAGTATTACTTTATTTTGTTTGATTGTAAATACTTCATGTTTCTTTGATTTTATGAGATGCTGATATCGCTTCATTACCTCACCATCAAATAATGCATTTTTATAATCATTTATGGTGATTTGTTTTACACTGGCTGCAGTTGAACTTTTTGATTTTTTACAACCTAGTCATCAACAGTGTACGCGTACATTTTTGCCCGAAGGCCTACAAACTCTAACATAATTTTACCATGGTCTTCATCTTTCATTAAACCTGAAAACTTTTTTATTTACTAACGGAATTCCGTAAATGTTGTCTGAGCTATAATCGGAAGTATCTAATTTATCAATATCCTCTTGAATATTTTCATAAATGCCCGGATAATGAGTATATGAGACTGTCTGCACCTGTGTATAATAACTTGACATTATTGTAAAACTTGGATAAGATGTAACCATAATGTAAATCATATAGAAATGTCTTTGAAACATCTAAAACAGTGAAACCGGCATATATGGGTTTGTTTAAAAATACTTCCAACTTATTCAACTCAATGATAACCATGATTATCATTGTCAAATATGTGTAGGGGAGAGTGGTACACAGTGGAACGAAAAAAATATATTTATTTATTAAAAATCAGTTTCTTACAAAAAGGAAAACTAACGTACATAGGTTGATTAAACAATGTTTAAACAAACATAAAATACCAAAACCTTTAATGTTTTTGAACTTAAAAAGATACGAATTTTTTTAAAAATACTGCATTTGTTCCACTGTGTACCGCATCTTGTACACAGTGGGACAGACAGTGAAACATGTTTTTTTTATTAACTGAAGGAATAACACCGGGTAAAATAAAAAATAAAGTAAAATGAACATAAATAAAACAATATTTCTGTTATTAACGCACATTTAAACGCCCAAAATTTATAGCAAATCTAAAATAACTACTAAATCGTTTGTTTTTTGAGGTGACAAGTGGTTGTGGCAAAACATACTTGACATCATTTTTTCTTACCAAGGAAATGTCTGGAACTTGTGGGAAAAGGAAATAGCAACCACTAAATTTTTTTTGTTTTGCGAAGAAATGACACTTCGTAATCCTCATTTTCATCCAAGTCTGAAAGTACCTTTCCCACATAATGAATGTCCTTGGGAAATTGCACCAGTATGAAATCATTTTGGTGTGCTTCATTGTTAAAATCAAAGTCATCTATTTCAGAAAACTCACTTGAGGAACTCTCATTATACTCCAGGTCATCATCTTCAGCATCGGTTGAATCGGTATCATCTGCAATTATTGATCTTTTCACAGGTTTAGGTCCTCCCCTAAGTTTAACATTTGATTTTCGCTTTTGTGCTTTTAATTGTTCTTGTTCAAGCAAGGCATCTTTTTCTGGAGTATCAGTGATGATGGAGCTTTTGCCTCGTTTTCTGGGTTTCCTAGTCATTTTACGAGGTTGAGCTTTAGGATATCCTCGAATTTCTTCTGGAGAAATAAAATTTTCTTTTTCCTTGAGTGCATCGGCTATCTCATGGTTTTGCTCAGGTCCTAGGTTGTCTGGAGGAGGCGTGGTAAGGGCTCTATGATAGTCTGTGGCTATTTTTGAACCAGAGGTTGTAGCAGGTACTGCTGGAGTTCCTGCAGGGTCTTCACTGTTGCTATTATTTAAAGGGCGATCAGTGACCGAAGACATTAAATAATCTTGCTCGGTAAAATTGTATCATCGAATGGATGAATTCCGGTTTTCTTAAACCCAGAAATAATATTTGTGGGAGTCAACGCTTTTGTATGTGCTTCTCCAACACATTCGGCAATATTATAAATTGTCAGTGGGATTCCGGGATGTCTAAGTAACCAAGATTCACAAGATGCATTGTAAAAGCCTTGAACGGAGCAAAAACTGAGACATCCAGTGGTTGCAGTTTGTTGCTGCAATGAGGAGGCAATGTTACTATATTAACTCCTGCTGCACGAGCTTTTTCCACCACATTAATCGAAATGTGGCTTTCGTGGTTATCGAAAATCAACACTGTTGGATTACTTTTACTGCTGTTGGTGTGCCTAATAAAGTGATCCATGACATCAGAAAATAATTCTGAATTCATCCAGCCCGAACTGTTCGCCAATCCTAGGGTTCCTGGTGGTGCTCCATTTAGCATGTGATTTTTAAATTTCTTGCGGGGAAATATCATTACTGGTGGCAAAAATGTCCCAAGGGCACAAATAATAGCACAAGTGGTAACTAACTGTCCCCGTTCTCCGCTCGTACAGCTGCTTACTTGTTTTACTCCTTTTGACATACAATTTTCTTAGGACAGTGCACTGTGGTTGTGCTGGTTTCATCTAAGTTAAATATGCGTGATCCATCCGCAATAGTTGGCAGTCGTTGTAGTACATTCTTAAGGTTTGCAAAAAAGCGTCGACATTATGCTTGTTAAATGATGTCAACCTGGACAAACTGCATGCTTCGGGTTGCCGTAAGCTTAAATTTTGTCTTCTTCTCATGAATGCTCTTAACCAATCTACTCCTGCAGCTTGAGATTCATTCCAAGATTGTGGTATCTTTTATTATTCCTAACAGCACATTCAAAAGCCAACCTTCTCACATTTAAAGTTGTCAGACCATAAGCCATTTTACCACATGTGGTTATATATTCTGCTAACTGAAGTTCTTCTTCGTCGGTATAAATTCTGTTCACAGCATAGTTTGGCTCCATATTAATTTCAGTATCCGCATTTTGTTGCTTCTTCTTAACGTACCTATGTAGAGTTGTTATTTTAACATCAAAACGGTCTGCTACAGCTCGGATACTACAACCACCTTCAATAACTTCTTTAACTGCAGCTAACATAGTCTCTTTACTTGTTTTGCCAATTTTTCTATCTTTTTGTTTCCTAGGCATCTGTAATTAGGTAAATTATTCAATTAATAATGGTATTAATTTGGTTATTTTTATTATGCGATATACCACTAATTTGAAAGGGTGGTTGGACAGTTAGTGGTACACAGTGGACATGTTCCACTGTGTACTACATGTATTTGTTTCACTGTGTACCATAAAACATATTCTCCTTATTACATGTCTCTGATCACTAAATACTAAAAGTTAGGTTATAATTTATATCATAATGTTGCATTAAAATATGACAATTCCGATAGTATAAGAAGGTGTAACGTAAATGTCATGGTAACTATACTAACAAATTAAAACCCTTTTAATTAAATTTTACTTCTTACCTTGGAAAACCGACTTTGTTCTCTAAAAATTCAGCAAGACTTCACTTACAGCTGACATTTATATCACAACAAGGCGTCACACTACCAACATTGACAACACAAATTACTACACAATGGGCGCGATATTCAAAAAGATATTTCGTTTGTTCCACTGTGTACTGCGTTCCACTGTATACCACTCTCCCTTAACTATAAACATTTGGTTTTGATATGTAAGCGCGATCACCGTAGCGCCCATCCATTTGGTAACCAAACGTATGTACTTCTTTATATTTACGCACATTCACCATCAGTTTCCGAAAACACTATTAATCATTAATTTATAGAAATTTTTATCAAATCATTCTGAGATTTCTGACGCATGGCAGTATTTAGATCAATATATTTTTTCAACCATTGCGACTGCTTAAAACGTAAGATACAATTTATTCTAACCAATTTTAATCCATATTTTTAAATATATTTTTAAAGTTCTATATTAGTTCTGAAATAGTGTAAGTATTAGTTTCTTTAATTTTGATGTTGAAAAAGGTGTAGCGGTGTTACTGGTACTTTCTAAACTGACCGTCGTTTACATGACTGATCTCAAACTATTTGGATTAGTTTTATTTATATAAAAAATTGAACCATAAATGTCCACAAATCCTTGTGTTAAACTCTTGTTCTTGATTATAATTATAGTAGATTTTACATCTCCGAAAGTAGTTGAATCGTTCGATAGGCAGTCTACACTTTCTTATCATGCTTTTTATAACAAACCCAGTGTGTTCCGAAACGAGATTTAGAATATTACGTATACGCTTTCGAGTACTACTTTGAATTTTCCCTTACTAAGATATTTTTCAGAAAGTTAATCTCAATGTGATTGTTTAAAATAAATTGCAAACGAACGATTTTAAAAATAAAAGTATGGAATGTATAGTAATGGCAGTCTTATTTGTTTGCACGTCATGTATGACGTAAAAATTAATACCAATCTAGCGCCTAAACATTTTTGTGTATGTATTAATTATTTGACAATTAATAGTGTAATGAAAGTTGTAAAGTTTTTCTTATATTGAATGTTGACACAGTGTTGCCGGATGTTTATGAGCGTCTGAATCTGTCAAAATTAGTTTGTGTTGTTTATCTTCGAAGTGCGGATATATTAATAAACACTTTGGATGTAATTAACTAAAAATGCACAAACACTTTCTTTGTATGTTATATTTATAAAGAAAGAAAATGATAAGTAAAACGAATTATTACGGAAAACCACTAAAAATGTTATTTTTTTAATTATAACCTATAAAATTGACTTAAACAATTAATTAGCTGTGCGCAACTCCGACAACGTTTTTGCCAAATACGTCACTAGTTTTAATGACGGGCAACTAATGTGTTGCCATTATTATAACTAAATTGATGAGTTATGTTATGTTGTTCTGCGATACAAATAGAGAAGAAAAAGGTAACACAGAAAATGAAATTGAGTTTTTCTAAGTTCACCTGCATTTATGTGAAAAAAAACTGCAAACTTTTCAAATTTGTGTTTTTATAATATATGTGTGTAATATGTAAAATTCCAGTAATTGTTATTATAAATTAAAATGGAATACATATTCACAATCAACTTCGAAGAAAGTTGAAATTTTATTTAATTGAAGAGATTATGAACAATGTTATATACGGTAGCTTAAGTGGAGGGGTGTTGTTTTATGATTTCAAATTAAGTGTGGTAAATCCGCATGCACCCCCTTCCACGATGAGGTTCCGGGAGCATTATAATTCTGTATATGACACCTTTGAGGGGGTCATTTCAAGATTATTATGGGATGTAACGATGTTGAGGGAGTAATATGTGAAATAGATATCCTCAGCATCCAACTAATGCTACATCCCAGATAGAGGGTAAGTTTTCATTAAATTTATATAATGTATATGGCTTGTAAAAAAAACGTTGGATGGTAAATACGGTAAGACTGCTACGTTCTACATGATTTTGATGAATTTAATTGATAATTATTCTATCTTTTCTCACAGTATACGTGTTTCGCTCTATTTAAGGCTCATCCGTGTAGAGTAGCTCGAACGCAAGTCTACAAAAATCATCGGAATTAGCTACATTATTTCAACGCATCGCGCGCATGCTTATTAAGCAAGAGATAGTGCCACCACCTCATGGACATTTGCCATGTACTCAGATTCATCAAAATTTAATATTTGTAGAAATCTGTAGTATGTAAGATATCGGCTGCGAACTTTTCAACATTGCAGAAAATGTAAGCGCATTTTTAAAGCAATATTTCAAATTCTTGCCAACCGAATAAAACAGTAGCCAGTAATAATATTGCATAATTTCGAACGTCACCTATACATATTAGTTGTTATCGTCATTTAATAATTTTGAGTTACGTAAGTTTCAATATTTTTTTATTTTACATGTCCTCGATAACGCGCTTCGCCCACAATTTTTGTAATTTTACCCTTGGACGCCACCCCTTTGGCTTCGGCTTAGATAGGCGCCCTTCGGGAATTGAATTGAGTGTATTGGCTAGCACGGTAGCCTGTACAGCAATGTGTTGCTCGTTGATATCACAACGTAATACCGTATTATTTGTTCTTGCCCCCGATCACGAGCAAATTCCGGCTCCAGCTCCTACACTACTAGTTTTGTCCCCAAATATTAGGTTTAATTTGTTCCCAGGTGGTATCTAAAACAATTGACAAAATGGTGCTTGCTTTGATAAAGATTTTTTTCTAAACTTACGAATTCTGCAATGTGCAAAGGCCAAACAAAAAGAAATGCAGTATTATTAAGTCACTGCGAAACTCGTTAATCTACAAGTAATTAAATAATTCGAAGATTTTGTTTAATAAACTTTACCAAACACTACGTCTCAAAATGACTTAACCGGAAACTTCATAAAGCTAATATACGACTCGAGTTTCACGCCACTATCAACTAAATCTTGTAAAGTTAAGTTGCCTATACCCCAGGCATAGAACGGATTGAAAACGAATTTATTAGATGAAATTCACGAAGGTGAAAAAAAAACCGTTGCAAGACCAGACCAGAGGAAAACTTTCCGTTATAGTTTTTTTTATGGCTTTGAACATTGTTCATTTGGCCACAAATCAATGATTTGGCAGGTGTGATATTTTTGAGTAATCTACTAAATTCAAATTTTTAATGCAAAGGAAGTGATAAATTTCTTTGTAAACATTACCATCATTTAAGCACATCAAGACTGAGACACTGCTAGGAAGATCTCAAGACTCAATAAAGGCTATTCTAACATTATCATACAAAGGGCAATTAATAAAATGTGGTTCGTGTCTGCGTTTTCATTTCCACAAGAACAAGAAGGATCATTTTTACATCCAATTTTAAACAGATGAGAAGGAAAACATCCGTGATTAAATTTTAACCGACTTATTGTAGATGTGTATGCTCGATTGTTATGCATCCTAGGATGGATGTAGAAATAATGTGTAGGTTTGTTATAATACTTTAATCGGTAATCCTCATTCCACTGTAGCCATATATTTTTCTTAAAGTTTGGGATCACGTCCGAAAAGGAATAGTTACCTTTTCCATTTCTAATATCATAGTGGCTTGCTTTGCCAGTAAATCCACTTGTTCATTGCCAAATATATCCGAATTTGCTTTTGCCCACAAGAAAATGACATTCTTTTTACAGCTTGGAAAATGAACTTGTTATAAAATGTTCAAAATCATAGGGGATGTGTTGAGGGAAGGGTGAAGCTGGCTTAATAAACATGATTTGGAATCATATATAAAAAGTAAATCGGCGTTGTGACAATTAATACTGTTTAAGTGCTCTAACGCTTTTATGATGGCGTAAGCTTCGGCTGAAAAGATTGAAGTTACATTAGGCAATCGAAACTTTTTTCTATACTTCCATTGGAGTATAAAAAAAGCTGATCCAGATTTTTAGATCCGTCGGTATAAATATGTATAGAGTTTGACCATCATTCGATATTTGAGTAAAATATGTTTTTTTTTTCACTACTAGCTGTGAGGTGGACAATTATTGCGTCTGCTAGCTAACTGAGAAGTTGAATTTCTCTATTAGTGGTTAATAATTTTTTCTATTGTTGACCTAGGTTGATAATGGACAAATTCAAATTTTTTGAGAATCTAAGAATAGTTGTTTAACAAAAACAAGTGAAACATAATTTTGTATATCCAGGTGATTATCTTTAACGTATTTCCTGCTTAAAATTACCTAACACGATAAAATTATTTGAATAAAAAATACCATTAGTTTAAAATTCGCGCCCCATCCCATAACCGCAAATACATAACCTGAATTTATTTATTTATTAATTATGATGGTAGAATCAGCTTTTTCAGGTTTCCCAAAGGAGATTTAACCAAGCGACTTGAGTTACATGAAGAATTTTAAGTAAATTACAAACATTTTGTTAACGAGTATGTGGCGAACACTTGCCATTCCTAAATGAATTACAAGTGTCAATTTCTGAAACCCAATATTCAAATGATGCAAAGTATATTGGCGAAGCAATAAATGTCCGTTAACATCTCTAGCTATACCAAAACTACTCAAGGTTGCAGCTCAAATACTCTTAGGTAAAGAAAATTATGGAGGAACATTCTTAAATTGCAACGTGAAAAGAGAGCACTTCAATTGAAGTTAACATCTCCCAACGATTACTTCCCGAAAGCAGAGCACAAATTGTGACAGCCCAAGTGGACTTAAAAAATAAACCACTAAGAAGCAGGAGATAAATAGAGGAGTACAAACAATTTTCACTAAAATTATATTTTACGAGCCCCAAAATGTTGATTTTAAAGTAGGTTTTAAATTTTTTGCCAGCTCAAACTGCTACGTGATCATGGTTAGAGTTATATAACAACCCTTGTGCTACATCTTTACAAATACGATATGTAAAGGTGACAAATTAAAGTCGATAGTATTAGACTGCATAGAAAAGCTACAACTACAATGCGGTGCCAATGTTAGGGCAGTAATAAAAGTTTTGAAACCTAATTAAAAGAATAGATGTATCACCGGAAAAACCATACCTTCACGTCGGTGCAAAATAATTTGATTAAATACGATATAATCTTTAATAACAAAAAAGCATTTTGAAAAGACATTAAAAATTTCTACATGAATCAGACAAATCTAAACCGCTGCGATTGGCTCCTAAACCATCTAATTTACATATTACTCGAATAATTTTCCGAAAATGAAGGTGAAATATGCCACACAAGGTTTAGAGAATCAGTTGCAGTTGGTTTATCAACGTATGTAGCTTTTAATGCTTTTGATTTATTTGCATTCCTGTGCTGCTTGATTTTTACAAGAAAAATGTTTATTTTTTATTTTTGGCTTAAATTTGGCTAGTAGTGGAAAAAATAGTATATACTGTTATTAACTTGTTCTTCGTTAACATACTCTGGAAAAATTATATTCTTTTTTTCCGACAAGAAACGGTAAGGGGTTCTATAAAAAGAAGTCTCGAATCCCTAAAAATCTTTTCTTTAAGTTGGTAGGTTGAAATTGTCGCATCAGCTAAAGATGGTGAGTTACGTCAAGACCAAAACTTATGTATAAGGTTGGCCAGCCCAAGCTCGAATAAGCTTTTGGCTAAGGGCTTGTTAAATTTAGCTTCTATTTCTAAAAGTTGTTTAGTCGCAAGTAAGGTTCTTCTATAATTTAGCGGAGCTTCGTTGACTTCGACGTACATTGCTGGCACAGGAGTGGATTTCATAAGACATAAACAAATTCTAATAGCTTTATTTGTGCTTATGTATAAACGAGCAAATATGGAGTTGGATGCAGAACCGTAAAGAGTACAGCCATAATCTATTACAGATCTAAAGTATGCTTTATGAAACAAGAAAAGTATTTCTGTTTCGGCACCCCACCAAGTTTTAGTCCAAATACGCATGAAGTTTAAAATATTTTCACATTTGCTTACTTACTGATTCAACATGTAGTTTCCATGTTAAATCCTTGTCTAAATTAATCCCAGATATTTAACATATTTTGAGATCTCGTAACTGTTAGATCCAAAATTTAAATTTTGATCACGAATACGGTGCCTGGAAAACACACAGCACTGATATTTTTCGGCTGATAAAATTAAATTATTATTATTAAGCCACAGCTCGATTTCTTCGATGTCTTTACTTAAGATGTCAGCTGCAGTAGTTACATTTTTGTGTTCTTTATATAGGACAAAGTCATCGGCATTAGGTATATGATGTAAATGGGTAGTATAGACATTAAATAAAATAGAACTTAGCACATATCCCTGACACAATCCACCAAAACTTTCCCTGACTGAACTAATTTTATCCAATACAGAAACAAAAACTTTCCTATGGTGGAAAATATCTATAATGCAGCGAGCGTTAACCGGTACTAACCCTAAACCTACTAACAAACGTTCAAGCGTTATCAAATTTACTCCATCTTAAGGTCCATAAAGAATGCACACAAGTATGTGTTGTCTGAAAAGGAGTGGAGTTTATTTGTACCCGGTGTAAGGATTGGAACTATTAAAACCGTTTTTAATTCACAAGGAACATCCCCTGACCACCACATTTCCGTAAATAGCGACAACATAAAAACTTTTGCGGTTAATGGCATTTCCTGGATCATCGTGAATGAATTCCATTGAAGCCAGGCGATGAGGATCTAACATTTTTACAAACATGATCTAATTCACCAATTTGAAAAGCTGATGATATTTATGAAGCGATAGAGTTGTTACAGGCATAGGAGGAAAGCGGAGGTAGTTGTGGCGGGACAAAATCAGGGCACTATATCAACAGGGACATTATTTACCTGTGTAGAACTACCAATACCTTTAATTTCTTCCTTATAGACCAATCTTCTGAAATAGGGTATTTTTTTGATAAAGTGTTACAGAAAGTTTTCCATTTATTGCGCCCTTTAATTTAAATTTTTTTTTAATATAAGCAATATATTGTTTGCAATTCAAAAATTTTTTTAAGGTGGGATTGCTTTTATAACGCTTAATTGATTATTTTCTTTGATGTATAATATTTGTACATTCTGTATCCCACCACACGGGAGAAGTTTTGAAACGTGACATATTTGAAGAATTAGTTTTTAGAAATTGGTTAGCGGCAGAATTGATAGATTTTAATAAAAAGTTGTGTTCATCATCAACCGAAACAGTTGTAGGGTCAGTGTGGAAAATGTTTTGTAAATAGAATATGATACCCAATCAGCTCCCTTTAATTTCCATTTAACGTTAAAATTGTGTTTATGCGCAAGAATTCCTTACTTAGAGATGTCTATAGTAATTACATAATCAGACCCTAAAGTGTCATCCAGAACAGACCAGCCACATAACAGTGCAAGATTACTCGAGACCATACTCAAGTCTATTACCGAATCATTAGTCATACTTAATCTAGTTGGAGTTCCGTTGTTAAGTAACGCGTAATTAAAATTTTCTAAGCTATCTATAAGACATTGCTCAAATTGTTATTATTTTTAAAACCCCACATTTGATTATGTAAATTGAAATCAGCGGCAACTAGTACAGATGAGGGGAGTGCAGCAGAAAGGTCGTCCCAATCTGTTCTCGTCGTGGTCACGTTAAGTTAATCGTACTTTTCAACCAGCTTTCACAAAGTATTGCTATGTGAATATCGGATTTACTAAAATGGTTAATAAAACTATTTTTATTAGAGGTCAAAGAACGACAGTTCCATTGCATCACCTTTAACTTATTTGATTTTGCCATGTTGTGAATTAATGTTAAAAGGGTTACTTTGATTACTTAGGTAGTTTAAGGAATTGTTAGCAATAAAGGATTCAATTTTGTTTTTAAATTTGTTTCCTTTAAACAAGGAGGAAGATTATCTGTGTTTATACTTATGTCTTTTAGAGTTTATTATAAATGCTTTAAAGTGGTTCAATAAGTTAGGAGGAAGAGGTGCTAAGGGTAGTTGGGTTGTAGTATATTCTCTTGGGAGAGTAGTAAAAATTGGTGAAAAAGACTTACGTTTTTTTGAAGAAGTAATAATTTTTGTAGTTCTTACATTGTGAGGTGAGCTTTTGAAAGCTGGTTTCGTCATTAAGATTTTGAATTGGAAAGAAGCGATTCGTCGAAGTGATACTAGCGAAAGAAAGATCATTTTGAAATTTCTCTGCTTCTTTGAATGTCACATTTTTTTCTGACATTATTTTTTTAATGCTAACTTGTTCAAGATATTTAGGACATAAACGAGAAAACGAATTGTGGGCAGTACTACCACAATGGATACATTTACTGAAAACTGCGCAGTTACATTCGTGAGCACAAGATGCACAAGTTTTACATTTGGTTTATGAAGATTTGCACTGATTCTGTAAGTGGCCAAATCGAAGACATTTAAAACATTGAACCACGTGGGGTAGATAACATTCTACAGGACATCTTACGCTATTAATAGTTATGTATTGTGGCAACATGTTACCAGCAAAAGTTAAAAACACTTTCTGCTTCGGGACAAATTTTATGTTGTTATCAGGGTTGGTAACTTTTATTTCAAGACGTTTTAAGCTTAAAATTTTTGCTTTGCTATTAATGTGTTGAAGTAGATAATCTTCGTTTAGCCTCGTATCACTTGCGATAACTCTGTATTATCACTATCAGCGTTTACGGATATAGAAGAATTTCTCTTTTCATTACATTCCACCAAGTTGCTACTTTGGAAAACATTATTAGCAGTTTCACCGTAATCACCACTTTCCATGGTTAAACCAAACTTAGTCCAACAAACAATTTAAGTGAAAAATGAGCCCAAAAAAAACGAAATCAAATCAATTTTTCTAAAAAAATGAACGAAAAATTCTAAACGCAATTACAACGAACTTAAAAATAAAAAAGAAAAAGGAACAAGCTCACCCAAAATAATTTGAAAAAGCACAATCGGTTAGAATTTATAAGCACGTCCGCACTCTTTTAATGTCACGATTGGAATCCCCGTTCTAGTTCTACTTTACATCTTTTGTTTAATCTTTTTTTTTATTTAAAATATAAATTCAATTGAAATGTTTTTCATTTAAAAAATTCATTTATTTTATTCAAAACTTTCACGCCACACAAAATTATAAAAATAATTTTTAATCCTAGATGACCCGAAAGGTTTTGAACCTTTCAAAGTTCATCATTGATGCGGCATACTTTTATAGTGGGGTAATATTTTTAAGTTTCTATTAACTATTTAGGTAATAGTAAATAACTAAACTACAAATTAAACCTATAATAACTAACCCTTGTTGATAAGAGTAACTACTGAATTTTACCAAATGTATAAATGTACAATAGCTAGTAGTATTTTTTTTGTAGAACTGGAGTGTATGAAATTCAGCAAACCGAAGGTGTACAACTAGGCACCAAAATTATGATTTATCTGAAACCCGATTGCAGAGAATTTGCTGATGAGGACACGATTTCGGGAATTATTAAGAAGTACAGCAATTTTGTCGGTAGTCCAATATATCTTAACGGCAAGAAAGTAAATACTGTTCAGCCACTGTGGTTACTCGATTCAAAAAGTATTACCCCTCAACAACACAATGAATTTTATCGATACATCAGTAACAGCTACGATTTACCCAGGTATACGTTACATTATAACACCGATGTGCCTCTTTCAATACACGCATTGCTTTACTTTCCCGAAGGAAAACCAGGTACTAATTTATTTTTAAATATCCAATTGGGTGTATGATGTTATTTCAGGATTGTTCGAAATGTCTAGGGATACGGAAACAGGAGTTGCCCTTTACACCAGGAAAGTGTTGATTAAAAACCGCACAGACAATATTTTGCCCAAATGGTTACGTTTCGTTAAAGGAGTAGTGGATTCTGATGACATTCCGCTTAATCTAAGTAGAGAATTACTTCAAAACAGTGCACTGATAAAGTAATCGCTTAATATTAACATTTTTTATGTATATTTAATTGCTTTTTTAAAGGAAATTAAGCAACGTCTTAACAGGCAGGGTGATAAAGTTCCTACAAGATCAAGCAAATAAAAAACCAGAAGACTATATTAAGTTTTATACTGATTATGGCTTATTTTTAAAGGAAGGAATAATTACAAATCATGATCAACATGAAAAGGTAAGTTTACGGAATGAAAGTGGAAATTTTGCAAAAATCTAGTTTCATTGGTCAAAATAATCCAAGTCTCCCTTAACGGAGATATAGAGCCCCAAAGAGATACGTAGGGACTTCCCTTTTGGTCTTTAACTGTTGAACTATGTTACGGCTAAAACCTGAAGTGCGGATACATCTAGTTTTAGCCGGTTAACCTGGGTGCGACCAGTAGCTATTGACTAAGATTAGGTGTAGCATATTAATTCACGGCTAGACCTAGATCTAGATGGTTGCATTTGGTTATAACATAACTGGATATAGCCAGTGGTGTTGTCGAGCCGGAACGTCGTTCCGGTACTTCCTTTTTGGACAGGAACGCGTTCCGGAACTAAAGATGATTTCTAATAACTAGAATTGGCTGACATATTGAAAAAAAAAATTAAAAAGAATTGGTAATATGCGTATTTTATAATTTGTTAACTAATATTTATTAAACGTTCCTATTATTGTAACTTTGCCGACAGGTATGTAAAGCAGTTACATAATCGATTCTTCAATAATTTTAGCCAGCATAACAGTTGGCAAGTATAAAAATTTCGAATCGCCTGAAGTAAAGTAAGCAAGAGGTTGTACAATAGCAAACAAACACTGAGAATCACAGCTGTTTCGTCCTTTTGGGACTCTTCAGGAGTGAGAGAACTCAAGTGTAAGTTCATTATTGTACAAACGCGTGCTGTCGACTATATGCCCTACTGGAGGGATCACAATATTTAAACGATAAGTTTTTCGACATCTAGTGACGACTCGTGAAAGCATTCACGTACGTAAATGTAAGCAACTTTGCCGACAACAACCTCTTGCGTACTTTACTGCAGGCGATTCGAAATCTTTATACTTGCCAACTGTTATGTTGGCTATAATATTAAAGAATCGACTATGTAACTGCTTTACACATAGATACATATACACAAAATGGGTTTCGTAATGATTTTTTCCCTTCCTTTTTATGTTATATACAGGCCGATCCTGGCGACGGGCGAAAATTCAGGGAACCCCCCCCGTCAAATTTGGGACATGAGGCCTAAAAAAACGTCGCCGCCAGGATTATCATGGAAAATTACCCTTTGTCAATACATTCAAGGACAACCATTAAAACATTGGGAAGGTCCATTCTACCTCTGTCAACGTCAGGAATTTTTGCACGAACTGTGTCACCTACTTTGCATGGGGGAAACTTCTTTTGTGATAATGCTGTCATTTTATTATCATTGTATAGTATTGAGGTACAAAACGTTGTCCTCGCCAGAATTGAGTTGTTTCTTTAAATAACAAACCACCTTCCAAAATAAAGGGCCCAGATGTCTTCTTTCCCGACGTGTCTGGCCAGCATCAAAACCATTATATTTAAGCTACTGTCGTTCGTTTTAAAGACTATGCACAAAGAAGACCGCTTTTGTCTGTTTATACACTGTAAACTGAAAAGAGGAAATCGGCCCGGAAAATTCTTTAATTTACTTCTTAATTATAATGGCGTCGTTTCGTTATTTGTTATTAGCATAATTATGCCTAAATGATGTTAAATTCGTAAGGTGTACAATGACAATTAAATATAAAACTTATCTAATAATAAATTAATACTAAAATTATAACACATTGTTAGTTTCCAGTTACCGTCCTTTATAATGTGAAATATAAATTTTTTATCTTATTTTAATTTAATACCACATTTCCGGCTGCAAATTGATATCATTGGAATGTAAAACTTTCTTTTAACAATTACTAATTTAGAATACTAACGCTTGGTTATACAAACGATAATTAAGCCTGTTGTTAATTCCGTCTGATTGGTTAAAATTTAAGCAGATAGATAATAAATTATAAGTACCTATATATAATTTATCATGCACTAATTTGTATCATTTGCTAATAATACATTCTACCTTCTGCCCGGTGTGTACTATTGCCGGTACACGCCTTGAAATTCTACAAACCTCCACACTTCACCTGCACGAGATTTCCATGCTTACGATGGCCAACCTGTATACCCGTTATCATAAACTACCTCTAAACTCCATATGTTATTAAAATCAAACAGTCTATTTTTGAGATATCGTGTTTATTTAATGAACGAAAAGTCAGTTCAATTTTAAGTTTTTGGAAAAATGAGGATTAATTTATCCTTGTTTATATTAAAAGGCATGTTGAACATATGCAGTTGATGAAACTACAATAAAATTAAAATTGTACTAAAATGTTCAAAATTATCATTACTTGATGCTAAATGAAATACGAGAACAAACCTTGAGGAAGATTATTGTCAATAATAAATTTTAAATTACAATATAAAAGGCAAAAGAACAAGTAAATCTGGCGAAAACCCAAAAGAAGTAGGAAATGTCAAGAATTGTCAGATATAAGTATTGTATGTCCATCATAACGTATATTCATTTTTGCTTTATTCGTATTTGAATTTTATTCAAATAACGAGCATTAAACCAAAATCTTAAACAATTTTTTTCTAAACAATCAAATTCTGTAGATGTCGATACCTTGACAATAGAGCACTTAGGTTAACTGTTTATAAACAGTTATTATCACATTAACGTCACTAATTTCCAAATTTGACCGAAATGTTGACATCTCCAACTTAACTCAGAATTCCAACTCCCAATTGCTTCTGTTCTTATTTCAAATGTTCAAAGTGGCACTTTCAGATTTCATACGTAACTCTAAACGGCGGCGCACTGATCCACGTATGCGGTAAAAAATTTCAGCCTACCCGAATCATGCGATGTAATTGATAATTCATTTTTTTCCCAAAGATGTTTAGAAAAAATGAAGCTATCTGAAATGTATTTTTAAATAATCAAATATAAAACAGGAAAAATTTTAGGGGTCGTTTTTTCTCCCTCTTAGAAGTATACTTATTTTAAATTCTGTAACATTTTTTGTTTTCAAGAAAAAAAAATTGTTTTTTTGCGCAATCTTTAAGGGAATGTGACTAAGCAGGGGTTGCTAATATAAATTTTATTTATACGAAAGACCCACATTACTTTTCGACAAAGAATCACCACTTACTTTTTGTCACGTTTGTTAAGCTAAAGTAGAGTAATTTTCAAATTTTATTATTTTTGTGGTGGTCGTAGAAAATGTATAGTATGCAACAGCTTTATAAATAGCTCGTGTCCAAAATGCTGTTTATAAAACTTGTTGCATAATACTATTACTTTTAGTTGTTATAAAATTTTGCACTTTTCCCACGGGCTTTTTTCTATGGATTTTTTTTTGTAGGGTTTATAATATAATTTACAACCTTTTTTTCAAATTTTATTGTATAATTAATGTAATCGAAGATATTGATAAATAAAGAACTAAGCAATTTTGATAATAAACTTGTGCACATTTTAATTAGAACGAAACTAAAATAGCTTTTGCCCGAAATTAATCCTATGTATACTAACATCAACAGTGCACTACTAATCTGTGACACATTAGTGATTTCAGATAAGGTACGTCAGTATCAGTACATGTTTCTAATTATTATGTAGTAACTCTAATCACTGGGAATAGAATACAAATGATTGTTACCATACGGTTTTCAAATCGCCTCATTTTCATTACAATGCTCCTCAGTTTATTTATATTATAACATGTGGAGTAAGATCGAACTGAGTAAGCAGTACAGGGTGTCTCATTTCATGTGTTTTATGGGGTTTCTCCCTTACGAATGGAGATATTCTTAGTAGTTGGCTACTTTTTCAAGAAACAAAAGATGCACTTAGTTCTGTTAGTCTTTGAGGTACAGGGTGGAAATGAAATGGTCACTTTTGGAGGACCCCTTGTATCTCGACTATGCAAATATTTATATGTAAAGTAAAAACGGGGTCTTATGGATTCTCTCGAGTGGTCTAATTAATTTTTTTCACACAACCGTTTTTTAGTTATTGACCAAAGTTGTATTTTTTAATGGACAGTGTATATTTTTTTCTAAAATCAAATCCGCTTCTTCATAAGATTTCTAAAATACTATATTGTCTGTATTTATTCTGACAAATAACGTCACAATTTAACAATTTCTGAAAATGTGATATTTCATATACAGAGTGGAACAAAAGTCTGGAAACGCTCAATTATCTCACAAATGGGTAGTACGAATTGTACAACATTTTGGATAAGTATATTTTGGGATACGAAGATTCCAGATTTGACATCTGCAATGTTGTCAGATTTACCGTTTTTCTGATATTATTACTAACTTTGGTTTTTAAATAGATCACCCCGTATATTGTATCATTATTGGAATGTCCCTTCAATACGAGTTCAACCATAATATAACACTCAATATTTGATAAAGTCAGGAAGGTCTTAAATTAAATAAAACTGTCCGTGCAAAATAGAATTCAAGTAATTAAATCTGGCAACATTGCAGATATCAAATCTGGAATCTTCGTATCCCAAAATATACTTATCTAAAATGTTGTACTTGTTGTACAATTCGTACTACCCATTTGTGAGATAATTGAGCGTTTCCAGACTTTTGTTCCACTATGTATGTAATTGGCTGTAATGGATTATTTTTTTTATAACAGGGTAACCATAACGACATTTTGACATTTATGTCGTTATAATTGGTGTTGGTTTCATAAAAGAACTGTACTCATTCGGGTTGTTTTTAGTTTGAGGAACATTCTTTTATCCGGCTGAGGTATATCTGGATATCTATATAATTAACCATGTTAAACTTATACAGGGTGATTCACGTAGCCCGTCGGTTAGAAAGTTATTGACTTCCTGAAATTGAATCACCGAAATTTTATATATGGCCATAATCGACTATAAGTCTAATGAATATATTTTCAAAATGGCGACACTTCCACATTTACCGGAAATTGACGGCATCTTTGTTTTTTTTTTGAAATTGTATGACACTATATTTGAATTCTACGTTAAGTTTTATGATCAGTACCATCATATTGTCAAGAAATGTGTCATACTTTTTGACATATTGAATGTGAACATGAGACTCTAATTATTATTATTTAATTGACAATATTTTATAAATTTATTTTTAACACTACTACACTTGGGTTAGGTACAGAAAAAAATTTAAAATACACTTTTTAAATGATGTAATGTTAAAGTGTAAGGGAGAGTTCCGAGTACACTAGCTACGTTCCCCCCTCTGGATAGCTAGACTTATGCGTTGTTTTATACACGGACTCAAAAACTACATGTCCATCATTCTCTACTACCCGAGAGCGTCTCTACCCCACTTTTACTTCGTTCCCTCGATATATCTTCTTAACACACAATAAACCTCTAATATCTTCCTACTGAACATTATATATATTTTTGCTTGTATACATTAAAATATATGACCTTTCACTATCACTCCAATATGTAACATTTAATGCAAAAAATTAGTTTTGCAGGGACCTCTTAAGAAATTCACTAGTTATGAACCATTAATGAAAAACAAATGATCTTTATGTTTTGATTTCTTGAGGTTCGGCCGATATTTTAAATCGTTGCACTTTCAGTAAAAACTGTCAATTAGTTCATTCGAAAGTACCCTGTATCTAGACAATTAAAACTAAATGCAATTGTTTTATAGTAGATGTAATTAATTCATCTTCACTCTTTCTAATAAGACTAATTTCGTTAAAATCGGTTGATCCTAACCAAAGTTATAGGTATTTATCCAAACCAAAGATATAGGTATTTATCTACTAACACTTCCCCTCTCCCCCACCCTTATTTGAAAAAAAAGTACTTCAATTTGTGCGGAATTAAGGCCTCTTTCTAGTTTACTTATTTAACACCTGGTATAATTGGGCATATTTCACAAAAAACTAGTTTTTAAATTTTTCTTCACAGGTTACGCCCCCTAGTGGTTAACCTAGAAACTTTCCAGCGATTTCTTATTTCCACTTTTACTAGGAATTTTTTTTTCCCTAAAGTTATAAGATGAATAGTTTCTGATATATAGCCGAGAGATCGGCTTATTGGACCACAGCGGTGCCCTCTTAAAGAAAAATTACTAATTACTAATTACTAAAAAATATTCCGTTTTACATTGATTATGATTTTATTTATGAACTTAGTTATAACCTTTCAATGTTTATTATTCCGGTCGGCATGATGAAATCTTCCTTAAATTCGATGCTTAATTTACTTCGTTCAAAAACTTTCAGTTCTCGAATTTATTTCTGTCACTTTGACGTCAACACCTTAATCGATGAAACGCATCATGATCGATGTATTTTTATTCGTTAACTTGTTACGAGTTTTTTTTTATTATTTGTCGAGTCGTTCGGATCTTATTTACGACTGCCTATGGCATCTTTCTTTGCACTTGAATTAATGTTTTTATCCTTGACCTTCATTTCACCTGCACACATAATTTTTTGATTTCTATCACGTCCGCTAGACGCCAATTAATCTGCACCTTTTATTTAATTGCGCAAACTTTGCGTGTCTCGTAACTTACAATAATATCTTTATAAACAGTTCTCATACCTATTGCGAATTTAATGATTTTAAATGTTTACAAAATAACATCCGATTGTAACTAAATGAATGTATTCTTTACCTAAATAAATTAAATTCCTTTTGAATTATTTATACTTTAATTACCTTAATTTACTGTAAATCAAATTATTGCTCAAATTTCGATTCTGAAATTTTTGTTTATTATTTAAAATAACTCTTTCAGCGTAGTATGTAGTAATATTAAACTATATAATAAAATCGTAGGCAATTAAAATAATTATCATGTTTCGAATTATTGATTTAGATTCTCCTTCTATCCATTAGCTACGTATACTGCAATAGTTATTTGTGTAACTAGTGCAAAAAGTGCATATTTGTTGCACGATGCTCGAGATGAAGTCAAGAGCGGCAATCATGCTGAGTGCAACAAATATGCTTTTTGCACATGTTGCACACAACATTTTTCCTACGATCGAAAAAATAAAATAAAAAATATGAGTACCTAATTGCTGCAAGAAGTAGTCACTTTTTGCACGATCGTAGAAAAATACATTTTTAGTAAAGAAAATTAGTATCATCGCATTTACTTATACTGTTTTTCTTAAAGGAGGAAATAGCTAAATTACTCCGATTCGAATCTTCACACAAAAATGTAGATGAAAAAGTGGGACTACAAGAATACATCTCCAGAATACAAGACGGACAAAAAACTATATTTTATCTTTCTGCAACTAGGTATTGGAAGTAAGTAAATTTTGAAACACTGTATCTAATATTTGTTTTTTTTTTCAGTCGAGCTCTTGCTGAAGCATCTCCTTATTACGAATCTCTCAAACGAAGAAAACAGGAGGTACTATTTTGTTACGAACCCTACGACGAACTAGTATTAATGCAGTTGCAACAATTTTCCGGATATAAACTTGTTTCTGTTGAAAAAGATATGAGAGACGATAAGGCTGCTAGTGACCTTACAAATTTAGGCGAAGATAGTTTGAAACGTAGCGAAATAAATGATTTGACTAAGTGGATGCATGACATTCTAAAAGGGAAAGCGTTTGCTGTTAACGCTACGTCTAGATTAGAAAGTCATCCATGTGTTGTTACGGTTGAGGAAATGGCTGCTGCTCGTCATTTTATTAAGACCCAAAGTCATCAAATTTCAGAAGATCGTAGATATGCTTTACTACAACCACAATTAGAAATTAATCCTTCGTAAGTAGATACTTTTTTGGTACATATTTAGTATACTATAAATTATTTTCAGTCATCCAATTATTAAGAAATTATATAAATTAAAAATTCTGATGCGGAATTAGCTGATCTCTTAACGAAACAAGTAAGTGTTTTAAGTAAAACTGGGTGCTGCCATCACTTAATAGTAATAGTGGGTCTTTTTGTGGTGAACCTAGAGGAAGCGAAGCACAAATAGACCTTCTACTCTGAATGATATATACTATTTTATCTTCAAGCGGAACAAGTTGAATCTTTGTACCTACTGCGCTTGTGCTTTGCTACATGCGTTGCGTTACGTTTTGACAATTACAGTTTGGGAAATGAGAATGTCATGCACATGAACATTGGCGGCTTGTGTTAAACGAAATTTCGGTTTTTGTCATTTCTATTAGATATTTCAATTATTAAATAATAAGTGTAAATACCTGATAAATAAATCGTGATTTGAAATTCTACATTGACCGGCAAAGAGTTTGCAACAAATGGGAAAAATTTTTGTAATTGAGATATCCGAAAATTTCTTTTGGTAAATGAATTCAGCATATCGAATGACAAAAAAAGCACTTTGACAAATATCATGTGACTACTGTCATGGCGACTAATTTAAAAAATATCCCTTAAATATGTAAAAAGTGAGGTTATATGACAAGATATTGAAAAATGCCTAAGAGAAAAGTTATTCAGAATTAGATTATACGTCTATGTGCAAATTTTCAAAAGAAAATAACGACTTTTCAAAAATATCAGTTTTCCGGCATTTTTCCAGAAATATTGAGAAAACAAAATTTTTTGCGTTTGATTTGCATAAAACACAATAAAACCAACAAATAAACTTCACAATCTAGTAATTTTTATTTATTAGTTTACCAATGGACGGTAAAGAACAAAAAACATTGTTTTTTTAGGACGGACTTTGTTGCAATGGCCTACAGAAAACAAAAGGTTGAAATTACAAATTTAGAATTATTTTAAAATAGTCCTAAAATGATCAATTCTTCCATTCTAAACCCAATTTAAACAATTTTTTACAATATTGCCTGGATAATAAGCCCATACAAAAAATTTCCGGAAAAAATGCCGGAAAACTGATATTATTAAAAAGTTATTTTCTTTTGAAAATTTGCACATAGATATTTTTTTAATTTGCCGCCATGACAGTGTTCACATGACATTTGTCAAAATGCTTTTTTGTCATTCGATATGCTGAATTCATTTGCCCAAAGAAATTTTCGGATATCTTAATTACAGAAATTTTTCCCATTTGTTGCAAACTCTTTGCCGGTCACTGTATAAATGCTTTCAATGAGCGTTGAATTTGGGTCGAGTCGACCATGGATATTTCAACTTCGATTTGAAGTACTTCAACTACAGCTAGAAAAAAACAGTCACTTCAACGGTTTCTATCGAGATACACAAAGTCAACATTTTCGACCGCTTGAAGATAAAAATGTTTTATATAGGTTTTATTATAGTGATTATTTGTTTTAGCTTTTCGCAAATTCTATGGTTGGTGCAGGATTAGTGGATGATCCAAGAACATTGTTAACTTCTATGAATGATTTGCTTACAAAAGCATTAGATAAACATTAGAACTTCACTCGTTCCTTATACTGATTATGTTGTATACATATATGTTACTTATTATTAATGAAAGACCGTTTTACATATTTCATATTAAACGTTTGTTTCTAAAACGGTGAATGCGATGCAGATTGTCAGAAATTAACTTTGGTAATCATCATAATGCCTACCTGTGACATCAAGAAAACACTACAATTCTTTATCTAAATAAAAATTCATAAAGAAACTCTTGATGCACATTTTTATTATTTTATTTAAACATAATAACATAAACATAATCAATCGAGAAAGCAATAAAAAACTAAACTACATCACTAGTCGTAGAATCGTTATCGCTAGCAACAATATCTTCATCGTCATCACCTAGATCCATAGCTTCAGGTTCATTTTCATCTGATCGTACAGTCGACTGGGATAAGATATCTTCACCATGTAAATTTTTATTCTTTAGAGTGCCCATCCAAAAAGCATCACTGCAATTATTAGCTACTAATGCTGCCTTAACTCGATACAGTAGAGACTCTAACACTTGTCGAAATTGAGGAACGTAAGATACCAAACTTACGTCTTTTTTAAACTTTGAGTAGCAACAAATGTGATGCAAAAATCTTGTGCTCGATTGCATCATTTTGAATATTTCTAAAACTTCTGTTGATTTAGTCTTCAGCATTATTTCCAAAATAGGAATGCCATCAGATAAAAATATTTTAAGGATACCAATGCAATTTTTTAAATAACTGATGAGATTTACTTTCGATTCGTGGGTTTTGACAATGGTCATAAGTCCTTGCATGCTAAGCGCCGTAAACTTCCAAAGATTTAAATGCTCCTTATTGGTCAATGACTTGATTTCAGTCCGAATAGTTTCCAATAAAGCGATGCATAAATTTCTATAAAAAATATGAAAATTAGCTTTGTTGATGCTAATGAGCATGTCCAATGAGTCATCTTTGGTTTTCAAGTCTGCCACTTGATCTTGAAGGGTACCTATCATTCCGCAAATAGTTTTGTAGTAGCATTACTTAAGTACGCTTTAATCAATTCATTCATACATAGAAAAGCTTCCTTTCCCACTTCTAGTATTTTTTTATCATTGTACCATTTCCTATTTAACAATGAACCACTAGTAACGACAATTTGTTTTTTTAAGTCTGGATTTGGATGTAGAACGTATAAAACTTGCAAAAGATTAATTAGGTGTACTGCTGTTGACAACGACAGGCAGTAATCGATATTTTTAACAAGTTGCGCGTAAATTCCATAATAATCGCTTTTACGGATATTATCTGCGTTTGTTCTTCATCTAAAAGAGATTTTAAACAATCTTTTAATAACTGAAGATGTTTTGGATGCTGAAAACCTGACCATCCAAAAACCAAAGCATAGTTTTCAATAATTAAACCGAAAGATACCTTTAATTGTTTCGCGTAATTACTGAACAATTGTTCATTATCTAAGCAACCATCAACAGATTCCACTAATTCTCTAAGAGCGGCCGTGATAGTTTTAAAATGCATTTTAATCGAAACGAAAAGCTTTGCACAATCCGTTATCAGATCATCCAATTTAATCATAGTTATATGAGACGAAACCAAATCTTTTCCTTTAATTAAAGCATTTAATTTCAAAACAAAATCGGCCATTATAAATTTGAATTGATTTATGTCAATCGTCAGAATTTGAGATTGTGATATTTGAGTAGATGAAATGTGAATGCCCTCAAGCTGCAGTTGATACCGTAATAGTAACAAAATGTCAGTATCTAAATCTCTAAATTTAAATTCTTTCTGGAAATTACAATCTTTCTTTTTCTTCACAGTTACTTTGTTTCTAGTTTTTTGGGTAGCTGCAGAAGTAGAAGCTACTGTCTCATTGATGTTTGTAGTAGTATCGGTAACTTTTTGTTTCTTTTTAGGTTTTGACGCTTTCGTAACAAGATTCGATGATAATTGTTTAGTTGCTTGAGAAACAGTATCGAAGTAACTGCATGGTAATTCGTGGTCGGGTACGAATTCTAAGCACTCTTCTAGGACTTCTTGTAGTTTTATAGTATCTGTTGGAAAGGATGTTTGTAATACGCTAGAATCGATTCAGTGCTTAACTTACCAGAAATTCTGTTCAAAACTTTGGTCCTAATTTTTCTGCTTCTTTGTGTGATAAACGCATTAATTAGTTCTCTAAACCAATTTATGCAATGAAATACACAATCTGAAACCTGTTTCAACTGTTCCATGTCGTAATTGTTAATATCGCTCAAATTAGGCAAAATAACTGGACATCCTAACAAGGCATCGATCGAAGATAAATTGCCGTCATGTTGTTTGTAATGAATAAGCCGTAATAAACGAAAAAGCGGTGCCAAAATCAACACCGAACTGTGCTCATAGAATTGCGACTTTAAAGTTAATTCAGCAATGTTGACCGATATCGGCGTGTCAATTTCTTCGTCGGTGTTTAATGAAAACTGCATGGTGATATCTATGTCGTTGATTGGAGCGGGAACATTTTCGACCACAAATATGTTTTGGAAATCATTAGTGAACATTTGATATAACCAGGCCATAAACACTTGATACGTGTTTGAAGTCGTAATAATCATGTAAGCCAATTCGTCGTAAAGCAAACCTACCGATTCTGGACACCCTAAAGTGCACGTATTTGTAAACTCCAATAGAACAGCTGCTTCTCTGGGTCCACCACTTGGTAGATCCTCGATTACTATCGAGTCCTCTATGTCTCCAGATTGATTAACGTCTTCTGAAGTGGAAGCTGCTAGGAAATAGATATATCAATACTAGTTTTTTATATACAAAATTATATAAATGAAATTTAAAAGTTTATCGTAGCAATTATAAAATCGACAATTACACTGCATATACAGGGTGGGTGTTTAGTGCGTGGACGGAGGACTGTATAGCATTAATCTTTGAAAAAGTTCGGTGCGTATTTTGTAAGTCGAATATTATCAAAGGTCGATGGCGCAACTAGATTTCAAAAATCTGAATTACAGCCATAGCACCGCGGTTCCAAAGTTGAGTCGATTTCGACATTGAAGTAACAATATATCCAGAACGGTTGCATTTAAGTATAATAGCAGTTTCCTCGGTTATCGTTATTTGTGTGCATGCGCAGTAAGAAAAAAATAAGATCAAACGATATAACGATAACGCCAACTTTATTTAAGGTGAATGTTAAATACGTCACAAAAAATTTGATTAGGGTTAAACATTATAACGAAAATGTGTAATAATAAACGGAGGGCCGGCTACATAGGTTGCGACATGCCTAGGTGCATGAAATATTTTAACTGAAAATGGTTTGATTTCTACCAGTAAAGCGAAAGCCCCACCGTCAGAAGATACCCTGGAAGCTAAGTGCGTGGGCAGGGATCAAACATGTAAATTTTTAACTAAAAAACTGTCTATGTGCACTGCTAAAAATTTGTAATATATATACAGTGCGAGTTTCTACTTGGAATAAATTCAGTAAACAAAAGACAGTTTTTTTCCGGAAATATGCTCAGACACGTCGATTAGTATTTTAAATTGCGCTTTTTTTCATGTAGAAAAATTTTATACAGTGTGTCCCAAATTTGAGATATGACGTCACCGACTTTTTTAATGGTAGCCCTAATTTTTTATGGCTATTCTTAAAGTGTACATCGAGTTACACATGCGTACCTAATTTCAAGTTTTTATTCCTTGTCATTTAAAAGATATTTAACAAAAACATTAACTAATTCGAAAAATGAAGAAATCTGATTCAACTCAATAATTTTACTTCAATAAATGCTCAAAATGTTGTCCATGAACTAACTGACAATACCCTAAACGGAAATGAAACTCGTTTTGAACATTTCTAATTACTTCAGCGGAAATTAGCCTACACTCCTATCTTATTCGTTCTTTCAACTCCTCAATATTTTCCGGTTTGGTCCTAAAAACTTTGCCTTTCAAGTACCCCCATAAGAAATAGTCCATAAGTGTTAAATCAGGAGACCTGGGTGGCCATTCAAAGGGCCCTCTTCTACCAATCCATCTGCCTGGAAATGCATCATCCAGATACTCACGGACAGCTCTAGCAAAATGAGGAAACCAGATGTTTCTATTCGGGACATCAGCTTCAACCGGATCAGGGAATTGAGTAGCCAAAGTCGGAACTAGTTCTTCTTCCAAGAATTCTAAATATCTTGCTCCATTGAGATTTTCTTGGAAGAAAAATGGTCCTATTACTCGATCACCAATAATCCCTGCCCAAACATTGACTTTTTCTGGATGTTGAGTATGGCCTTCCTCATCCAGTGTGGATTATTGTCTGCCCAATAACGACAATTTTGACGATTTACCTCCCCATTTAACATAAACGTTGATTCGTCAGAAAACAGGACGTTTTCTATGTTTAGAACATTTCTGTCTAGTAGGTCCATCATTTGTTCGCAATACTGGAGTCTTCTATCCGGATCATCTTCGGTGAGTTCCTGGAGGATTGTCAATTTATAGGGATGAAATTTTTGCGCTTTAAGAGTTTTTACCACTGAAGACTGGCTAATTTCGAGTTCCCTAGCTATCTGCCTAGTGGAGACATGAGGATTTTCTTGAACAGAGAGAAGTACATTAATTTTTTCCTCTTCATTTAGCGCACTCTGACGATGATTATTTGTTTTTCTTAAATGCCCGTTTTCCCTAAACTGTTTTCAATCTTGCTTACGGTACTTTGCGATATGGGTGGTAAATCAGGATACTTCTCTCTGAATAAATGAATAACTTCAATTTGTGTTCTAGTCCTATCTCCGTAGCCAATCATCATTAAAATTTCAATTTTGTGGGTTTCAGTTAAGTACGGCATTTTCGTGTATTTTTCAAAAAACGGTGTTTCTCACAAAACCACAAACTAATAGGGTTCTCGCTCAACAACTCGAATACGATGCAGCTCTTCTTACTTGTTTTATTAACTTACTTGTTATCTTGTTTTATAACATTTTGATAAGACGTCAACCCGATTTGACAAACAACGAATACCTTTTGACGTGCCATTTTTAAATTTCATTTTTCGAATTAGTTAATGTTTTTGTTAAATATCTTTTAAATGACAAGGAATAAAAACTTGAAATTAGGTACGCATGTGTAACTCGATGTACACTTTAAGAATAGCCATAAAAAATTAGGGCTACCATTAAAAAAAAGTCGGTGACGTCATATCTCAAATTTGGGACACACTGTATAAAATTTTTCTACATGAAAAAAAGCGCAATTTAAAATACTAATCGACGTGTCTGAGCATATTTCCGAAAAAAAACTGTCTTTTGTTTACTGAATTTATTCCAAGTTAGAAACTCGCACTGTATATATTTAAACAATAAACATTTAAACAAATGTCAGAATGGTAAGTAAAGGTTAAAACGTCCCAATCTGCCAAAGTTGCGAAAAATATCGGAAAATGTATACCTATTTAAAAAAACTTCTGACAATTTAAATGTGCACTGTATGGAGGACATTATGTGCAGTGTCAGAAACTAAAGTAGAAGAAATGATGAAAAAATAGAGTGCGAAGTGCAGAGCGTGTTTTGGCGCATGATGCATCACTGATCGCTTGTTATTTTTAGTCCCTACATAGGGGACTTGGAAAACTATTAAATAATTTCTAAATATTTGAAACATCACAAGTAGTTGACAAAACTAAAGGTTTAGATATAACAAACCTTAATAAAAGAGATCTCCATTTTTAACGAAGAATAAAAAAACACAGGGTGTTCAATTAAAAAAAATTAACTTTGATGGGGTTAGCTGTTTGGAACATCCTATACAATGTCAAAATAATTTTAAAATGTGATTATAATAAGACAAACAACCACCTATGCAAAAATAATTTTGATAAATTAAATATACCAGATACAATATCCCATGTTCTATACCATTTATCGGTCTAGGCCAGTTCGGTGCCGCAAATTCGGTGCGGCCGTTTCCGTGCCGACCTAGTTCGGCGTCGAGCCAGTTCGTTGCCGACCCTCGGTGCAAAAAATTGAAAAAATTGAGGAAAACTGTGGTTTCGCGTTTTAAAAAACTGATACGTGTATTATACTCTTATTTTTTTTAATTAAAGAAAGACATTGTAATAACTGTAACCTACCAACCAACGCTGTTCACCCTCGATCACATGAAAGCAACTTAAATTGATTAAAACAAATGTACGTGAAAAAAAAGTTTGTTTTTGAAATTGTTATTATAAGTGCAATTTTTTTAAAGAAAGAAATTGTAATAACTACTTAAGGTTAATAACACTTTCTACGACGCCGGACGCTACTCGGACATGCGTCCTGACGCTACTACTCGGACTCCCTGGATTCTGTCACTTGTATTTTTATATAAATAAACTTAAATTTAGATCATTTTATAAGTATTTAATTAAAGCTTCGCACCAAAAGGCCGCGTCAAACTGCGTCGGCATCGAAATGGCCACACCAAAGTTGCCGGCACCAAACTGTCCCATCCTGACAGTTTATAACCCGAAGCAGAAAGAAAAATTTTTGTCGATTTTAATTTTACAAAAGGCTCTAATTCTTAACCAGGCCGGTCTCGAGACTTAATTATACTCCAGTAATTCGTCAGAAAATGTGACCAAATATTCGTTTTCGATATCGTCTCATAAAAGACAAGGAGTAAACCGCCAGTGGAAGTAGGTGTACATCCATGTGGAATTCCAGTGGAAGTATATGGAAGTACGTGGAATTATGTGGAAGTTTAGTAGAAGTATGACGTAGTAATTTAGTGAAAGTGTCGTACGGTTTCACAAAAAAACGAACTGATGAAGTTGCTCAAAACTTCTTTCCTATGAGTTGCGTTAGCTGGTTAACTTTTTTTTGTATTTGTTGTAGTTTCAAAACAGTTGATAATTTCTAAATGAATTACCCAAAATTGATTTTTACAATTTCTATGAAGTATCAACTCAGTTTCTTAATATTACTCATTCCGATAAAAATGTCAACAGGTCCAATTTGAGAAGAGTATACTAGTCTAGTTTCACTCTTGAAATATAAGTAACATCGTTACAAATTGAAACTGGTTCATGTAGCTGAATGAAGATGATAGTGACAGAAGACGACATTTTTGTGAAGAAATCAGACACCCACTATCTGCGGGTCAGTTGCCCGTTATGCCTATTAATTGGCCAGCTCGTTCACCCGATCTGAACCCGCTTTGTGGAGATGTCAAAAACTGTTTGCTATGCCACTCCAACTGTTTCTATAGCAATTTGCAGCAAAGAACAGAATGCAGACACATAACGCCAGATATGTTATTATTTAAGGGATTCCTTTGAAACTAGCCTCTACAATTATATGCAAGAGTAATTTTTCTTAATTATTGACGTTTCCAATAAATTGGATTAATTCAAAGAAGCCTGTGACGAAGGGAATAAAAATGTGATCTGTTTTTCTGCACTATTAATTTATTGTTTCTAAACATTGTAAGTGAAGGTTACTTGAGGCAAATAAAAAAAACGTCGCTTTGCCTTGACAATACTGTAAGTTCGAAAATAAAGAACATTTCACTCATGTAAAAAATAAATTTGTAAGAGATTGAAAGTTTCTCGGAATTCTCTTCGTCGCCGATTAAAAATCATATCGTCTTTCCATTTACGTAACTGTCACATAGTTCACTTGTAATGATCAACTTGATGACTAAAGACATAATTTTATTGGAACACCCTGTATTATGCAAACGCTAGACTACAACTACAATTGAAACATACCAAGATACAAGTAATGACTTCCAAAAAATAATACCAGACGCCGTATCTCCTATTTAGATTTTTGAAGGGGTGACTACTCCTGCTCGAGGGATGATTATTATCGTATTTTAGTTTGACCAAATTGCGTCCTCCTTTCTATTAAAGTTGACATGTTTTGGGGTTTTTGTTTAATCCATCTGACTTTCTCTTTATCTGCACAGCAAACTTTTAGTTTGAACACACTGTATATCTTGTATCTGAGTATCATATACAGGGTGATCTGCGTAGAGCGTGCATTGAAAGTTTTTTAACTTGCATATAAATCCAAAACTTGAAATTTGATTCGCCGCCATAAATGACCATGTTCGTTCTACCTAAAATATTTTTAGATTTACAGGATGTGCCAAAAGTTGCTATCAACTATCTTATTTTAAATACAAACCTATAACTTCTTTTACATGGATCGATTGTCCATATAATTCTGAGTTTATATAAACTTAATTATGTTTTCTTATTCTTGACCGTTTTTGATGAATGTAATTTTTTTTCAAAAAAATGGCGTGATGAAACTAAAATTATTATAAAATTAAATTTATGGAGCAGTTAGCTGATGTCCAACTGGTAGTTCCATTTTGTACCATATGGGCACAGGTAATTTTAAAATATCACAATCTGGAATTCCAGTCAACTGCGCCATTATCTTATTTTATCTACTTATAAACTCTGATTTGCGAGATACAAATTTTTACGTTAGCTGTGAGAAAGCACATTTTTTTGAACAATAATGATATATGTCAAAACGGTCAAGGATAAGATAACATAATTTAGGTTATACAAACTCAGAATTATATGGCCAATCGACCCATGTAAAAGGAATTATAGGTTTGTATTTAAAATAAGAAAGTTGATACAACTTTTGGCACACCCTGTATAGCTGAAAGTCAGAAAATATTTTAGGTAGAACAAAAATGATCGATTATGGCCGCGTACCAAATTTCAAGTTTCTGATTTATCTGTTAGTCAAAAACTTTTAATACACGCTCTACGCAGATCACCCTGTATACATGTAGAAGAAGTAGAGTTCAATTGAATAAAGTACATGTAATATGATGTGCATACTCTATAGTTTATTTTGGAGGAAATCTACCTATATCCACAGTAGATGAAGTATCAGTTAAGTATTAAATAAGTAAAGGAAGTACCGGAGAGTACAGAAAGTGTCGAGGAAGTAAAGGAGGTACGAGGAATAAAAAGTACAGAAAACCCTATGTACTTCCTAGGAAATATATGAAGTATTCTATTTAAATGAAGTAGTGTACAAATTATAGCTCAGAGGTTTACCACTCGGGTGTCAGTCTGTGGAAATTTGTGGAAGTTTGATGGAAGTATGTGAAGTTTAGATGAAGTTTGGTGGAAGTATTTTTACAAGTGGAAGTAGGTGTATACAATTTTTCCTGGCGTTTTACCTCTCGATAAAAGATGAGAAAGTTTTTGAAGAATCTAATTTGAGGAAGATGACATTTCTATGATGAATGATACTGTCATAGCTGGATCAACAAACAAAGTTGAGTACCAATAACTCATTTGAAATCAATTACATTGAGGCTTGTTTATTTGAGTAAATGTTGATGAAGAATATGGTGTAGTACAAAGATTTGAGAGGCTGCTTACTCCTCAATAGAAGATGGAACTACGTATTCACTTAACGTTAACGAGCTCAAGCTCAACCGCACTATGTCAAAATCAAATTTCTACAACACAACTAAGCACCTTGAATTAAGAACTAATTTGTACGAACGATAGTTTTTCCATAATCTCAATCATCAGTTAATAATAATTTTTTTACCGGCGGGGCATTGGGTTTGAAACCAAATGATTTTGAATTTAAACAATTTATTGTACCCCACCGACTTTTTATATGTTCTTATAACCCTGACAACAAATAACCCTAAAGTGCCGTCAGAGGGTAGTAATTTTTATTGTAGAGCTAACAATTCAGCAAAAAACATTAAACAATCGCAATAAAGGAATGGAAACACCGCAGATTTTTTACATGTTAGTAACTGTAAGATAGTCGTTAGAGCTTTTGCAATAAATTACCCCAAGTCTACCAGCGGGTCAATTTTTAAGTAAAAGTCACAAAACTGAGTGGAGAATTGGTTGAACAATGACTAACATACGAGTATAAAAAGTATGTGGGGATACAATACCATTATTGCCATTGTTTAATGTTTTTTGCTGAATTTTCACACTTACGATTAGAATAAAAATTGCCACCTCCTTTCCTTATCGGATCAAAAATAGTTTAAACAAAAAATGGGTATAATGAATATTTTTCTAAATATTTCAAAAAATTCGAAAATCTGTATAGGTTAACAGGCCCTTTTGGCTACATAGATTATGCCCAAAAAACTAATCAGATCTTCAAAATTATAAGTAAGGTCCTTGTACAAAGTTTACATAAAGAATCGGACGGCCGTCGGCCGTCGACATAAACCTTGCTTCATTATGGACGGACGGCCAGTCGAATTCTAATTCGTCGGAAAAAGTGAAAAAAAAGGAGTGTTAAAATTTTCGGTTTGGAAACCGTCGCATAACTCCCCATCTTACTTCATAAGATTTAAAAGTTACATTCCAAAATGAGGTTTTTTGGAATTAATATGCAAAATACCCGGAAACATATAAAATAATCTTTAAATTATAACTTACCAAGCACTTTAATCATTACTATAGATGCAATAATACCCCTATGCTTAGTAACTTTTCTGGAACTTGAGAGCTGCTTTCTTATGACCATATAAATTTCATCTTTTAAGCCTGACATAGATTCATTTGAGTTTTCCCCACATGTTAAATTGCACAATATTTCAAATACTATTTTTACATCATTTAAGTAAATAGCATCTAATTTCTCTAACAATCCCATCAACTGCACCGCATGCTGTTGCAATTTCTCGTGATCCTCACCCAAAGTTAACAGTACTTTTAAAACTGATCGTGTACTCTTCTTATCACTCCTACCAGTTAACAACAATAAATTATAAACGATGTCTTGCTGTTGAAGTCTTTCAATTAGTTTATGGCTAAATAGGGATTTATAAATCGCCCCAGAAAAATCAATTAAAGTCGTTTCAGTATAAAACCTTAGTAAAGAACTCGCAACTTCAATTATAGAATTGAAATAATCCTTCATAGTCTGTGTCACAAAATAATTTTTAAAAAGGGCTTCTAAATGAGTTATTTTGAATAATCCCAACTTAATCCGTTTTCTTATTAACAATTCAATAGCACTATGCTTAGATTTTCCAATTGAATGTAGCATAAATAGAATAAGTATATCAACTGGTTTCACTTGTGTGTGTGAACGTATACCACCAATTAATGTTAACCATCCATCATACAAACTCTTCCGTGCAGTTGTTAATGATTGCACCTTACAGCACACAAGAGCTTTATTTGAATCAGAATCTTTTTTATTAATACTTTGTCCTAAGATTGAATCGAGTGCATTTCTCACTTGTAACAGAACATTTTGTAGGTCTTTACTGCTGCAATCCGCAACAACAAATTCAAACAAAATAGGAAACACTTTTGCTGAAGAAGGAGTGTCTAATTGTGACAACACCTGTTCCTGAATTTCACTTCTTATGTGCGTATTTAAATCCAATGAATTTAAGCAATCCACTATTGCACCTGTCAAATCGGGATTATCATCTAATAATTTAGTTAATTGTTTGGCAGTTTCTTCATATTCAGTATCAGGAATAATCTCTGGTATCAAATTTAATAACTCTAATTGTCGTGTATACGATGCTACTTCCAATATATCGATTAATTTTGTAGTAAGTATTTTTGAGTTATTTATGTGAGCTAGATAACGTAATGGATTTAAAAAGAAGACGAAGAAATGTTGTGTCGTTATTTTCTTCTATAGCACAATCAGTAACGTGTTTTAATAAAAGCTCAATAACATCGTCTTGTACACAAAACACATTCAAAAGCATTCTTACAGCGCTATCTTGTTCTATTGAAGAAGATGAATCTGTTTTCCTTAATTCGGTTGATGAAAGGGCATTTTTAAAGTTCTCCTCTCGGTTACAAAATGTCTTTAATCCATTTGTGAATTCTTGAGTGTTCGATGGATATGATATGTGAGACTGTAAAGTTTTTGTTATATCACGAACTACCAAAGATTGTTCTTGAGTAATGATGTTTGGACCATCATCTTGTTCCAAAGATAGACCTGCTGTCTTGAGAACTTCATTAAAGTATGTGGTTTCTAAACCACTTAGATCCCTTTTTCTTTTTTGGGATAAACGTAAGGAACGATTGGAATGCATGCTTAAAGGTGGACTTAAACTGCTGGACATTTTGTTAGCTATTGATCACTTACTCACTTAAATTAATTAATTAACAGATTCATTTTATAAACAACTGACACATAACCTACAATTAATTGAAGTTACGCGGGCTTGTTCAACGTACAACATGAAGTTATGCAATTTTCATGAAATGAACAGGAACGGACTAAGAAAAAAATTCTTGTACGGAACTATTAAAATTAAATTAATGTATTCTCTTAAGGGAAACGTCACAAATTCAACAACTTTCGGTGACAAACACATTACTATTAAAAAAAGATGCAGATTCGTACGTTTATGCTGCGTGAGCAACTATTTTATCAGAGATAAGAAACTGCAAAGTAGAAAAATACTGTGTCAACATTGTTTTAAGAGAAGGTACTGTGGCGTCATATTTAATTCATAACTCGCGCTTAAGTAGCATCCCTTTACGGTAGGAGTGGTGGAAAGTATAAAAGATAACAGAACCAGAAAAACGAATTGTGATGTGCGGTTGGCATGTTAGAAAATTTTCGATACAATAATTCTAATGGTACAATATCAAACTTATTCATGTAAATAAAAGTATATAAAGCATGGTGCCGTACTAAATATTAACGCAAAAACTAAAGTACTAAACACGTTTATTTTAATTGGAGTACGATTCTTATTATACAGGGGAGAATGAGAGACCACCCGTATCAGTCATTTTTTCAAAAACGGTTAGTCTTAGAGAGCTGCGTCAAAAAATTTGTCACAAAAGCCGTAGTGTGTAAAGAATCGAATGGTGATATTATTATTTCCGGAAAAACTCGGGATCCCAAGTAGATGGCTATAAACTTAAAGATTTTAAATGGCACCATATGTCAAATTGAAATAACCCACTAAACATAAAAACTATTTTAACGAACGGGAAAACACCAAAAAACTGCACCATCACTGATGATGATAGCTTAGCTATTGAAACACGTGTCCGAGTATAGTTTTGGTGCAGTTTTATGGTGTTTTCCCGTTCGTTAGAACTTGAACATCACAATCACCATGTTACATTGCAACTTTTGTTTTGTCTTTTATTAATCCTCCCTATTGCATTGAACGAATTTAATGTAGGTACGCATTTTGTTGTGGGAACTAAATATTTATTGTATTCGCCAAGAAGGTAACGGCTTCTGGACCCTATTTAATAGTGATCATTTTTAAGTAAACGAAAAGACAACCAGTTTTAGTGTTTTTGGCAAAATTGCTTTCTACAGTTTTTATATTCTGTGGTATGCAGACTATCCAATTTTCTCTAGTGCGCAATGCGCCAAAACCCCTGTGTGACTCCGAAAAGACTCGATTGTAAGATTTTCACTGTGAACGTTATGTACCGTTTATGCATTAATTATTTTCATTAAACGGCCCAAAAGGTAATTTTATTAAGCATATTTTGTTAATATTTCTTTATGCAATAGTGTTTATTTTGATGTTTGATTTTTTTTATGTTACCGCATTATCGTACTGTAGCTAAAGGGAAAACACCAAAAAACTGCACGAAAAAACTATACTCGGACACGTGTTTCAATAGCTAAGCTATCATCATCAGCGAACCGATACTCAGTATAGTTTTTTGGTGCAGTTCTTGGTGTTTTCCCTTTTGTTACAGATAGACGCTGCAGTTTAGAGTTTCATTCTTTTGAGCATTATCGTACTGCGTTCATTGTCGTCGATGTACAATTGGGTGTTTTCGTTAAATTTATATGTAAGAAAATTATACTTCATTGTTTAGTCATAAACGTAAAATGAAACCCCAGTACCACAAAAATTATATAATGTGTTCAGAATTAAATATTGTCATTTTAAAGAAATCCAAAACACCGTCTTTTAAAATCATTCTTTAAACGCGTTGCCATTGGTCGTGACGTCAACACTCGTATAAATGGTGGTTTGTTTACGTTTTACGCTTTATTCAGTGGTCATCTTTGTGTTTATTGGAATTAAAAGCGGGTGTTTATAATTGTATGACATCGGAAGAGTTTGTAAAGGCTTGTTCCAACAACCTGCCGTTTTTACATATATATGTTTATGGTGATGGACTTTATTAAGAATGACGAACGATTCAATTTCGCGGAGATTAGAGGTGTAAAGCTACATAATAAGTAATACCATTGTAATACATAATTCACATTAGGTAGACAGTTTTGATTTCAAAATGAATTTGTGCTTCATATACTTATTACAGGATGCCATTAAGTTAAATTGGCAATGAAGGATATATCCGTACATTCAAAACAACAATATTAGGAGTAAAGGTACTCGTATAATGTATTTTTATTAACTTACAGTGTTTTTTTTATACATTATTTACACCAGACACGACATAAAAACACTTTCACCTGTATAACAATACTAAGTACTTACGTAAAACAGCACTTTATACAAGCAATAACGTCACGATACAGACGACCTTCTATTGAACTGTTTCGGCGCCAATTTTCAGTGTTTGAATTAAATACACATTTTAAAAACTACACGGCGATTTAAAAAATTTTTCACAACTGGCAAACGTCTTTTATGTGTATGGGCTTCAATTTTACACATTTTATAAAAAGTTGGAAAATACGGAATTGCCGTTCTCTTACGCTAGTACGTGACGCATTATTCCGTTTCTCCTATACAAGTTCTTGAGGATACAAATAAGTAATTAAGGAACCGTTCAAATTAGCTATCTTTCTTTAGAATCAAAAGCGCTGAAATTCCAAAACAACGCTGATTAGAAATATCGCAACAACCCGGACGCCACCTGCTCATCATTTACTCTTTATTTTGGCGATTTAAAATTTAATACCTTGCCGTATCTATTTAATTTGTTTCAAATATTTAAATAATAATGCAGGTAACCTTTTTTTAAATTAATCATCATTTATAGTTTAATTAATATTTAATGTACCTATCTGTAAGAAAATGGATCCAGTTTCAAATCAATTAATACTTTTAATATTTAGTTATTTTCATAATAATTCACGTATTTACCTACTATTTAAAAATTTATTTACGGTTCTTTTAAATAAGCCATTTACTTCAAGTTAATTATGTAATATATTTTGCTCTGTATTTGTGGGCGTTTGAATTTCCTATGTCTAATTTTACAGGACTCGCAATATTTACTCAACGGCGGCCGAAGATCCGGCCCAACGCCGCCATCTTGACCTACTCACGAACTTTACCAAACGAACCGGACGACGACCAGCGATCCAGCATCATGTTTTTGCCGCCATCTTGCCTTACTCACAAACCTTGCCAAACGAACCCGACGACGACCGAGCATTCAAATTTTCCTACAAAATAAACTCAAAGAAATTACTTAACTATCAACACATGGAATCAAATTTATTAATATTATTTTTTATCATCACATAGTTTACAAACTATGGTTCTTGTAGTTGGAAATACCGGGTGTATACCGTATACCTAGGGTATTTCTTTCTTCTTTGATGTTGGACCGCAACTTGTATCATAGTACTCTACGTAGTATGTGCGCAGAACTCAAAATAACTGCCTTTTGCATGATGATGAGGTTATTTTCCAGGGATTTCTTTAATTATATCACTGGTGGCGTTGGATGTTAGACCTGTTGCTTTTATTATTATTATTATTATTATTATTATTATTATTTTTTAATTATTTAAGGAAGCATCAACTACTAGGGTTATTAGTTCGCATCTACGGTATCGAAGTAGTATTATAATGTAGGTAGGTACACTCTACATATTTTTGTACATATTAATGCTTTTTATGAATGTCAGTATATTTCGTATTCTTTGTAGGTTAGATAAATTTTCTTTAATTTCTGGCTTTATATCGTACAGTCTGCGTTGAACATTGAACTGGAGACAATCACAAAGTATGTGGGTAACGGTAAAATTTATATTACACATGTGGCATTTACGCCAATTTTCTTTTTTCAGCAGCTGCTGGTGTGTAATTGCTGTATGGCCGATGCGCAACTTGTGGGTAATCACTGTTTCTTGCCTGGAGAGTTTAAGTACTACAAGATAAGCAGATCAAACGTCTGGTTTTATCACGGTGAGTTGGGTATTAGTTCTAGACCATCGTTCTTGCCAATTATCTATAATCTTGTACTTGATAGTATGTTTCAGGTCTTTTCGTTTCATAGACTTTACATCGGCTACTATTTGTGTCGTTACACAGCGGGCAGCTTTATCGGCCTCTTCATTACCCATCACAACTATGTGACTTGGAGTCCATATAAACGTTATTTGGAATTTCTCTTGTACATGTTTAATTAGTGTCTGTATTCTTTGAGTTATAGGATCCATGGTATAAATATCTCTCAATTCTAACAGAACACTCATCGAGTCTGTGATTACGACACATCTCCCATCATTTACACATATTAAACAGTAGAGGAGAGCTTGCCAGATGTATAAATGAATGTTGCCTCCCGATATTCGTAGCAGAATTCATTAAAAGCCTGGTGGTATGACGTTTCTGGCAGATGTTGTAGGTTAAGTATTATATGTATTCGGGCATTGTCTACGGCGGTATTTCTGTTCGAACCTCATCAATTAATTTAGGGATATGTATATCTAGCGAGCTCATACATTCCCAAAAACATACACCACTAGGTCGGGTTATAGTCGGTCTCAGCGTATATTCGTTTCGAGCCATGAACAGACATCTATAGTTTGAATGATCGGGGTGTGCCCGTATCCCTGACATGTAACCTGCAATTAAGGTAGCCCTTCTCTGGTTCAACGACATTAATCCCGTTTCGCAATATAGTCTCTCCACCGGACTAGTATGAAAGGCTCCTATGCAATAACGCAGTCCCAGGTGGTACAGTATCTAAACTCCGTAACAAGCTGCTACGCGCCGACGAGTATACAACGCATCCATAGTCTAATCGTCTAATAATAAATTATTATTATTATTATTATTATTATTATTATTATTATCTGTCTAGTTAGACTAAAATTTGCTGTAAAAGGGGTCAATCCATGTGATAAATTTCTTATCAAACTCACAAACAAATTCCATACGTTCACAAGTTGCTAAATGGCTCTCGGTCACCAACGATCCAATATTAGTGAGTTTACCGTTCATGAACGATAAGTAAAATTTACAGAATAGGTAATGTCGGAATAACCGTTTACTGAATGATTTCGTTTACGAACGATACCATTAAGTCTTATAGAGTAGAACCATAAGACTTGTTATGAGTAGTACATTAAAACAAAAATTACATTACATGTGTGAGAGATTTTAATTTACATTTTGAACCTCGACATAATTTTGCGCTTTAATTTTTGGGACTCGTGGAAAGTTTTGGTTTATTTTATGAAGTATATATAATTTTTAAATTTGATAATGTGTTTACGAATGTATGTGAAGAATATTACACAATGTTCTAAGTAAACACAGCAATTAGTGATAATCGTGCTATTAAGGAAGGAATGAAATTTGGAATTTAGATAGTACTATTAATGAAACAAACTTTCTCCACGCAAGGTGACCTTTGGTTACCTGTCCACACCTGTTTTATTTTATAAAACAATTACGTAATTTGTGATTACGCAGTCGCCGCTACGCAGCCCCAATGTTTTTGTTGTTTTGGGTTGAAGTAAGCATTCAAGTTCAAACCTGTGTCATTTTTGACATTATATTATATATTATATATTTTGGTATTAATTTTAGTAAACAAAAAACTAGAGATTTTACAAGTTTTTTTGAAACAAGAAATAGAATAATTTTTTAAGTCACTTATCAGTTGGTAACGATCATTTGTTTTACCTTAACTTGAAGAAAATGGTTCTTTATTTGTAATAAATGATTGTCATCAACTGATAAAATGACTTAGAGAAAATTTTTACCTGTTGTTTCAAAAATTCTTGTAAAATATCTCTAGTTTTTGTTTTAGTTTAAAACTTAATATCTTGGGAACTGTCAACGTCCATGTCAAAAGTGACACATGTCTGAACTTAGAATGCTTAAATCTACCCAAAACTGCAAAAAAATTTAGGTAGTGCCTTTAATAAAATATTGATGACGTCATTGCAAAAAATGAAGGGGATAAAAAATCAATTTGAATTTCAGGAAATATGTGAAAAAAAAACAAAATTGGCCTGTCCGAGGGTTTTTGTCGTAAACGATCTGGAACTTATACCGTTGATTGAAATATTGGTAAAGATAGTCAACCGCTTGTATTTGCTTGTATCACGGATGCAATTCACATATGCATGTTGGGTTGCGTTTTGTTTACTTTTTTCACCTGTACTGAAGCGCTAAGTTATAATGTGTACGATTCTTGAAATAGAATAGTTCAATTTATTCCACCGTTGTAAAAATGGCGCAACATACAATCCGTAAAATTTACTTTTGTCAATACAATGTTGCAACGTTTTCAAATATTTAGTAAACGTATTAACTAGTAATTAAAAGTGACGAATTTTTCATTTATGAATAATACCATTGATGATACATATCTTGGATTTTAATGACAATGTTTTTTTAATAATTTACTAAAATACATGCGAAGCGTTATTTGTTAAAACAGTTTGGTTTGGTCGGTGTTAGATAAATAAGAAACAATTATTTTACAAATTATGCTTGCACTTTATTTTTTAACTTGCAAATAATAATGTTGACATTTGTTTGTCATTTAATAACTTCGTTAGGAATAAAGTAGAACATACTGGGAGAAATACCACTAGAGTTCAGAAACGCAAAATTATTGGTTTTTGTATCTACTTGTTTTTACGTGTTCAGTTGAAAAGGATTTTAAATAAAAATTGGTTTTCAAATTTTTCAATTCAAAAGGCAACAAGTTACCGTGTTTTTTAGGGAAAGTGGGTTCCACTAGACCTTCAAATTTAAATTCACTTGGTAATAAAACCTATTCCTATTACTTCTAAAAATAAAAGTACTAGATTTTAGCTTGAGGTGTGTTGTCTCCCGACGCGGTGCGGATAATACGTGTATAATACACTATTCTTTTCTGTGACGAAATAAATGACGATTTAATATTGAAAAATCATATTACAATAGAATTAGAAAATTATTGAGGGAAATTTGGTGTTAAAAATAGTACTCACTTTTTTCCCGAGGGAAAAAATAATTTACGAAAAGTGACACTTTGTTATCTGTTAGTAGAGATAAAAAGTTAGGATTTTACTCTTTGAAACTGTATCAAAATATCATGGTTTCGAATTAAAATAGTTTAATTAAAGTAAAATAGCTCATTAATTATAAACATTGTTTCAAAAATTACAATTCCAACTGATCTAAAATAATAGTAATAATTTACAAACAATTTACACATAAATAATAACGTACCTAATACAATGCTATACATAAAACATATCCAAACATTTACACTTATTTATGCAGATAATATTCTTATTTTACGGTGTGGTTTTGTGACATCACTGTAATTATAGCTATTAGAAATATGTTTATTAGCCTCCCACTTTAAGGTTCGATATAGTTTTATTTTAACCAACTGATCGATAATTAACAGTTTATGAGTGTCGCATTCTCTGAACCATGAATTCACACTGCTGTTGAGACATTTTTATACGGAGTTTAATTTTTCCAATAAACCATAATCTGTTTTAAAAAGATGAAATTCTTCAGTAAAAGTTTCAATAAAAACACAAATTTTGAGAATTCGGGTGATGGTCTGTGTAAGTATTTAATTCCATCAGATTTGCTGTAATCTTTATATAGAATTAATGATTCGTTCACATTGAAAACACTTGAGTCGTTAACTGTTAGCATTTCCTTACACGTATTACAATGTACTTTTTTATATATGTAGTGACTTAAATAACCCGCAACATACGACACTGAACAAGATTCTAAAGAACTATTAATTACGACATTGTCTTCATTGATTTTGTTCTCCAGACAGGTTCTAGACGATCTCTTTGTTTCATTATTTTCTACACTTTCATTTGTCCCAATTTTGTTATCCTCTTCCTCATAGTTAGTGTTAAATTGTTCATCTATACCATATAGTATCTCGTCGTTATCTTTTCACAATTCCCTTGTTCTATTGGTATTTGCAAGCGAATGTGCATGTTATGTTGTAATGCAAGCCTAAATTCGCGGGCAGACGGTTGGGCATTATAACCTCCTCTAGCACGAATCATTGAAAAGCATTTTCTAGAGGATCTTGATTTATTCGTGACGTTAAAAGTACAAAGTTCCTTCTCCCTTTAAGTCCTCCCACAGACTTAAAATTGAATTTATAGTCCATTGGAAACCTGCGATACAGTATATATTTTTTCTTTCTACACCGTTCTCATAAAACTTGATGGAATTGAAGTATTGTACAGAACGTTTCAACGTTTCGCATGGCATGTCTTTAAAAACTGAAAGACCACGCTTGTAGGGATTCGGATCATTTACTGAAAAACTATTTAAACAGTCAAAAATGTTGTTAATTGTTTTAAAAAGATGCAGTATCTAACGCCGTATTACTTGTTAATTGACCCGTCATCACAGCACTGCTAATTGCTGCAGATACAGAATTGCTAAATACCTGAGCGGCGTATTTAACACGCATCTTTTGAAAATTTGATGGGTTAATATGTTTGTCCGTAATTTTTAACATGGATCTTGCTACACTGCTACACTGATCAATATAAAAAGTGTTGACAAAATCGGTCCACTGAATTTTTTATTGTTGACGACTATTTCCAGTTTGCTGTTCATGACATTGTTCCTTAAGCTTTTAGTAAATGAGGAGGATCATACGCTACATATATTTTGTTATTGTCGATTTGAATTGTTGGATTTTCTTTGTGGCGCCTAGACAAGATAGAGCACTTCTGTTATTAGATCCTTGGTCGCAAACTAACGCTCGAGGTTTCAATCCAATTTGAAACAACTTATGCATCACTTGCTTTATAAGAGTACATAATATTTCGCTTTTAACTGAACCACTACTGAGAAAATAACAAAATGGAATTTTCCAATTATACAATATTCCTCTCAAATAAAAACCAATCCATGGTTACTTAAAAACGGTTTACGTCCTAATTCCCTAAATCTTGATATCCTTCGACGTAGTCCCAATATTGGTTATAATTTAAATTTCGTTTTAAAGTAATTTCGTCACACATTACCACGCACTGCTTTTCTTTGTCTGTCATTCCTTCAACTTTTTTTTAATTTTTGTATAAGAACATTATTTGTCCCCGATCTTAAATTAACAATTTTCAACCACGACTTGATTGTTGAAATTGCTGGCAAAACAAATCCTAAATGGTTCAACATAAATTTGTAAGCGGTAGGCGATTTATAATACAATGATAATGCCAGTTGTTTTTCTGAATCCTTCCATGGAGTTCGTGTTCGATGAAAACATTGCATATTAATAAATGTCTTCAAAGCCGGTTTTTGTTTTTAAAAGACCCGAAATTGTGCTGTTTTGAAGTTTGCGCTTCAATCTAAATATTTCACACTTTTGACTATTCAATTTATTTTTAAACTTTTTAATTTTAAAAGAAACGGTTGTCTGTATAGGTTTATCATTGATTGTAATATTTTCATTGTAACAAATAAACAGATAATCATTAAGCTTTGCATAGATGCTTCTTTAATGCGTTTATCATATCTTAAAATATAAGTACACCTAAAGTTGATATTGAAACAAATGTATTACGAGGAGTCTTCCGGATTATCGTTTATGAGTCACATTCCTTATCGGCTTAGTCAGAAATTCTACAATTGCATACTTTTAGCAACACCTTTAGTAAATGAGTAGGCTTGTTATAATATTGTTTAGATGCAAACAGTTGAGTACGTTAGATTGTAATATAAGAAAATTCAACATTCGTTCCAACATAAAAAGGGATAGCGTTTCTATGTTAAAAATTTTAATTTCAATGACCAAAATTTAGAAATTTACTTGCGTAAGCCTAATAGATTTTAAAACATTTTCAACGGATAAACGATGTTAATGTAATAAATATATGAGTATGGAATTTTCAAAAGTATTTAAAGAAATTGTTTTTTTTGGGAGAACGTTTTTCAACGATTTCTTTACGAAATTAATACTTTTAAATCTGCAGGTTTTTTTCATAATAATAAACTTTATTCACATGTGTATGTATACAATCTTTGTACATATATGTGTTTGTCATGATGGTATAACCATTGTTATAACCTTACGTAAGAAAGATACAAATAAATATTATTACATTGAACAATTAACAGACAATAGAAAAAAATATATAACAAAGGACACACATTTAATTAGTACGTCGACAAAAATCAATAAATTCTTGTATATTGTAGAACGCATGTTTTTGTTTGTTTGTCAACATTGACTCAATGCACCAATATTTCAATCAACGGCATGATGCATTGGCAACAATGTCGTGCCTTAGCATAAACTATCAGCAAAATTACAGTTTTCTATTTCACATTTATCGGCAATACTGTTCTGTAAATTCTACAATACAATTGACGTATTTTCTTAGCACAAAGCGATACTACCGACCTCTGATGTTTAGAACAAATTTCGGGGTCGCATAATCCCGTAAGGTTGACTATCTTTACCAATATTTCAATCAACGTTTATATATATTTTTTTTTTCAAAAAAAGTTTTTTATGTATATGTATTACATAGTGGGTCTGACCGCTTTGATTTAAATTTTTTTTTTTTCTTTTTTTTTTTTTAAAAAGAAAAAAGGTAAGTTTTTACGTCCTCTAGAAAAATTGTTTTTTTTTTTTTTGATTTTTTTTTTTGTTTTTTTTTATTTTTAAAATTAAAAATTTTTTTTTTTTAAGAAAATATTTTGTTTTTTTTTCTTTTAATATAAAATATAAATTAAATAAAAAAATGAAAAAAGGTAATAGAAAAAATAATTAAAAAAAAAAAAAAAACATATAAAAAAAATAGCTAGATTTTTATTTTTTTTTTTTTTGTTTTTTTGGTTTTTTTGGAAATTAATGGGTTTTGGTGTATTGTTCATTTTTATTAAAAGTAGGATTAGGATGTTTTTTGTTTTTGTTTTTTGCACTCTTTCAATTATTTTCTTTGGTTTCTCTTGATTATTTTTTTTTTTTTTTTTTTCATTTTGACTTTTTCTTAATATTCTTCGCCGAATTCCATATTGCGGCGGCAATGGAACTATAGATTGCATGGATGTTACTAGTACTCTTCTCTTGTTTTCCCTAGGTTCTTTTTTGTTTGGTAGAATGGATGTCAGGACTCTGTTTGTGTTTTTAGATTTTTCGGTGATTTATCAAGAAAGTAAAAAAACATTTTTTAGATGGATGTTCGAGAAAGTTTGAAGGAAATAATAAGCTAGAAAGCATCAAAAACGTAGAACTATGCCATACTCTCCTGAGTTGCGCAGTTTGCACTTACTCTGCAATTCTATTCGTCCACCGCTTATAACTATGTACGTAGACTTTGGAGGAACCTTTTACCACACCTAAGCACAATAAGAAAGTGGTACAGCGTGGTTGATGAGAAGCCAGGGTTTTCAAATGAAGCATTTAAAGCTATTAGTGTTAGAAATAAACATTCAATAATTCATATATATATATATATATACAGGGTGTTTCTAAATTGATGCGAAATATTCAACAGGGTAAATTTTCAGCAAAAATTAAGGGGGGGACTTTCATATAAAGTTTTGTTCAAAACCACTTTCCACCCAAATTACAGCCCCTTAAAGTTAGGGGGAAAACAGTTTTTATTTAATATGTCCACTATGGAAGAAGTTAGAAGAATGAAATTTGGCAGATAATTGATGCTAATAAAGTGACATTTTTTGGCGGTTTTTGTAACCCTGCAAAGTTGATACAAGGGGATGAAAAAATTAACCTTTATAATATTTTGCCTCAGAAATGTTTTAAGCGTCTATATTTTCCTACTTAAAAATTTTATTTAAAAAGACGGATTCAAACTGCAACTTTTTCATGTCTTTGCTATTTCTCGTAAAATTCTTAGTTTGATCACAAAAAAATTAAATATTACTCATTCCTTTTTCGATTATATACGATCGCAATTATTGTATGCGGATGTTACATTTTATGGTGGTGTTGATCTGGGTACCAATATGCCAAAAGAATCAGATATGCTAACTGAAGCTACTAATGCCTTAGTATTTGTAGCTGTTGGTCTTAACGGGCATTGGAAAGTCCCTTTGGGTTATTTTTTAATTCAGGGTTTAAGCGGTACTGAAAGGCCAAATCTTTTATTGAAATGTTTTGAATTAGTTGCAGAAACAGGTGCAAAGGTATTTTCAATTACGTTTGATGGGGCGCCTGTTAATTTTAACATGATGAAATTGGTAAGGAATAGTTTGGGAGATAAAGAAAGCTTTATAGACATGGACGGGAATTACATTAGATGGCAACATTTAATAAAATTACAGGAACTACAACATGACGCACGCTGAAACAAAATTAACGAAAAAGCATTTATTGTTTGGGTCAAACATTAAGTGAGAGAGTTTTCAATGCTATTCGGTTCGTAAACTCCTTGAAATTAAGCAGTTTCCAAGGAAGCTATGCCACCGGAAAATTTTACTTCGATCTGTTGAAGTAGGATTAAGTTTTCAAAACAAAACAAATATAATATTCTCATTGAAGAAAATCTAAAGTTTTTAAAAGACAGTGGTGCCCAATTTGCGCAAGTTTACTTGTGGATTCGAATGACGTCCGGCTCTTAATTAAACTAAAAACTGGTGTAAATCAATTTTTCATTCAAAGGAAGTATGCAGAATATGTATACTAGGCGAGAAAATTATTCGTCAAAATTGTTGGAATATACAGGGTGTTAGGTAAACATGCGGCAAAAATTCAAGGGGTTTTTCCTTGCGTAATCTAAGAATATTTTGTCCTATGATGATTTCCTAAACACCTCTTTATTTCGAAGATACAGGGTGAACAAAATTTGCGACAGTAACAATATTTAATATCAAAAATAAATGTAAAGTTGATCAATCTACAATAAATGTTCGAAATGACTTCCTCCAGCCTGGATACAAGCATTCAATCTTCTCGTCAATGAATGTCGAACTCGTTCAAATACACCAGGGTCGTTTTTAATAGACTCACACCCAGCAATTATCCGATTTCGCAAGTCGTTCAAATCTTCCACAGGAGTAGCGTAAACTAGTGATTTCAGATATCCCCATACGAAAAAAGTCCAAGGGATTTAATTCTGGGGATCGAGCAGGCCATGCGTGGCCCACCTCGACCAATCCAGCGATCTCCGTATGTTGCTGTTAAAATTACGAGCAACCAAACTGAAATGTGGTGGTGCACCATCGTGCATATACCACATTGCCATTCTTGTCGCCAATGGTACATCCTCCATAAACTCAGGTAGTGTTTCTTCCAAAAAGTTGCGATAAGATTCGCCAGTAAGTCTTGCTGGTAGAAATACCGGTCCAATTAGGTAGTCACCCACAATTCCAACCCATACATTCAAGGAGAACTGATGTTGAAAACGATCTTCACATACCGCATGCGGATTTTCATCTGCCCACACATGGTTGTTATGAAAATTTCTAATTGCAGTTCTTGAGAAATTAGCTTCATCAGTAAAAGAATCTGTGTCAGGAATTGAGGGATTCGAACTAATTTTGCAAAAGCCATTGACATAATGCAATACGTGGAGGAAAATCGGCTGGTAGTAGTGCCTGAACGCGTTGGATGTGGTAAGGATACAACAAGTTGTCCTTAAGAATTTTCCAAACTGTCCAATGACTGACATTCAAAGCATTGGCAATTTTTCTCGTAGAACTACTTGGATCTTCTTCTATCATGTTTAGCACATTCTGTTCCAGTTGTACCGTTCTTACTGCCATTGGTCTTCCTGGCCCTCCATTTCGTTTCAATGCCCCGGTTCCGTGAAGACGTCGATGAATGTTTTCGAAGATTTTTCGATCGGGGATATTACGGCCAGGAAACCGTTCAATGTACAATCGTCTGGCTTTTAATGAATTTCCATCGGCAAGTCCATACATGAAGTGCATGTCAGTCATCTCGGCGTTCGTATAGTGATTCATAATAGCGGACTTCACTAACTATTAAAGACACGTAAAAGACCTAAACGTCACTCACTTTAAACAAATGTGACACATCAAACAGCTAAACGTCACTTAATTTTTTTACTTGACAAACTCATTGGCGTACGCCATACTTTTATTTACATTAATATTGTTACTGTGGCACATTTTGTTCACCCTGTATCTTCGAAATAAAGAGGTGTTTAGGAAATCATCATAGGACAAAATATTCTTAGATTAGGCCAAGGAAAACCCCATTGAATTTTTGCCGCATGTTTACCTAACACCCTGTATTTACAAAAAAAAACATAAAAGTAATTTTATGTTTACTAGGGTGGCCGTTAACATGGACATTTCGAATCGAATGCAGTCCGACCCCTCATTCGATAGGAAAAAATTTGAAAAAAATTTAAGCCGTCAATAAATCCTAATCTTAATTAGAACGTGTGCCTCTGGTGGTTTACATTTTCGCATTGATTACACATTGGTTTTTCCTACTTTGTTCTTGCTTAATATTTTCGGCACATAATAGGTCGCTGAAAATTCAAAAACCCTTAGAAATGTTTCATACAGATATGCAAATATATAAAAAATTGAGATCTGTTGGACTGCGCAGAATTGATCTGTATATTCTGGTCTGAAGAGTGTTGAAAATGACAAAACATAGACAAATCGTAATTTTACAAGTTTCAATGGCTTTGTTTGCATTTTCTTTATTATTTACTACAATGTTGTCTGAAGTTTAATATGAATAGAATATTGTATGGATTTCACTTGTTATGCGCAGTAGTTTTCAAGTCTAAATTGGGGTAAATCGAGTCCAATTCGAGGGATGACTCTACCAAGGACTGAACTTTTTCAAAATTTTACTAAATTCGGAATGTTGGAAATTTTGCAAATTTTGAAATGTTCAAAATTTGCTCATTTTGAAAATTTTAATAACTTTGAAATTTACCAAATTTCAAAAGATTTTCAAATTTTTGAAACATCAATTCCAAAAACTACCAGATTTTTTATACAAATTGTTTCATAGCAGTAAATATTTTCGAATCAGGAAATTTTTTCCGATATTCACTAACAATTTGCAGTATGAATTGCTTCTGATCTTCATTCCTCGTCAGAATATTATTATATTTTTCTATTAGACACACTGCTCTCTCCGCACAATCATTAATGACTTTTAATTTTCTTACTACATTCAGACCGTGTTGAAAATTCTCATCCTGATTCCACCGTGACGGGTCAACATCGAGAAAACCTTCATAATTTCAAATCGTTCGAAAAATCGCAAAGATTGCGGTGTTATGAAGTGATCCATCTCTTTCGTTAATATCGCGCGAATGTCTTTTGGATTACTCAGAAAGCGTTTGGGGCAACTGTCGTCGATATCATCTATATCAGCATTTAACTTCAAAACCATTCTTCTTTATATCTCGTCTGATAGTGTGTCATCAAAAATGCCATAGCTGCTGCTTTTGGGCTCAAGTACCATAAGTGACTTGAAAATTCTTTCAATGTCACCTGGGAAATTACGCAATGAATCGATGCAAACTCATGGAGCTCTCACGGCTAAAGGAACAGTGAACAATGCTTCCAAGTATATCTCCAAAATGAAGATGCATACGTCAGCCAGTGCCGTTTCGTCTTTGGAAGTTAGTTTGAATTGCTTTCTAAATAAATATATTTTCAAAGAATAAATCGCTTTGCTCATCCAACGAGCGTGGTGATTAGCTCCAGGGTGACATAATTTAATGCCACAGGCTGGAACGAACCCTAGGAATACTTGACTCAGTTCTAGAAGTTCTCTATAATCTTCACGGGGCTGAGCGCTTACGATTGTTTCCTTGATGAAAGAATTAATGTCTTCTGCGCGATCTTCCAAGACTTTTCATTCTCAAGACCAAGGGTAAACGCGGTTAGATTTAAATGTACCAGGCCTCCTTGAACCTTTTAAACAAAGGCACGCTGTGATTGCTTGTTGGCGGCATTTTGCACTCGAATACACATCTTAAGACCAACTCAAAAAAAAAGCCATAGCAGTTCCTTTTCTAACCTCTTCTCCATCAAAACAGCTGCGCCCTTCCATTGGCCAAGATTACTTGCTGTGGTATCACAGCAAAGGGCCTTTAACCTGTCGCATAGCCCCCAGTCATCTAGAACTTCGTGGATAGCATCCACTTGGGCTGCTCCCGATCCCGACTCAAATTCTGGTATTCCTAAAATTCTTCACTCCCATCGGTGATAACTACTGGTAACCTATCCTATATTTCTCTCTTCACCAAATTCTGCAGCAATTTTCCATCCCAATGTAAAACTGTTGCCTTCAACTCCGCATCTTTAAACACCTTTTTAATATTCTGTGCTTTACATTCACGCAATTTCTCCCCGTAATTGTGAATCGAAGTTCTGTTAACAACTAAAGAATTTACATCCTGTCCTAGAGCTTGAGCAATAGCAATAATTAAATGTACAGATTTTCAGTCACTCAATTGACATTGATCCAAAACGGCTGCTACTTTCTCATTTATTAGGCTCCAGGTTCCACGACTTTTCTTCGAGGCAGATGGCCCATCTCCGTTTAGCGCAAGATCAGGAAAGTCGTTCTGAAAATCTTCCGTTGAAATATTGGAATAGGTCCCAATACTTTTTTGGCTTAAAATTCGAGGTGTTTCTTCATCACTGGACTCCCACTCCACGGTTTGACCTTAAGAAAAATTGCGCAACCTTAATGTTTTGATATTACATTTTTTTAAAAATATTTTGACCACATTTCGAAGCATTGATCGGTGTTTTTATGAGGTATTTACTCAATCGATCTTTTTCCTCTTCACTTTTTTGTAATCGTTGTTTTAAAATCGTTTCTTTTTTTGCTTGTGCTCTTTCTTGAATATCGTGGTGGAATTGAAAATTGGCAATATAACCAACGCGACCATGTTTCCTCTAATTGGACAAAAACTCTTTCTGCTCTTCACCGATGTGTTCTAGTATGTCTCCCGATGAAACATCCAATAAATTTTGCAATTCAGATGTGAATTCTTCTTCTTTTGGAGTATTTGATGCTTTACCTGCATTTCTTTGAAATTATCTCCATTTTTCGTAGTGACCCTCAACCACATCAGTGCTTCGATAAAGCGTTTTAGTAGGCAGACGAGCTTTATCCCAAAAAATTGCCACTTCTTTGGCAAACAAGAATAGTAGACTCCCGTAAGCTCAAGTGTAGTGAACGGATATTGAATAACAAAACCTTCAAAGCTTCTAATTTAGAGGGGAGTTTATTCCCATAAATTTGAGTTTCGACGTTACCAATCAAAAAAATGTTCTGTTGTAACATAGGCAGATTGGATGATTCTTTCATGATACTGCCCGTCTAAAAACAATAATGGTGAACTTAATGGTTTTATGTCAATTACAAGAATTTTGCACACATTTCACTACTGGTTCTTGTCAATTTTGAGACTAGAATTGGCTTTGAGCAGACCCAATTGATGAGCGGAATCATACCGACGTCCGATAATACAGAGCCCTACTTGCTCGACAACACGATGTAGATTTGAAAAATTCTAAATAATCTAAAAAATGCCACCAATGCGATTGAAACCTGTTAAATTATATTTTGTCGTTGTTTTGTCATTTTGGACTCTGTTCAGACCAGAATATACAGCAATTCTGCGCAATCCAACAGGCCTTAATTTTTTTTTCAGTTACTTGCGTATCTGTATGAGACATTTATACGGTTTTTGGAATTTTTAGCGACCTACTATGTGCCGAAAACATTAAGTAAGGACAAAGTACGAGAAACCAATGGTTAATCAATGGGGAAATGTAAACCACCAGAGGCACGCGTTGAGATAAAAGACACATTAACGGCTTAAAATGTTTTTCCATTTTTTCCCTATCGAATGAGGGGTCGGAATTAATTCGATTTGAACATGTCCATATTAACGGCCACCCTAATGTTTACAGATTTTGGGTAATTTAGGTACTCCTTTTAATTCCGCAGTAATGAAAAATCATATTTTGTCGCAGGATATTTTAGACAATCATCGTGTGCAATTAACAAAATTAATTATTGAAATATTTCTGAATGTAAGATTGTATCATGAAGTAAAGCAAAATTCAACAAAAGGTGATAACATTTGTCAGAAATATACAAAATTAATTTGATTCAAAATTCAATAAATATGCCTATAATTTGTTTGTCATCTATACAATTATAATAAACTTTTAGAATATAATATAAAATGTAAGATATGAATGTTTGTAATGGTGTTCATTTTTTAAAATATACTGACTTCCAGAAAAATTGCAACACCTAGAAGTTGTCAAACGATTTTAATGAAATTTTCAGGAAACGTCTATTTTCATTAAACAAAGTGATGATTAAAAATTTTAAAAAATCTTAATAGTTGTTTTGTTTTTTTGCCTGTTGTTTCCTAGCACATAGTAACAATAAATTTGAAGTATTAGACCATTTAGTAACTGTCAATTTTCCAAATTGTTGTTGTTTCTTCACAATTTCATTCTGAACTTGAAAACAATGCCCAGAGTACGTCAACATCAACATTTTGTCCAATTAAGTGATTTTGAACGTGGCCGTATTATTGGTATGAGAGAGGCCGGACTTTCGCTAAGAGAAATTGCTCGTCGTGTAAACCGAAATGTTTCATCGGTATTGAGATGTTGGTCCAAATGGTCCGAGGAAGGGGTTCAACATCGTCGCCGTGGATCTGGACGTCCTCGAAGGACTACAGATCGCAAAGAACGTCGCTTAAGAGTTTTGGCCACAAGAGATAGATTTTCAACAACTCGATCAATTGCAAATGATTGGATGAGAGGTACAGGACTTAGGATGTCAATGTCATCTGTTTATCGCCGGATAAGATCTTATGGGTTGCGTTCATATCGTCCATTTTTATGTCTTCCTCTTACACCACTTCACCGTCTACGCAGACTAGAGTGGAGCAACGAAAAGGTTAATTGGGCGCAAGAATGGCATCAAATTGTGTTTAGTGACGAGTCCCGATTTTGCTTGTGGGCCCACGATGGTCGTAGGAGGGTCAGACAGATGCGTGGAGAACGTAAACATTTTTTGTAGAACGCATCACAGCCCTCACTCAAGGAGTTATATATGGGGTGCAATATGTTATGGTAGCAGATCACCCTTGGTTTTTATTGACGGCAACCTTAACGCAGCTGGTTACATTGCTAATGTGCTACAACCAGTTAGCCTTCCATATCTTCAGGGGCTGCAAAATCCCATTTTCCAGCAGGATAATGAGCGAGCTCATTCGGCAAGGGCTACAACACGGTTTTTGGAAGAATCTAACATTACCGTCCTCCCATAGCCTGCTCGGTCGCCTGATTTGTCGCCAATTGAACATGTATGGGATATAATTGGTAGGCGACTGGGTAATTTACCGCACTCTCCAGATAATTTACACGATCTTCAGCAACGGATTCAAGAAGCTTGGGATGATATACAACAAGCAGCTATAGATCACTTGATTGATAGCATGCATTACAAATAGTGGCGGAGCAACTCATTATTGAAAAAACTTTTTAAGCTTTTGTTCTTTTGTTTTTAAATTTTAATCATCACTTTGTTTAATGAAAATAGACGTTTCCTGAAAATTTCATTAAAATCGTTCAACAACTTCTAGGTGTTGCAATTTTTTTGGAAGTCGGTATATAAAATTTCATTGAAACAATTTGTGTTATTGTAATTCTCCAGGCTGATTGGCTAAAATCAAATCATGTTCATGCTTTTATTCATGATTATCTTTAAATAAAACAATATGATTTAAAATGAACTAGTTTTTTTAATGTATTGGATATGGCTTAATTCAATATCAGATGTGAGCAGATTCAACTTTTCATATTTACAATATGCGAATGCGTGAAATCACTCAGTCCCTTCCTGAATACCTGCGATCAGTAATATGTTACTTACTTCTTATTTAGTGTTACGCACAATGAACAATATTTTCTTATAAAAATACATTCTTCGATAATTTTGTTATAAAATCAAACTTTGGAAGTTTACATATTAAGTAAGGTGCTGCGTATAATTAAAAAAAAAATAATAAATTACAACAAAAATTATAACTTATAACGCATTTAAATAACAATACTTTTTCATTAGTGAAAATAGCCAATCAACGTTGAAGTTTTTGCATCTGCGCTTTCAATGCATTGGGAAATTAAAAGACAGACTTATGTAAGATTTATATAGCTTCGTTTCAAGATGTTCGCTTTATTAATTGTTACACGTGCTCTGATGCTCGGTATAGTAGTTAATACGTATATGACTACTACAGAGTACGGTGGCGTCCGTTTCGTTTCGAAGTATCTCTACATTTATATCTCACTGTAAATCTCCCACAACCCCTCCTGACTGCAGCTAGCAGGCGCTGATTCGAAGCGAATACTAATTGAATTAAAAATATTTATTGTTGTACTCAAACAAACTGTAACAAATGTTTTGGAAGAGCGTCCAACAATGTTTGCTAGTATTCGTCCTAAGCAACATCAGCGCTTACTTTATTTGTCGTATACACTATGGGTGGTTCAGCATAGGAATAATGTATGCCCATCAAATCTTCTTAATATAGCACTTTAACTACGATATTTCCAAATACAGTCATTTATCACAGATAATGGTCCTCCTAAGACCATTAAACTAATTTTTTTCTAGCCTATATAGTGGTCGCTTCGAGTATTCAACGTATTGGATCTCATATAAAATCAATTTACATTATATATTTTTTTTCAAATTGAACCTGTAAGATATTTTTTATTATCACCATGGTCTCGGTTGTTCGCACATACTGACACAGAGATGGAGTTGCATACACAAGAAATACGACCGAAACGTAAAAGTGTAAATCTAATGGCCAAACTTTTTGGATCAATATTTCTTAAAGTACTTACCAAATTTAGTTTTTTTTTAGAAAATAATCAAACGATTAGTTAGCTTTTGTTGTCAGTAAAGTTTCAAATGACAGTGTTACCATTAGACATTGGTGAATGACCCAAATTGACAAGTAGATAATTATGAGCACTCTGTAGGTACATACTACAAACTTTTATGAAAGTATATCTAGCATTTTAGTAAACAAATCAAAGCTGAAGAATTAGTATGGTGTGTTGATTAGATAATAAAATTAATATAAAATTGTACAATTTCGACTACGTTTAATAATTAAAAAGATATTTAGTGAAAATGTAGAAGGAATGAAAATCCCTGGTTATATTTTTGTGTACCAGGATGTAAAATTAATCAATAATACTGCTGGTATATTTCAGAAGGAATGCTGTTGTAAGAAAAAATGTAACCAATAAAAGAAATTTATGTCACATAAATGAAGTTGTGGCAAAAGTAATTTCACTTTTGGTAATAATATATAAAAAGTTATTACAGTGGAACTAAACAATATAAATTAGGGAATTAAATCTAGATTCTTAATTTTCCACATTATTACACTGCGAACGCAGGTGACAAAACAAATGAAGCAAGAGTTTCTGTGCTTTAAAATTCAGAAGAAGTTGGCATTAAAGCGTGAAGCTTCGCGAATTGTAAAAAATTGTAAGGCTGCACTCAGTCAAGAGGGTGACGTGAGAAATCGAGTCATTTGGCCCGAGACACTTGAACCCCTCGACTTTATTTATTTTCATCTGCGCGTTCATCTGACTTTCACGGAATTTTTATTTTCAAATAAGATGCAACACATAATTTATTTATATAATAAACGCGAAAAATTAATTTGCAATGAATTACAGTTAAATAATTGTCAGAAAGTATCCGGTGGTTCATGAAAAATCCATAATTTTAAAAAGCAATTTCTGCGAACACCCACCTGTTTCATGCTTTAGTTTTCTAGATTATCGCTATAACTTAGACATTGAATTGCTGATATATTCTAAAACGAAAACATTTTGTTTATTATCATGAAATCCTTTAGAGTATTTCCTTTACCAACGACGTCATATAATATCATAAAGTAACGCTACAAAAATTATTAGAAGAAATTCTCAAATTTATTTATTTTTTTTAATAAAGATTTTGCAATTTACATGTTCAAGTCAGTAAGTAGGTTTTGGTTACAAACTGTAATCCAATATAATTTAATTAATAAATTAAGTTTCTGATTATTGAAGTTAAGTTAAGCCAAAGTTTCTCGAAAAGTGAAGACCTGTAAGTTATATTTCGTGTAAGAAATATTAAGTCTTTAAAAAAAACTTATCTTTATTTAATGAGAACGTTTACAATGTTACCCCGAAGGCGGATGTTCACCAAGTTGATAATAATAATTAAAACTGTTTTGCAGTTTTATGAAAAAAGCTTACTACTAATTTTACGATTCACATGGAAAAAGCAATGATTGGATAAACAATAATCTTATCATTTACACTTCTATGAAAAGTTTGCATTTCCTCTAATGTAACTTGTATGTAATAAGTAATGGGCAAAAATTTTTATGGTGACTGATATATACTTTCGAAATACATCAACGATGGTTATTTACACTAATTATTTTTCACTCTTTAACAGGAATTTTGAATATATTAGAATTATTATCTCACCCTTAGCAAGTATTCTAGCGATTAACATTTTTGATATCTGGAAAGCTTTAATCGGTATGATAGTGGCGGTTCTAAAGCTTTTCGGGCCTCGGGCGCACATAAAATTTGGACCCCCTTCTTTCAGTTTTGTTTTCATATTCTTGTTTGGAGTACATTATACTGACCTGATATGTTCGAAGCATTATCGTATGCCTGCCCTCGACAGTTCTCTATATTTAGCCCTAGTTCTTTAATTTTCTCGACTACTATTTCACTTAAATTTTCTGAAGTGTGTTGTTTAATTATTATGAAGCCAAAAAACCTCTCAATTGTATTTCGTTTGTGTACACTCATGAAATTTAAAACTTGGACACCACAATTTCTGTAAACAAAAGTTTGCACATTGTGAAGCGCGCTTAAGGGTATCATTACAATTCTAACAGCAGGTAGTCTCAGCAGGGGTTATCTTATAGAAGGACTGTAGAATGAATCATTACACTAAGCACGTTTTAGAAAATAGGTAATTTACGTTGCTTACTTAATTTTTTCTTTAAAGAATATATTTGAAGGTATCGCTAATTAAACACCATAGCTCGATTAATTATCGAATCAAAATTTTGTTTAGGAAATGTTTACAAAATAAAATTAGAAATAATTTTGATTTAAAAAACGTCTACAAGCAATAACTTTTAAATTAAATCAAAAACTAAACATGGTTATTTGGGTTGACTGATTATTACTTATTTTTAAATAAATCTTACCATTAATTTGACGGTGCTACGTACGAATTTTTAGAACAGATTCGCAAGTCCTGATTGTTCCACGAACGGTTTGCGGCGTTCCCGCAACTTGTCTGTTTTTTCTCCGACATCAAAGAAAATGCGCGCGAATGCGTTTGCAGGTTTGGACGAATCTAAACAAAACGGCGAACAAACTTATGCGGGAGAATTAAATTATTTATTTTTTGTCCTCCCTTTGTGGGTTTGTTGTGTTTTAGGTAATATTATGGAGTTGACAGAAGAAAAATGTTTTAAATTAATCAGTGTTTAAGAATGCAAAAAAAAATGATGTCCCTATTAGCATCATTTGGGCGGGAAATTTCCAAAATAAAAAAAAGCGAAGTAAATTATAATTTTTACTCTTCTTTGTGCGTAAAAATTTGGTTGGCACTATCTTCTTGTTTTCCGCAATTTTCTCTTCTCAATAATAAATATATATGAACTGAAAACTACTGAAAATAATTATGGAACAGCACAAACGTTCCGTTTGTTGTTCGGATTGTGGAAATCATAAAAGATCGTTTGTCGTTCTGTTTGACTTTCGGTTCGTTGTTATGTTTGTTGCTCGGTTTGTTGTTCAGGTGTGTACGAAGCTTTACAACTTAAGCAACAATTTTTTGGCGAATAAAGATTAGTTTGTGATGTAATATTAGAAACACAAATTTATATCATATCAAATTTATGACAACTTAAAACCAAGAACGTGTATGTTATTGCTAAGAAATTATTAAGGAAAAAGCGCAATTGCAGTGTAAATATTTATAATTAGATATTTTCGAAAGTTTATAAGTCCTCTATTGTAATCTTAATACTTAAAAGAAAATCCTGTCCATTAGCATTATAAGGAAATGGCTTTTACTTTATGAATAAGTTTCAATAACAATAGAATATCCTTGCTTGTTTAATTTACTTCCTTTGAGTCATATTGCTCTAAGGGTTGTTACATTGGTCATTAGAAGTATGTAATAAATAAACAATTACCTACTGTTTGAGAAGGGGTAGTGTGAACCAATAAATAAAGTAAGAAATGTAAATTCCATTTTAGTTTAAAATTTCATGTTGTGAAAATGCCACCTCATCTCGGTGCTGATTTGAAAGCGCGGATTGTTTCGGAATTAGCGGCGGCCGTAGCGTGCGTGAAATTTCACGTATGTTAGATATACCAAAAGCACCGTAGGGCATTACCGAGTAAAATGGAATCTTGAACACACTTTGGAAAGAGCCATCGGAAGTGGTAGACCTAAAGTATCTACACGTGCTCAAGATCTCGAGTTGTTTCATTACGTAACAGAACAACCATTTGCTACATACTCCAGGGCTATAGCAGATACACATTTTCCCGGATGCCGTATAACTGCACAAAAAAGATTAAAGGAGATGGGAATAAAGAAGTATAATGCTGCTGCGAAAGAAGTTCTCAGTGACGAAAATATGAGACGTCGTCTGGAATTTGCAAGGCGATATGTGAACGAACCTTTGGAATTTTGGAATCGAGTGATTTTAGCGACGAAAAACGTTCAATAGCCGCAACGATGGACCACTAAAAGTTTTTAGAATGGAAGGAACTCGTTACGAAAATAATCACATATGTCCTAAAAAACGAAGTGGTTATTTTTCTGTGAATGTGGGGGTTGGGTTAGCGCGCGGGGTCCAGGAGTTTGTTGGGCTATCGATGGACGTCTTGATTCTGCTGCGTATTTAGATATTTTGAAACTATTATGAAACCTTCAGTCGAAGTGTTTTATCCAGACGAAGATTATATTTTCCAACAAGTAAGTATTCTTATTTCACTATACTTTCTCCAAAAAATAGTTCGGGATCTGTTGAATTAACATTTTCATAATGTATTTTTGTTGTTAAAGGACAACGCCCCTATTCATACTTCGCGGGTTGTGCGCAATTGGATACGAGAAAATAACTTGGAGCTGTTACCCTGGCCAGCAAAAGCCCAGATTTTAACATTATCGAAAATGTTTGGGCTCGAATACTTGCTGTTATCCGAAGACAACAAGGGCCAAATTTTATACCAGTAAACCGTAATGCACTAATTGCAGCCATTGATACCGCATGGGAAACGATTAATATTAATTATATTGATACCTTGATAGCGTCAATGAGCAGACGCCTCCAAGAATGTATCAATAATAATGGAGGTCACACCCATTATTGATTTCTTATATTTATTTATATAGTAATACCTTTATTTAAAAAAAAGTTTTCATTTAATTTTAAACTATAACTTGGTATCTTAATTATAATTATGTAATAAATTCTTGTCAAAAACTAAATATATACGTTGACAATAAGAATTGCCTTAGTTTTTATTTTCACTTTTATATTAACTACAGAAAAAATGAAACGTCATAAAATATACATTTTGTAAGGACTAAATATTATGAATAGAGAGTTTAATGATTTTTTTTAATAACTTACAATAATTAGTAGGTTAGATTTATTTAAAAATAAGTAATAATCAGTCAACCCAAATAACCATGTTTAGTTTTTGATTTAATTTAAAAGTTATTGCTTGTAGACGTTTTTTAAATCAAAATTATTTCTAATTTTATTTTGTAAACATTTCCTAAACAAAATTTTGATTCGATAATTAATCGAGCTATGGTGTTTAATTAGCGATACCTTCAAATATATTCTTTAAAGAAAAAATTAAGTAAGCAACGTAAATTACCTATTTTCTAAAACGTGCTTAGTGTAATGATTCATTCTACAGTCCTTCTATAAGATAACCCCTGCTGAGACTACCTGCTGTTAGAATTGTAAATGATACCCTTAAGCCCGCTTCACAATGTGCAAACTTTTGTTTACAGAAATTGTGGTGTCCAAGTTTTAAATTTCATGAGTGTACATATCTAAGAATAAATGTAAGTTGGTTTTGGTGACTTATGTCGGGGGTTGAGTCTACAATGATGGAATAATATTTTGCTGTTTTCACTTTTTCTATAAAAGTTTTCATTAATTGGTTTTTCATAATTTAAATATATTCGTCACATATTTGATGCGACAAATAACATACAGAACCTTTGCTTTTATTGGCGAAGCGCTTTAAATGTTCAGACAAAAATTGATCAAAGTTTGCAAGATATGCTAAACAACTTAAATAGTTTCCTTTGTTTCGACTATCCATATTTTCATTTGAAATGCTAAATTTTATATAGCAGGAAATTTTATAGTGGCTACTATTTTTTTCCAATACTACCAACTCTCGTCATATTATTTTTATATTTTTCGTATTTGTTCTTTAGTAAGGACATCTTATCAATGAGAATTTGAAGTTTTGAATAATAATTTTTACTTAAACATGTCGGGGTCCCAGTATAATAATTAATAAATCAGTATATCCAGTTTCCATACAAAGTGCTTCGAATGCTCATTTTATTATATGAGAAATGTTACAGAATTATTTTTTTGTTCTATTTTTTATGTTACACAGTAGAATTATTTCAAACTTTTTTAAAAATTGCAAGCAGGATCGGCCCCCCCAGGAAGACACCGGGCACCGGACCCGCGCCAGTTGCGCCCGTACTATAAAACGGCACTGGGTATGATTCTTCGCATGTTTGTCATATTCTTTTGGATGATGATTCATTTCATTCTTTCACGACAATGTTTCAACTCGGATTATTGATGTGGCATACTGGTTCCACAATGATGGCGTTTTTTGCGACGCAGCGTTTTAAATACGATTTGTAATAGTTTGAACTTCTGTATTTTTGCGACAAAGTAATGACGTCACAGACAAAAGTGGTTAAAGTGCATTTAACGTTTGAAACGCTGTGAGAAGGCGGTTTGAAACGTATTTTATCAACGATTTTGCTTTTTGTCTTCAATCCTAACCTTACCTAAAAATGATAGACGTACAGTGAACCATGGAACTGCAGAACTGCAGAAAAAATTCAAAGAAAAACAAACATGCAAAAACACATAATGGGGTATAATCAGAGATCAATTAAATGAAATGCGATATTTTATTGAAAATGAAATTGCTGGTTGTGAGAAATGTTGCAAAAAGCTTGCAAATCAGTTATATGCAGTTTATATGTGTACAGTAGAAAAAAAAAGAATTAGAGAAGGAACGGTGCAAGATAGTCCATACTTCAAGGAAATAGGTGCAATTATCGGGAATAAACATAAAACTGAACCGGTATTGGTTCTAGACTTTAAAGACAGGAGGACCTTATTGTATACAAGCATCATTGTCAGTAATATCAAATCGTCAGGTGAAATCTGCAAACAATGATGTAGATTGTAACACTACACCTAGCTCGGCATCTAGTAGAGATGCAAGTCCTCAGACATAGAAAATCAATTTACTAATTTAAAGAGGAGTGTGAAACCCTCAACACCAAGAAATGATGCATTAGCTGAATTGGTATTACCACAACAACGAAATCAGGCAGCTCGAAAAAGAGCCATAATAGAGATGTTTATGCAACAAAGTGAACGACAACATGAAGAGATGATGGCTTTAATTGCCATTTTGCGAAAGAAGCAGAAAACTAATGAAGAAAAGTGAAGCAGACACCAATTATCAATACACTTTTAATTAATGCAAAACTAAGATATTATTTGCAACATTATCCCTTTTGTGTGCAACATTTTGATTGGTATAATTATAATCTTCAACACCATCTTCGTTGTTATTTTCAGGTAGGTAGTTATCCCAAAAAATCTACATTAATATAACAAAAGTTGTGTAAAATGCAGCATATGTAGTTATAATTCGAACTGCCTTTATGACACTGTTATTAACATTTATGTAGTTTAGTATTCGCCACCTTGATTTAAAAATTACAAATGTGTGTTCGATAACCACTGGTTCTGGAACCATTCGTTGTCGACAAAATAAACAGCTAAGTGCAATTTTGTAGCGCAAACGCGGTACATAAGTTGTTTTGTTAAATCGAATCTTTCGTGTGAGAATTCACTCAATCTAAGTATTCTATTACATGTTTATAAGTCAAGGATTCTCGGTGAACGTTATCTCTTAATATCATTGTAAGTAGTCTCACACTGGTAACCGAACGAATGCATGATAGGCGACTACCGTGCTTTTAGTGTTTATTTAATAACTTTGGGTTTTATGCAAGAAACATCACTATTTCTTTTGCTTGATATGAGCGATGCGAATTTGTAGATAAAGATAAACCAGCGGAGTTACGCTCATTTGTTTGTATTGGTTTCGTAATTTAAAATATGTTTTATTTGCTGCCTTTTCATAATAGTTTTACTTTATGTGTAGATAACGATCTCGATCATTATATACGTTTCTGGTTTTACACGTTTGAGTATTCTACTGCCTAAGAGTAATCATTAAGATTATGTAAGTGGTACCCGGTACACGCCTTGCTAACATCGGTATAAATAATCCCCGCCACCCACTCTGCGACATTGGAGCTACGGGTAGGTTTTCCGAACAGTAACTAAAAATTATTATTCATGTTCTACATCACCGAACCGGAAACGTCTATTCAAAAACACAAAGTCTGTTTTTAACTCAAGAAATCCTTAAGATTATTTAATACAAAACTTAATGATACCTTGATGCTGTAGATTCTGCTGTTCAATGTTGTGTACACCCAATAAACAAACAACTGATAACGCTTTCAAGATGAAACTCAGAAGCAGTGGTGCCTCTTTCATTATTTTTGTGCTAAACCTCGTATGCGTTTTTACCTTTTTGCGTTTAAATAAAAATCACATAAAAAGTACCTACTATGTTTTTTCAACAGGAAAATTATTAAACTTTAACGATAATATGCATACGTGAAAGGTTTTTTTATAAATAATTTAATATAGCTAAGCGGTGCTTTTAAATGATTTTCATCTTTTGAATTTCGCCTCATGCAAATTTTTCTATTCATGGTTTTAGCCCGTGTTATTTAGTTCCATAAATAAATAGCTAGTTCGATCGACAAATCTGCCATTGCTTAGGCATTGCCTACCTTGCCAAGCTGTACAGAGATTGCATATAACTGAAAGAGAAATCAACTGGAACGCTGCAAACTGATAAAAATGTTGTTGGGCAAGTGGAAGAACTTATGAAATAAGTTCCTTATTTGTCATTACAAAGTTTATCAGCGCCAATTAAAGCGGCTGTTGGATTTGTTGAAAATGTTCTGCAAAGATTCACTCATATAACATTAACCACAGTCCAATAAGTCTTCCCAACATCCTACATTGTATTAAGATAATAACGTTTCCGATTTATGTTTATTTACGGATGAGGCTTGGGTAATACGATTTAATGGGATATGCAAAATTATCAAACGTTATTTACCAAAATACTCCCACCATCTCACATTTGAGTTTAAAAGGAGTGTGACACAGGTACGAAGGTATTTTGTTTTTTTCAGTTTTTTCAGCCCGGTAAATAGTCCAGTACCCTGAGCCGGAGTTTTGTATAACTGAGCCACTCTCACGTCCTACACCAGAGTTTTATTACAGCTCGGGCCTGTACGAGCTCTCACCCCGTTAGTATAACCCGCACAGGGTGTTACAGGCACACTACCCATCACGACACCGGATCGTACGTACAATAGTCATCCCTTCAATATCGACAGCAACGAAACACCGGCAGCGGTAACTTTGATAATTGACAATCCTGCACAATATGTGCAACGTTTTCTGGTTCGTTTCTACAGTCATAATTTGGATTAGAAATCGCACCTCATTTAAACAACATGGAGTTGCATTTTCAAATATCCATTGCGACATTGTGTGTCCCGAAAAATCTGAAGCATTCTATTTAACATGGAAAATTTGACAAGTCCGATTTATATGTTGTGACGGGATTATTTCGCAAATAATTGATTTATAGGCCAATTTCTCCTTACAGTATAGGCAGCCGTGTTTACACTCATGCGTGAATATGAATGTTTGGTTTGAGAGGTCTTCTGGGAATTTTAGTTGTTTGGAATTGCCAATTCCAATGATTTGTATGCATTTGCAAAAGTTACAATTCATTTTCGTAGTCCATTGCGAATAGGTGTACATGGAAAATGCTGTCTAAAAATTGAACATTAATTAGACATGTGCTTTTTTTACTTTCCTTTGTTTTAATAGAATATTTGTTCTTACCGGTTCTATTAATTGCAGACACCTTTTCTTTTTTCGTTTTTGGTCTTTCTTTTGACGTACTCCGTTTTAATTAGTCAATGGATATTTAATTGTGGTTATGCTGGCAAGGATAATAATCCAAAAATTATAATATATCGAAGTGGATATCACACCACCGTTGGAATGTCAACCTACCTTGAAGTCATCGTCGGTTCAAAATCACCACTCAAGATAAGTCGTTTATCTAGTTCTTGGTGAGCAGCCCAGCAACTGTTATCATCGGAGTCCATTTTGGCTTTTTCTTTTTCTTCGTTGGATACTCAAATATTAGATTTGGATACGAGAGCTGTCATCTCTGTCGATTAACTGTCGAACAATGAAGACTTCGTAGTTACACGAGCTAAGTTAATTTTGTATGCATGTCATTCATAAATTTTGTCGCGTCCTATGTATATGTACCGTGGTAGTGCGTTTAACAACGTACCTGTTTTTGGCGCTGTAGATAAAAATACGTTTGTGAGCTCGAAGGATCTTTAAGTACTTGATTAATTTTGTGCGCTTTTAATCTATTTAAATAATCGGCCAAGGTCCGGTACTCGCCGTTGTTAAATACCTTTTCAACAAAATTATGTCGCGTGAATCACTTGCAGGGATACTCGGTGTTCCGTCTGTCAAATACGCTAACCTATTCAAAGCGTTTGTGCCTCGAATTTATCTTCGTGCTTTAACTCACTCTCGTGAATTGCTATTATTTGATAACTATATGTGCTATTCATTCTAAATGATATTATTTATTGTCGTGTTTATGTGTTTCTCTGCGTGTTAATTCATTTAGAACAATTCTCCATCAACCCACGACCGCTTCCGACTAAGAAGAGCTGCCGGTAGGTCATCTAGCACTGCTATATATTTAGTTTAGTGTGTTTACAAATAAACCGTAGCAATGCCCCAAGGTGTTTGTAGGATATTTTCACTATCAGAACACTTAATAATGTGTACTAGAAAACGTTTTGAGTAATACCTAAAAAATTTAACCAAACATAATATTAAACATATTTGAAAAAATATTTAATAATATTTCAACGTACGAGGATTCAAATTCCAGTCGTTTTTCTATTTTTAGTTTAAGAACAGCGTTTAGTTTCAATCGGTGAAGAGACGTGATTAAAAGTTTTACTTTTTTAATAGAACTCTCAATGTAATAATTTTAGAATAATATTCAATCAGAGAGTTTTTGGATATCGTAAAATCTAACTTTAAAATTACGTGAGTTCCTTCTGCGCATGTGTAATGTATACGTAATGACGTATACGCATGCGCATCAGATTTTACGATGTCCAAAAACTCCCTATTATTAAACAATTAAACTAAATGTTTCATAATGTGAATATTCTAATAAATCCATTACCAGTTCAAGTAAAAAACAAATAAAACTTCTGCCTCTTTACCGATAGAAATTAAACGCTGTTCTTTAAAAAATTAATAGATCTAAAAAAAGAAATCGAACTGGGATTTGAACCCTCGTTTGATATTGAAATATTATTAAATATTTTTTCAAATATTTGTAATGTTTGGTTAAAATTTAGAAATTATTTCGCAAAACGTTTTCTAGTAGACATTGTTAAGTCTTTTCAAATTCCCCATGTTAAACAGAATTCTTCAGATTATCCGGGACACACGGTATACACGAACCAATGCATACTGTGTTAAATAAGTTTTGATTAAATGAAATACTATTATCTTTTCAGCATTATTTAATTACAGGTAGTTTGATAAATTATAAATTTAATTTATTTTTGTCTCAATAATTCCTTTTTCCAATTTAACAAGAAAAAATTATACCGTGGGTCTACCTATAGAAAGTTCACTTTCACCCATCCTAAGTCACAAAATTAGCAAAACATGTGTATTTGTTTAATTAAGCAATACTATTGGAAAAACGAAAACATATATTATCTCATCAAAACTTATTTAAAACAGTTCAAATCCAATACACAGATTTTGATCGGTTTTCCAAATCAATGTATACATAATTGCGACTTAGAAGGAGTAGGAAACTTAATATGAGTTTACATTAAATCTAACTTAATAAACATTAATTCATAGATTTGGCACAAATCAAGACACGATGCGTTTTTATAAACGGACTACTTTATCAAAAATTGCACCAGATTCTAATATTTGAAATTAGAAAAGTTTTGTGTCTTTTATGGTGCAAGTGAATTGGATTTTCAATCCAGGTAAGTATTCCTCAAAAATTCAATTTAAAATAAAAACTACGCAAAAAGATGTGCTTGCCGACGTTTCGCCCTTCATAGTGAGGGCTTTCTCAAGGCTGTAATTTATTAAGAAAAAACAACACACAATTAGTAAAATACATGAATAGTTAATTAATACATAAACGACATATAGAACACGGTATCGCTAAATGTAAATTGAACATAGTAGAAAGCATTAAGTCAAAATTCACCACATTAAAAAAGAACAAAAAAGGACCAAAATTAAACTACTATATGACTAGATAATTAAACACTAGATTATTGAATTTAAAATTTAAAACAATTAGGCTCACGTTACACATGTGTGAGTGACGTCAGTTTAATTAATAAAACCATCCAAAATTGATGATTCGGTTAATTTTAATTTAAAATTATTAAAAACTTATAAAAATATGAATAATAATTTATATAACACAAACACAACTTGTATACACGAACGACATTAAAACATGTAAATCAGGTATCGCCAATGATAAAGACCGCTTTTACGTGAAAATTGCGTACATGCGTAAAATGGATAAATATTCATATAAGATTTAACTTTTAGATCTTTTAAAAAAAGATTTAGATTAAAATTAGTTAGTTAGTAGGTTAATTGGGGGTGGGCTAGTTAATTAATTAGTTAGAGTAGTTTGTATGTTAGGTTTAAATAGGTACAGTGAAACCTCTCTTAGGCGGACATCAATCGTGACCGTTTAACTGTCCGCCTATTAGAGGTGACCATATAAGGGAGGGTAAGGGTCAATTTTAAATGTAGACACAACTATATTTTTATTTGAAATATTGTATGTTGGTTTTACCTACTTCCTACATTTTATTAAAATAATCATTAATTTTAGTTTGTTTACACCGTTTGCTTTTCAAAATCTGACATTCCAAATGTGCCATTAAACTACTTGTTTTTTCTGTACCAACCAAATCATTTTCTTGAACAAAATATTTTTCAATGTCCTTTAGAACTTCATAAGCTTGACTTATACTTCGTATTTTCAAAGATTGTTCAACCTGAGTATCAGTCTCAATTTCGTCTACTGATTCATCACCACTGCTTGCTTGATATTCACGTACGCACTCCACTACGTTTAACTCACTTGATTCAGTCTCTAAATTGCAATCGATGTTTGTATATTCAGAGAATGGTACATCATTTCCCAAATCACAAAATGAAGATAATGGTAGATCGTCGTCTGAGTCAAACTGATCTTCCGTACATAATATTCGTACACCAAATCCAGCTTTAAAAAAATAATTCTTGATGGTTTCTAGGTCTACATTTTTCCAAGCTGTTATTGTCCAAATTAAGGCATTAACAATCGTTATGTTCTTCTCTAATTGTTCCAGAGTATTAGAATCATTCATGTTCGACAACAATCTTCGCATTAAAAGACTCCTATACTTAACTTTAAAATTTTTAATTATTCCTTGATCTAAGGGTTGACACAGTGCTGTCGTGTTTGGTGGTAAAAAGATTATTTTAATATTATCCAACTGAATTGTTGGATGTGAAGTGGCATTGTCCAGAAACAGAAGTATTTTACGATTTTCCCTTTTCATTTTCCTATCAAATCTTTCCAACCAGTCGGTCATTATTTCACGAGTCATCCAGGCTTTCTTATTAAAATACCAGTCCATTGGCAGTTTGTCGACGTGAGATCCTTTAAAGCATCGAGGATTTTTATGTTTGCCAATTATAACTGAATTTTCTTTTTCTCCAGCCATATTAGCGCAAAGCAAAATTGTTAGTCGTTCCTAGAAGCTCTTCCTCCGGTGCATTTCTCACTCTTTAAGGCGTATGTTTTGTTAGGTAATGCACGATAGAAAAGACCAGTCTCATCTGCATTATATATATCGCGAAACGAATAACCATTGATTATCGTAGACAATTTATTTTTCCATTCTTCTACCTCATGAATGTTTACATTGCCTGCTTCTCCCGAAATACTTTTGAAAGTTATGTTATGCCGTTTGCAAAATTTTTCTAACCAACCATTAGAAGCTTTTAATTGAATATTTAATTGTCTTCCTACTTCTATGGCCTTTTCTTTAATAATTGGACCAGAAATTGGAAGATTTTTATTTCGAGCTTTGCAAAACCAATCATACACTATTTTGCCCACGGCGACTCCTAAAATTACAAAATGATTAGCTCATACATGTTTAGATACACGATTCATTCAAACGTACCTTCAGTTTTAATAAACTTTCTTTTTGTTGTGAACTGCAACCATTTAAGTTGTGCAATCTTCTAATTTCTAGTTTGTTTTTAAGATATTCCCAGCTTGTGTCTTGCCTATTTTAAACGTTAATGCAAGATTCCGTACACTTGAAGAATTCTTTTCAGCAAAATCTATAATTTCCACTTTTCTCGAATAGTTAATTGTTTTATTTTTTTCTAGACATAGTTAAATGAAAGAATGCACGTGCATTTACAGCAATTCACTAGAATTAAGTGAACCAATACTAAATTTTTAACGGTCAAACTCGCCAATACTCCCACTTCTGTACTTGCGCATTTAATACTTAACTAAAGCAGGTGCATTTTAGTTTAACAGCCGGTAAAAAATGAAAAACCAGTAAGTTAATTTTTATACGTAAATATTTAATACTAGGTGTCCGTTTAAGAGAGTTAAATTCATTAAGTTATTCTATATTGGTGACAATTATGTTGTCCATGTCCGCCTTATAAAGGTGTCCGCATAATAGAGGTTTAAATACATGGAAGTTTCATAGGAAACCACTTGGGACCTTAAAAACTGTCCTTTTAAGAGAGGTGTCCTCGTAAGGGAGGTGTCCGCTATTGGAGGTTTCACTGTATACGTTTTAATTAGGTTTGGTTTTTGGTTTTAATTTCATGTTAATATTATGTTGTGGAGCACCTTGTTTCATATCAGTTGATAGGTTTTATTCTGCTAATAATATTACTATAAATAGTGCTTAAATTGTTTGTATCTGTATTAAAATTTATGTTTAGCGGGTATATTTTGATGGCAATAATTTCTGAAACGAGTCGTTTTTTAAAAATATGTTTCACATCTAATATGATATGAGTTGACAGTCCTGTATCCTCTGTCTGTTTTTTACTATTATATTGATGTTGTTTTATCCGAATACCCAACTTCTGTTTAGTTTGTCCGATGTAACAACTAGAACAATTACTACAACAGATTTTACATACAACATTAGATTTATCTAAAAGTTGAGTCATATCTTTTAACCGGGAGTAAATGTTGTTATAAATTGTATTTTTATTATATAACACTAATTTGGTACGGAAATTTTTAAGATATATATTATTTTGTGGCTAAGTATAGGTATATTTATGATTTTCTTATAAGCCAAATTTTACGGCCTTATTAAAATTCATAAACCGGGAAACCATGGTGAGACCGATAGTAGCCTGTATAGATGCTCCTAGCTATGAGATCTCTAAATTTTAAAATGACATTTTAAGTAATATTTCCTTTTATTTCAATATAATTTAAATAATTATTATGAGTTTGTTGATAAAATAAGTTCTTATACTATTCCTACCAATTATGTGATTGTGTCTTTTGATGTGAAGTCTTTAAACACCAACATTAGTAAAGAACTAATCACTACTTTTAATCAAAAAATTTTTGGACACATATATCTTATTAAACCATTTTAAACTTAGATGAGTTGATAGACCTCATCACTTTTATTTTTGACACAAGTCATTTCTAGTATAAAGACCGTTTTTACAAACAAAAGGTAGGGACTGGGATGAGCAACCCAGCTTCCCCAATATTGACAAATCTCACTATGCATGATGTCATTAACACAGTTATGACACAATTAAACAGTCTCAAGTGTATTCCTATATTAATGTTTGTATACGGTGATGACATCATAACTTGCATTCCTTATGACATGGTCGATATGACCTTACAACTATTTAACAATTATTATCCACTTCTAGAATTTACGGTAGAACTTGAAAAAAATGTAAAGTTACCCTTTCTGGATGTTTTACTTATTATAAGATATAATGACACTATCAAAACTGACTGGTTTATAAAACCTATGGCATCAGGCAGAACCATCAATTATTATTCGAAACATCCTTTACATCAAAAATTAATATAATAACTTCTACGCTTAATAAAAAGCTCAAATTGAGTGACAGTACCTTTCACCATAAAAATAAATTAATTCTCAAATATATTTTAAAAATAATAATTATCCGAATAAATTAATAAATAAATTGATAAATAAGAACACCAACTACACCCAATCCGGCAGTAATCGGAATACCACCAATAATATTATTGAAACAACCACTTATAAGAAAATCATAAATATACCTATACTGAGCCACAAAATAATAAATATCTTAAAAATGACTGTACCAAATTAGTGTTATACAGTGTGTCCGTAAAGTCCCGGAAGATGCGATTATTTCGAAAACTGTATTTTTTTTAAAAACGCTTAAACACGTAAACTTTTTTATTTTTCTAGCAATTTTTTAGCTTACTTAGTTGTTCCAAAATTTGCCGCATAGCGTAGCCACAATCAAAGTCAGGTTTTTTTTTAAATTACAACCCCTGTTTTTATTACATTTTGGAGAACTACCATTGTCCTGAGTACAATGATGTGCCACATGTGGTGGGTTACATAAGAAATTTTTTTGAGAAAAACAGGTTTTTGTCGCCGAATGAGATTTTGGTATTTTGCCAAACCTTAACAAAATCGACTTGTTGCACTTACTGTCACTTTGAAGTTTACTGGTTAATTTTTAATCATATTTCAAAAAACATCACTTGAATAGTTAAACTTGTTGGCAAATAATTTTGAAATGGCTAATCGTCTTAGCGACACCGATAGGATGCAAATCCTTATGATGGTCTGTTACGGTGATCGGAGGTTTGCACGCTGTTTAATCAGACGCATCCCGATAGGCAGATATGAAAATCAACGGTAAGCAGATTGCTGCAAAAATTTGAAATTTATGGTGAAGATCAGGTCGACCATCTTTGTCCGAGGATGATCAATTGAACGTTTTGCTGGCAATTCAGGATGAACACCAATGTCGCCAAATGGGCAGGGATCTGGGCATATCTAAAACGTCAGTGCATAAAGTTCTTCGTAAAAACAAATTTCATCCTTACAAGGTAAAATTAGTTCAGGAGTTGTCAGACGACGACTTCGATCGGCGAAGTGAATTTTGTGAAACGATGCAAGAACTTTGTAATAATCCACAACCGAATTTTGCTCACAACATTGTTTTTTCTGACGAGGCATCTTTTACATTGAATGGCATGGTAAACCTACACAACTGTCGATATTGGTCGGATCTAAATACTCATTGGGTGAGAGAAGGACATACCCAATATCCACAAAAGGTCAATGTTTGGGCGGGCATTGTTAGAAATACGATCATAGGACCGTTTTTTATTGAGGGGAACCTAAATGGACAACGTTACCTAGAATTACTGCAAAATGAGGTGGTCCCTGCTCTTATTCAACGCTTTTCAGGGCCGCAGCCAGGTGAAATTGATCCTCAGATTTGGTTTCAGCAAGACGGGGCACCACCACACTATGCAGATCCAGATGATCACTCCAGCGGTACTAGCAAACGTACAACGCTCATTTTTCAAAAAAATTTCTTATGTAACCCCCCACATGTGGCACATCATTGTACTCAGGACAATGGTAGCTCTCCAAAAATGTAATAAAAAATAAGGGTTGTAATTTTAAAAAACCTGACTTTTGATTGTGGCTCCGCCATGCGGCAAATTTTGGAACAACTAAGTAGGCTAAAAATTGCTAGAAAAATAAAAAAGTTGACGTGTTTCAGCGTTTTAAAAAAAAATACCGTTTTCGAAATAATCGCATGTTCCGGGACTTTACGGACACACTGTATAATAAAAACACAATTTATAACAACATTTACTCCCGGTTAAAAGATAAGACTCAACTTTTAGTTGTTACATCGGACAAACCAAACCGAAGTTGGGCATTCGGATAAAACAATATCAATATAATTGTAAAAAACAGACAGAGGATACAGGACAGTCAACTCATCATAAAAATACAGGGCACATTTTTAACTTTAAAGAACTGACTATATTAGATGTGAAACATATTTTTAAAAAACGACTCGTTTCAGAAATGATTGCCATCAAAATACACCCGCTAAACATAAATTTTAATACAGATACAAACAATTTAAGCACCATTTATAGTAATATTATTAGCAGAATAAAACCTATCAACTGAAATGAAACAAGGTGCTCCACCACATAATATTAACATGAAATTAAAACCAAAAACCAAACCTAATTAAAACGTATACCTATTTAAACATTATTATTCATATTTTTATAAGTTTTTAATAATTTTAAATTCAAATTAACTGAATCATCAATTTTGGATGGTTTTATTAATTAAACTGACGTCAATTCATACATGTGTAAGGTGAGTCTAATTGTTTTAAATTTTAAATTCAATAATCTAGTGTTTAATTATCTAGTCATACAGTTGTTTAATTTTTGGTCCTTTTGGTTCTTTTTTAATGTGGTGAATTTTGACTTAATGCGTTCTACTATGTTCAATTTACATTTAGCGGTACCGTGTTCTTAATGTCGTTTATGTATTAATTAACTATTCATGTATTTTACTAATTGTGTGTCGTTTTTTCTTAATAAATTAGAGCCTTGAGAAGGCCCTCACTATGAAGGGCGAAACGTCGGCAAGCACATCTTTTTGAGTTGTTCGTTTTCTTACCTCCACACTGATGGGGTTTCAATTTAATGTTACACATTGTCCATAGGTAATAATTGTTTGCACCAAAAAAATGTATTGTGGAATGTATAATATGAAATAATAAAACTTTTATTGTGTCGGATATAATTTCTATTCTATGCGAATTTTAGCTTCAATTAAATTTATTGGTTAATTTGTTCAGTAAATATGTAAATAGCAAATATGATGGCGTGTTCAAGTACTCGACGGTATGAATATGCACGAACCCCTAACTAGGTGTGATTTACATGCTAAACTATTTAGGAGCGCTATTTTAATAAACAAATTGCAGCAACTTTGCGTTAACTAAAGAAACTTAAGCAATAACCGAGCAAACAGCAAATAATCTTGTACGTATTACAAATTTAAATTATTATTTATACGCTTAAGTTAAATCTCGTAGTATTGTTTTGGATTTCGTTAGGTGTTTTAACCGTGTCTCGAGAGGGAAACTTCTATTTCCGTCTACAAATCGTTTTCGCGTATAAATTAATGATGTGCGAGATTTTTAATATGCATTTTATTTACATATATCCGGCTATAGTTTAAGTACTACGTGCTTTAATTTCGCCGAGTTCATCTATAAATCATATTCAAGCTCGTCTGTCGGCCCCGCAGCGTGATGTTCAATGTTAGCCGTTACCTCCCATGGTATTTATGAAAGCTTTTACTGTTTCTGATTAACGCTAATGAAGTATTCACTCGATATTAGACCTTTTACCAACATGGTTATAATGATTCCAACCGTCACATTTGCATAGTTACATGTTTGAACAAGTCTAAAATAATGATTGTTCGAACGCATTATTTAAATTATATTAATAATAAACTAATGAAAGTACCTACTAACTAAAATGCGTAATTGTAGTATAATAGAGTTTACACTAATCGATTAATTAAATTTCATTGAATTGTGTGGTTAATAACAAAACCTCATTAATTTAGTAATGTGATCAGCCATTGTATATACAAATATAATTTTACAGCAATTCTACAATAATCCATTATTCCATTAAGTGTTTTTGGTAGTAATGTATCTCTGTGTGTTATGTTTATACAAAGCTTTACAAATTCAATACCGTAGTGTGTACTAAAATATGTATGGTAATGAGGTATAGTAGGTATATTCGGTTAATTTGAAGTAACGTGTATTAGTAGCTTATCACCTAAAAAGAAAAATCTTATTACTTAGTTATCTTGGATCTATTGCGTTAATTGGGATGTATTTTCAATTCTATTTAATTTGAAAAAATAGTTGATAGCCCAGTAAAATTAAATCAAAAAGAAAAAATTTTTTGTGCGAATAACTCGTTTTCTATGGCCTATACGGTTGTGGGAATCTATTATAAAAATTAAAGATAAGGAATTCTCTACAACTTTACTCTGAACCACTTTTTTTTTACGAGAAGCCGTTTTCTAGATACGAATATTAGGTTTCCATCTAAATTTTTCTATTTTCCGTCTTTTTTCGATAAATTTTGGTTTTTCGCATGAGATTTTTTTTTATTTCTGTTGCAAAATAAGTTAAACTGTAGAGCTCAAAATTCTCTATACAGTGCTCTAAATACACCCCAAAATCGACTTTTTTGCTGTCTTTTTTTACGGTAGTGTAGTTAAAGAACGACTACTTTCTCACGTAAACTTGTTAAATACCAAAGGAAAGTACCACGAAAAGTGCTATAGATCTTTTACTAAAACCATACCATCAGAAAATCAAGAACAGATTGAACAGAAAACCATGGCATCTATGAGAGAAATTTTTAATTACATTGAGAGTATGAATGATTCTCAAGAAATTCTAAAATTCGTATCTCGAAAACGGCTGCCCGTAGAAAAAAGTACAGGCAGTCCCTCGTAAGCTTGAAAATCTCGCGCAAGTGAAATGTAGCAGTTTATAGAATTTAAGATAATATTACACTCCGGCCAGAAGGTAGTTGGTAAGTTGGTATCACTAACAAATATTACAAATTCGTCCTAACGTTGACATTTTCTTATTTTGTTTTTAATTTAAACAAGTGTGTTTTACTGGCAATGCAGTAAACTGAACATGTTCAACTAATACTCATTTACCCATTTGCATAAAGCGTAATAATTAGATAACAAAAACTATTAACAATTTGTTAGCCAATCAGAGGATTTAAAATTTAAATTTTAACAAATCAGAAGAATATTTACTTAACAGCAGACTTAATTATCGTTTGTACAACCAAGCTTTTGTATTCTAAATTAGTCATTGTTAAGAGAAAGTTTTACATTCGAATGATATCAATTTGGCAGCCGAAAATGTGGTTATTAAATTAAAATTAGAAAGATAAAAGATAGAAATTTATAATTCACATTATAAAGGACGGTAACTGGAAATTAACTATGTGTTATAATTTTAGTTTTAATTTATTTACCTATTATTATGTAAGTTTTATTTTAATTGTGATCATTGAAATTCACCTTACGAAATTAACATCTTTGGGCATAATTATGGTAATAACAATTAGCAAAACACGCGATTATAATTAAAAATTAAATTAAAATATTTTTCAGACCGATTTCCTCTTTTCATTACCAGATTGAAGTAATTGTAATTTTAATTGCATATAAATTTCCGGAAACATACGTTTTATTTAACCGTATTTTCTCATAAAACTGTAACATAATCTTTGTATTACAGGAAGTATAATGCATTGTTAAGCTGGAACTATAAAAGTGAAGCAATATGTTAAACGATCTCCGGTGTATACTGATCTTTTATACCACCAGTTTCCGATGCTACAGTAACCAACAGTTACGAAATCATTTTACCTTTGACTGTACAACCGGGTCCGTACTCCTTTACGTGCGCCTTTCAACTTTTGCAACCGTAGAGGGCATAGAAAACGAGTTATTCGCAAAGAACAGAAAGGTCATGTGACCTTTAATAACTTTTTTTCCCTAAATGATCGGTCTCAAAATTCTCAAAGAAAGCCTTATTTTACTGGGCCATGGAAAGATGTTAACTTTCAAGTTCCATCTAGAATCTTGCATTAACTTTAAATATGACACAAGTAATGGAAATTCTAAAATAGAGACACATATTGTTACAGTAACTTTGGTTAATGGGCAATTAAAATAGTTGCATATATAGAGCTGTTTAATCGGTTACACACATAATACGTCATACAAATAAAAATATATCAGTAGCAATACATAATATCGTGCTGTCTCGTGGCTATTCCACACATATAAATTAATTAGCGGCACAGCAACAGGTAATAGACAAAACTCGATAGCTGTTGCTTTTGAGTGAGACGGGTTCTTATCCTCGTTGAGGTTTATTTTCACATATCACGTCCTCGAGTACAAGTAAAGGTCGAGAGTTTAATCCTTCCAATTACAACAGCATAAGGCAGTAACGGGTCCAGAAGACAACCCACAGTTTCTGGACGTAATAAAATCTCAGCAGACATCAAGCAAAGTAATCCCAGAAAATACGAACGGACAATGAAATTGTAATAATTAGAGAAACCCAATGCAGTGACTATTCGCCACGCGGTGAAATATGTCTGTAAGCTCACCTGCAAACGTTCATTCTAAACAACATTCCAGTTTATATCTAATTACATATTCGGTGTAATTTACGTTTTACAACAGGCAGATGGATATGACAACTTCGGATTAATCCATCACTTGTGTTTAGAATTTTCTTTCGCAGTTCTTTTTTTTACAAAACACCACTGTCCTCGTTACCAGTTTAACACAAAAAGAAAGAACGTAAAACGAGCGCAATTGGATTTAAACGTTGAACTTATCCTATTAAACTCGCAGTGAAAGTAGACAGGGCCGTAATAAGCAAAGTAACACGTATGCAGGAAAATTTTAACGTTATAAAAGTAAAAGCTAGTAAACAATAATTTAAACAAAGAACCGAAACACTAGAAAACGCAACTTAAGACATAGTTCCTTATGAGTACTTATGTGATACAAGCTTATTTGCAGTGAGTAAAAAATAAAACTAACAGATTTGATCAAAATTGTTTATTGACATTAATCAGGCACGTGATGTTCATTAAAATTTTAAAAGGTCCATGTCAATCAATGAGAAAATAGTCATATACATGTATTTCCTATGTTAAGTTGTAAAAAAATCTTACTGTAGATTTTACGGCTAAAATCCGAAGGGCGGCTACATCTAGTTTTAGCCGATTACATCCAGGTGATATAAAATTAGATGTAGCATATTAAGAACTAGGTACAGCTGATTGCATTCGACTATAAGTAGATGTAGCCTTCATCATACAACCATACTTAGATGTACCGGACTTTAAAGTAGCATTTATATTATTCTTTATTAAAACAAAAAGAATCAACTAGCAAATAATCAATCATAGAAATTTTAAAAAACACCTTATTTTAACTATGAAAAAAGTAAACACTACTCGCTTCTACTTTATTTTTCATAAGGCTTTTCTTCAAAGACAAATAACACCAGTCTTTGGCGCAAACCAAAATTACTAACTTAAATTACTACTACTAATTACTAATGTCACAGTTAAAAGAATACAATCAACAAACTCTTCATAAAATAAAAAGTGAGCAGTCTGAATGTTCATTATCTACATATTTCAACAAGATAAACTTGAAAGACATTTATAGTTATAGAATATACCGGCTGCTTTACAAAGGCACTTTGTATTACCGCATTTCGTTTTGAAGTGATACCTTTTGTATCCTTGTTCTCCAGATGTTGATTGGGCATTATTTATATGAGATAATTTTTACACGAACTTTACATGGAAAAAAAATGTATCATTTTATTTCCTTGTAATGTCGATGAATCTTTTGCGCCTTTTACAATAGGAAATTAGGAATAGGACAACACATAGCAGGCTACCGTCGAGACGCCTTCTTAACACCTATTAAGCATCTTAGCATTTTAGAAGCACCCCTCAGAACAGGAGCAACTTAGTAAACCTCAACACTCCCTTTTCAAATAAAAACACATAGTAGGCCGACGCGACGTCGAGACCCACTATACAGTCTCCAATTTTTTTTTTACACTTTTATCTACACACACACACATAATATGCCTCAAGAGGAGAAACCAAGGACACTGTAGCAACCGCCAACAGTAGCTAAAACAGTTTCATGATTAGGGACACCCTGTCCCTATAGAAGATCATAAGAGAAAAATAGCGGAGTGGGCTGCAGGAAACCTATTCTCAATTATTAACAAACGGACAACACCGACATTTTGCATCAACAACAAATCTTGTTACATGGATGTGACAATCGCCGCAGAGAACGTAACACCATGCATAACTAAATGGCAAGTGTCAGAGGAAGAAACGCTCAGCGACATTTGTTAAACATAACAAACAAATCCATAGAAAACCCGACAATATAATAAAAGGATAGACGAAAGGATGGAATATAAACAAAGTTGACAAAGATAAACTAATTAGTACCTTTCCAGCACAACTTCTCTAGACAACAGTTGTAACATACCTTTTCTCACCACGGTAATGCACAAGGCGTATGATTCCAGCATGCCACTGAGCAAAATAGCCAGAAATATACTGGTGGAACGATGACCTAAATAATCTGAAAAAGAATTTCCACGAACAACGCCACATAATGTACACCAAGAGAAAATGAGTTGGTCGCGTGAAGCATGAATGTTACAATGCTAGTAAAGCAAAATATAAGCATGGTATAATAACAGTCAAGAAAGAAACTTGGCAAAAAGTAAACAAAAGCAATAGTAACTAATTTTTTTGATGGAAATTTAATAGTTATTTACATGAATAGCACGGAAAGTGAATGATAACGTGCGAAAAAAAATTTCGGGACTAGACGAGTAGCGAAAATTCACCATCACAGATAAACACTTTCGCTCTTTCCAGCCCCACCTGTGAGAACAAAGTAAACCCACCCCGCACATGAAACAAGGAATTACTGGAAGCAGTTGTTAAAATCAATAAAAAGAAAACGCCAGGTCTGGATAGGATTCCCGCAGAAGCAATTATTGAAATTAGAACTAAGCTGTTCACTAACACCTCTAAATACTGGCGAGCTAAATGGACACATCGCACCATACAAAATGTAGTGCCATGAATTGAGAGGAAACATGGAAAGCTCTCTTACCAAATTACTAAGTTCTTGAGAGGACGCGGGGGCTTTGGCAACTGTCTAAGAATGAAAAAAACACTTCCAAATGTAGTGCGGGCATGAAGCATAGTTCTTCGGACTGTCCACGATGGAACAACAAACGGAAGATAATAAAGTCGTACACCCCATAATCCATAGTAGGACGTATGATGCGGAATGAAGAAGTTTGGACTAACGTTTTGGGAAATCCTTACTACTAAGGAAATCGATCACCTGCTTGAAGGTATTACTTCTGGGGGTTATCAATAATTAATTATATTCAACATTAAAACGCAATACTATTGCCTCCATTTTTTTATTGTGGATTGGAATACACACTCAGATGTAATAATGTATATGAAAAAGAATGTTCGTCTTCTAATTAAGCAACAAATAATTCACTAACTAAAATAAATTCCGCTTAGAACAATGGTTGCGTTTGTAAATGGATTGAGAAAAAAACCGACAGTAAGTAAAACTTTGAGGCATGTGTTTTTTTGTAGGTACAATTTTAGATTAATCCTTGGATTTTTATTCATGTATAGATTTTTCGTTTATTCTTGGATATTAATTTACCGTTTGGTTATTAATTCATCGTAGCAGCTCAAATATCTGTGATAGATGTGTTCGTTCTTTGTTTAATTAACCTATTGAAATTTGGACTGTCAAGTTTACGTATCTGTTCGATCAATTGGATCACCTTTTGACGTAATATGTCATATCTGACCAAGACAAGTTAAGAAGTCAGTTATTTCTTTGATAACCTTCTACGTCATAGATACTTCTGGCAAGCAACATTAGAACGACTACTGATTAAAACGACTAAGTTTACTGTTATTTTACAATGCACAGAAGCAAACAAAGTCCCCGGAAAATATGTCATTTAAAAATATGTGATGGTAAAACATTAGCCCAATCACAATTAAGAAATAACAGCTGATACAGTCTCTGACAGAAGTTTGAGTTATCAATTTACAGTTGACAAGTTTTTATTCCTCCAGTTTCTCCGTTTATTCATCTTTATAAAAAACAGTTTTTTTCAAAATTTGTTAAACGGTAAGCATATTTTAGAGTGATTTTGTAATTGCATGATTTTAAATTTATATTACATAACCTCAAAATCACTCTAAACTTTATTTTTGATTGCACTAATTTCTTAAGTTATTTTTTAATGCTTTAAGGACAATTAATGTATAATCTAAAAAGTCATGTTTGATTTAAAATTAGTAGTTTCTTACAAAGTTTTGTTTTTCCAAGTTTTACTTGCATTTTACCATGACTATGAAGAAACCTGTTTATTCTGAATCCAGAAACATTATTAAAACTGTCATCGGGTTCTTCGATCAATAGAAAGCTACAGGTGTGTGGTCATTTCCTTTAGAAAAGACTACAGAATTAGCTGCAGGTGCAACTGGGAAATCGATCAGTTTCATAAAGCAAATAAGGTAAATTTGTGATAGGTAAAAGCTGCAGTTGTAAATAATTAATGTTGTTAGTAGGAATGAAACTCGAAAAGCTGAAAGTGGAATATTAAATTTTCTATCGAAGAAGAAAAGGAGTGGTGGTTCTAACAAAATTGTTTTGGGTTATTTTGATTTGAGTGTTTTAAAACAAACAATTCACGAAGTTCACACCGTAGACAAAAAGATACCAACGATGAACAGTTCAAAAAATTCTCATAAAGTTAATTATAACGGTGCAGTGGTCCAGATTCTCTTCGATAAGCATTGTTACAAATGGGGTTTAAATAAAAAAAGTGTCACGATAAAAGAAAATTGTTAATGGAACGTAATGATATTGTAGCTTGGCGTTCTCGCTATTTAAGAAAGTTACAACAGAATGATGCTTTGGGAGTAATGAACAAATAAGTGACGTACTTAAAAGACACTTTCATTCATCTTTCTTTTGGAATTACCAAGTGCTGACAATCCAAAGACGAACCTGGTGTATACCGCACAGACAGATCCGGGCAGCGGTACATTATTGTTCTATTCTTAAAATATTCAATTTTGCTTGTTGTAATATCTATGCAATTACTTGTACAAGTTTATAATTAAATTTACTGTGAATAAACTTAGAAAGAGAGTTACTCAGAAGCCTAAACATTGCTGAACAAAATTGCTTTTAATTGAAATGTATGAATAATCAAACAGAATTAACCGATAATGTGCTTCGCTCCCAAAACCGTATTATTATAAACTGTTTTTGTAGTTGATCGTTTACTAGTTTAGTTTTTAATATTATCGATTTGGTGATATTCTGATTAATTAAAGAATCGAAAGATAAAGTTATTAAATTTGGGTCTAAGACATTGATCGTTCATTTTAATTAATTATTACCACGAAAAATAAATGGACCTGTTCTAAGAGTTAAAATTACTTTCCTGCTAGAGTTTCTCTATTGCATCAGTAAAGGCAGATCACAATTTGTAATAAAATTAGATACCTAACCTAAAATTATTTCATTTTAACAACAAAAAACTTGTTAATCTGAATGTAAGGTGAAAACTAAAATGACGCCAGCAACGTCCCTCCATGTCTTTTATTTGCTTCTGTGCACTGTATTCGTGAACGTTTTATTCGATATTTAATTATCTCCAAGACTGACGTGTAACAATAGTTCATTATATAGTATTTAAAGCTTTGGAATTGTTTGATAACTGATATGTTATACAGAGTGTTTCATTAATCAGTACAGAAAATGAAACTGGAGATTCCTTGCAAAATTTAAAGGGGGGTTTAACATAAAAAAAATTTCCTTAAAGCCTCCCTGAAGAGTTAGACAATCTGTAGCAATGCTAGGTAGCGTTAACGGAAATTTGTTCAAAAGAATAAGAGCCTGTATTCAAGAAAATGGTGCCCATTTTGAACACTCTCTGAAATAATATTGTTAATTTAAATTAAAAATGATAGTTAATAATAATATTGTTATTTATGTCAAACTTGCATACGCAACTTATTAATTAAAATTTTGCAAGTTCGCTTAATTTATTTTTTGGTGAAAAAGTATTGAGTTTACGTGAAATTTTTAAGAGACAAAAAGTTTTTAATTGAATTGGCCCTCCAAAATCTAAATTTTAAAATTGAAAAAAAATTAGTTAAAAAGTTCTGGTAAAAAACTCTAAGGGGTAGTAAGACTCACCCCCTTGCAGAGAACAAGGGTGAATAAAATTATGAAATTATGGAGGCTTCTTGGTAGTAGTATTTGAATGTTTAGATTTCTTTTTTTTATTTCAAGTCATTTCAGAAAAAAATCGATTAATGTGAATTTTTTACACATCTTTAAGGGGCTGTAACTCTTCAGGGGAGGCTTTAAGGAAATTTTTTTTTATGTTAAACCCCCCTTTAAATTTTGCAAGGAATCTCCAGTTTCATTTTCTGTACTGATTAATGAAACACCCTGTATATGCTAACGTTTGAGTATAACGAAATCGTTATAAACATGTTTGCATTGTTTAAGCCTTTTGTTTTTTTATGATTGGGTTTCTTCCGAATTTATTAATTTCTTCTTAGAACTCTAAATTTACTTCAATGAAATTAAAATGCGTTTTAATAATTAGTTTAGTTTTAATTGAGCTACTACTATATCCATCGAACCACGACGGTCTTTCGAATAATTGTTGCTAGCGGGTGTAAATTAATTAGGCAACTTTCCTCTTTAAGTTGAAAAACGTATAAATTAATGTAACGAATTGCTTAATAAATGCGAACACTTTAATGCAAACGAAAGTATTTACCATTTTTTCAAAATAAAAATATTTGATCTGTATTTGAAATTCTAGTTATTCTAAATAACGCTTTGACATAATATTGGTTAAAATCGCATACAATAACGAAACTATAAGCACTAAAACCGATCGAATGTAAAACAAGGGCGGCAAAAAACTACATTTTCCACAATAATTTAACTTTTAAATATCATAGAAGCGTCTATAAAATTGTTACCTTTAGTGTTATAATTATCTACATAAAAGATCTCTACAAGTTTCACATGAACTAAACTTAAAAATAAAGTTGTAAACTTTCCAGCTGTTAATTTTGCTTTTGGAAACAGATAATGCAGTACTGCACTTCAAATTTAAAATAAAACCAAAATAGTAATAAACTCAACCAATTGTAACAATTTTGTTCCTCTGAAAACATATTCTATTGTCTTTTCCCAGCAAGTTGCATTTATTATTTCTGCCCTATAAGGAATGTTGACTATATTAGTAATTGCTTTTACTTGTACGTCAATATAAAAAAAAACTTCTTATGCAGTACAAAGTGCGAATGTAGGCAACGGACGCTGTAGGAGGTACATATTAAATCCGAAAAGTTGTATCTCGTAATGTAAGACGCTATCTTTCTTATCTTTGTGATTTAAAACGGCAGCTTCCAGCAATGTAGCAATGTGGGCGAACACAAAGCCACACCTTATTACATAAGCAAAAAAATCTCATAAAAATGTATTCTAGATTCGTGATGTTAACAATGGTGTGTGAATATGTATTAAGGATTAGTTTAATTTTCATTATACTAGGTATCAGCCGTTGGAACAGCCAAAGATGTTTAACGTACGAATACATTACATAAAGACGGAATGTTAAGAGAAATAAAATAAATGAAGTAATAAAAGATTAATGCTCAATGTCATTCACAAAGATACATCGACTAGATGAATTTATGACAGAAGTGCAAGTACTTTTCATAAATATTAAATAAACGAAGATGTAGTTATATTTCACCAAATAAAGATGAATTGCTTCCATAAAGTTTAATTACGTTGTTTCATTGTTGCATTCGTTACAATTCTGAAGAATGATGTTATTTTAATATAAAAACGCAAAAGCATACCTACTTTTTTTACAGTAAGTTTAAAACTTAACAGTTGTTCTTAATTTTTTTTTAAATTAAGTGGCTTATTTTATTTGGGTGTATTTTATCGCATATTTTAAGTTACCTTTGATATTGCTACCATCATTAACTAAAATTTATAATCAATGCTAAAACCATAAACCTTTTTACTAAAAACGCTTCAGGTGGCATTATGCTCAAAGATATTATTTAAATTCGCTCAGTGAATATTGATATAGATATAAAGGTGAAATATACAAGGTGGGGCACTACCAACGAATTATTCTTTAGGATTAAAACGACAAACAACATTAGAAATCTTAAGGCATACATATATCGAGATTATTCAAGACCACATTTTAAAAATATATTGGATTGTACAGGGTGCTCCAGAAACACGTACCATATCAAAGTTGGGTTATTTTAAATGGAACACCCTTTATTTTTTTCTATTTTTAAATTGTTCGATCAAAAATAATGTATGTTTTTTAACATGTCCCTATACCTACTTCCTTCCGTTTCGCAGATAAAATCAATTTTACCTGATTTAGAGACCCTCCAAACAAATACAATAACTTTAAGATTAATAAAAACAAGCAACTTTGTCTTACACTACTTTATGAAGAGCTTTCAACATCCTTTTTGCAATATTTATTATTATGTTATGATGTACCGGGTATGTACCCTGCATTTCTCTAACCTGTTGGAAGCTGAAACTGATTACCTTTCAATGAATATTTATTTATTTAATTATTTTTATTTATTTATTTAACTTTAATTAACAGTTACCCATTAACAAATTAGAGCACCAGAAAATTATTAAATATCAAGACAAATATTAAACAGATACTAATAAAGTCGTTAAACAAACTACAAATTCCGGATTAAGTATATTGATTTAATTTGTCTGGGAGAAGAATTAAATATGTCAAGTAAGTGCGTATTTAAGTTGTAATTTTCACACATGACAAAGATAGATGAGCTTTTTAATAAATTTGTGCGTGGTGTTGGAAGGTAAAAAGTTAATTTTTTTCTTGGAACTATTCTTGAAACCAAAAAGTTTAGTTTTTCTAGTAGAAACTGACAATCATAATGATTACATAGGATTTTATTTAAAAGAATAATGGAAAAGTATTCTCTCCTCACCATAAGACTGTTGAAAGAATGTCTCTGCAGTAAACTAGCATGAGAGATGCCTATGTTTGGGTATATTTTATCCATTTTGAAACTCAGTAGTTAGTCTTAAAAATCGTCTTTGTATAGATTCTATGCAATCTATTTGTATATTGTACCGGGGATACCATATTATGTATGCGTACTCCAGCTTTGGACGAACTAATGCAATGAATAAATGCTTCAAAGAAGACATGTTAGTAAAGTCACTAGAGCATCTTGTAATAAACCCATAAGTTCGGCTAGCTTGAGATACAATATTATTAATGTGAGGTATAAAAGACAGTTTGGGGTCAAAGATTACCTGTAACCATTTTGGGTCTGTCTAAGACAGTAGAGTCAATGTTATAGTCATGCCAAAGAAGTTCTGGTTTTAAGAAAAAAGACATAACAGTACATTTAGTAGAAATTAAGTGTAGCATATTATTACGACACCAGTTCACAATGCGATTTAAACTATCTTGTAGAAAATAACAATCACTAATACTTGTAACTCTTTGAAACAACTTCATATCATCTGCCTATAACAGAGCATCAACATCAATCCCATCTAAAATGTCATTTATAAATATGTTGAACAGCAGGGGATCTAAGTTGGATCTTGAGACACACCAGACGTAGCTAAGTAATCTCGCAATTTATAACCATTACACACAACATATTGCGTTCTATTTGATAAATATGACAAAAATAACTTTAATAATGCCTGGGATAAACCAAAATTTGAATAATTTCTTTAGTAACATACTATGATCGAGTTTGTTGAAGGCTTTCGACAAATCCGGATAAATAACATCGGTCTGAATATTATTGTCAAGATTTTCCGCAATAGTTTGGGTTATGCTCAAAAGATTGGTGACAGTGGAGCGTCCTTTCATAAAACCATGTTGATGAATGGTTAATTGTTTACATACTGCAGGATACAGAATATTATGAAGAAGGATTTCAAAACTTTTGCAATATTACAGATAATTGCAATATGCCTAAAGTTTGAAATATCCAGACGATTGCCTTGTTTGTGCACAGGGCAGACCTTTGAAGTTTTCCAAATAGTTGGAGGTGTGCTTGTTTTTAGACATAAGTTTACTAAAGTGGTCAGAGGAGACGCGAGAACAACAGCACAATCTTTAATAAGATTAGATTACTAGCCCTAACTCTGATAGTGGTCGAGATATTTTAAAATTTGCTAGTTTAACTATTTGCAATTTACTGGAATCTAAGTTACCTGTGAGATATCCGTAAAATGAACATATTATCTTGCAACCATTTTTAATATATAGGCCAGTTCAGTTTTAAATATGTACCTTAAAAATATTTATTTTCTTTTAGAAAAAATAAAAGAAATGTGCTTATTACTACTAACCCGGGCTCTAAGAATTAGTCGAATCACGCTCACAGGTCACAATTGATGTTTAACAATAGCAACCTTTATTTGGTATATCAAAAATTGATCACACTGTAAACATTGGCAAACTTTAACCTGCTAACTAAGACTGTGATACAAATCGCTGTAATAGTGGTACGATAATTTCTAAAACCATTATTTTTAGAATTTTTTTAACAAAGTTGCCAATGTTTACAGTGTGATGGATATTTGCTGTAACAAATAATGGTTGCTGTTGTTTGTGCCCGGTAGATGTGATTCGACTGACTCTTAGAGCCCGGGATACGTCATGAGCACATTTCTGTTATTTTATTTAAAAAAAAGGTTTTTGAGGTTAATATTTAAAGCTAAATTGCACTATACATTAAAAATGGTTGCAGATAATGTTCATTTTTGGATATCTCACAGGTAACTTAGATTTCAGTAAAACGCAAATTGTTAAACTAGCAAATTTTAAAATATCTCGAAAACTATCAGAGTTAGGGGTTGGTAACTCTATTACCGACTCAAAGACAATTAGTCCCAGCTTCCAACAGGCTAACGAAATATAGAGTGTTTCATTTAAGTTAAGCAAGTTATTTAAGTATTAATTGGTTAGTGTTATGCGGTAGTTTTAAAAACACCATGTACATCATAAAAGGTTTGCACAGTAGCGATATCGTAACCGATGAGGTCCGTGATTCGTGCTGCGTGTTAGGTGTGTTTTTTTTTGACCTAAACTAAACTTCACCTGTCTTTTGACGTTTTAGTATATTGTGATTGGTAAAAGCTTTTCTATTCTGTTGTGACGTGCAATCTTCCACCTTCCGAGACCCCGTGCCGGAGGTAACTCTTCTCCGTGGAGACCTCGGAAACGAGCGGAAAGCTTCCTCATCTCCCTTGGGAAAGGAGAAATAATAATAGTAATAATAATAATAATAATAATAATAATAATAGTAATAAGAATAATAATAAATCAATTTCAATTTCTTTTCAAAAAATACATGACAAAGTTACACTACATAATTGTTATAATATACATTATTGATTATATATTTAATTAACCTTACAAGAAAGAAAATAAAGATAATTACATAACATATATGAAATGTACTTAGGGGAGGGCGCGGTAAGACGGTCATGGTGGGTAAGAGTGTCATGCATTCAAATTTGGCGCACTTTACTTTCAACCGCCGTTGCCTGATGTCACCTTCATCAACAATGCGTCCACAGTCTGTGCAGATAACGTGAAGTGTATTGTATCACGGTGATTGAAATTATAGAGTTTTTATATATTCAAGCTTGAATCTTGTAATATTCTATACTTCTGAGAACCCAGATATGTCAGTAGAATCAAACTTATAATATTTTCATTCGATTATAGGCTAAAAGCATGATTAGTTGTTAGTATTTTCGACACCCAAAAGTTAGGTTAACAATGCGTTCTCAAGATTTTACTGCTTATAAATAACAGTGTGTTTGCGGGTAAGAATGACATATGGCACTCTTACCCACATTTGTTGTTTGATGTTACACTTACGTATTCGTTTTCTCCTTTGTTATCCAGGTGAAATGTCGCGGCATTATGTTAGAAAAAGTAATAGAGCTTCCTATGGTGCAGAAACCCTACAAAGCCCTTTAAATAAAAAATGGAAAAAATAAGGCGTCTGTACCAAACAGTATAACATTCCACGATCCACATTAATAAAAAAGATTGAAAAATAATTCTACTCCCTTAAACTTGGGACGCTTTCCACCAACTTTTTCTCCTGACCAGGAAAACTGTTATGTGATTATATAATAAAAATTGATAGAATGTTTCATGGTCTGAATATTCGGTCTCTTAGAAAATTGGCATATGATTTTGCAGAGCTGAACAATATAAGCCATCTATTCAATCAAGAGAAAAAGTTAGCAGGAAGAGACTGGATAGATGGATTTTTCTTTCGAAATCAACAGCTGTCGTTACGGAAGCCAGAAGCCACGAGCCTTAACAGAGTCCTTTGTTTTAATAAGTCGAAAGTAGACGAATTCTATTCAAATTTGCAGCGTTTGCTAGAGAAATATGAATTTACTCTAACATCTACAATATGGATGAAAGTGGAATCACTAATGTTCACACACCAGAGAGAGTTATTAGTGAGAAAGGCAAGAAGCAAGTTGGGAGGCTTACTTCAGCAGAGCGCGGGACAATAACGACAATAGTTTGTGCAATGAGCGCGGCAGGAGAATATATCCCTCCTATGATTATATTCGCCAGAAAACGAAAAAATGATCAACTGATGAGAGGAGCTCCCATTAATTCAATTGCACACCTCACCCAATCTGGATGGATGGATCAAGACGAATTCGTTGTGTATTTACGACATTTCGCTACTTACGCACATTGCAGTCCTGAAAACCCTGTTTTGTTGATTCTAGATGGCCACGCCAGCCATAAAAGTTTACCTGCTATATTGAAAGCAAGATAGTTAGGTATACACTTACTCACCATTCCACCACACACAAGTCACAGGCTGCAATCTTTAGATCGCACCTTTTTTGGTGAAGGTTTTTTATAATCAGGAGTGCTCAACATTTATGACCAACAATCCCGGAAAACGAATCACAGTGTATGATATTGCAGAGCTTTTCAACAAGAGTTATCTAAAAAGCTGCAACAATGAACAACGCCATCAAAGGCTTTCAGGCGACTGGCATATGGCCATTTAATGATGGAATATTCACTGAAGCAGACTACGTGAGTGTTTATAATAACGAAGGTAACATGAATCCAGAAACCATCCCAAACAACCATTTGCCAGATAGCGAGCTGCCACGGGAGGTCACACCACCTCCAGGAGATTAAAATTCATCAGCACGCTTCTTACATACACCGCCGCGAGGAAACCAAGAACCACATGAAGTCATTTCTAGCAGCTGTTCAACAAATGTTTCAAGAATGTCCAGAGTGGAAGAAATCTCTCCATTTCCAATAGCGACCCGATCTAGACAGGAGAAGGTTCAAAATGTTCAGAAATCTGATATACTGACAAGCACTCCTTACAAAGATTCTCTTGAAAGTCAACATAATAGGATCAATGATAAGAAAAAGAAAGCGGCAAGTAAGAAAATAGGCACGGACGTTGTTTCCAAATCAACACACAACAAAAAGTCAAGCAAAGCCAAGAAGTATAAGCGAGCTGTATCATCCTCAAGCACAGAAGTAGCAAAAAATATGATCGTTAACCTTTCAGTGCTCGCGCGCGGACTACGAGTCTGCACAAAGAGTGTTTCGTGTCCAATCTGTAGCACACCTACCCTGCGCATTTAAGATTTTCAGTACCTTCCTAACATATGCTCCTAGATTTTTAGTGAAAATTTTCAGTTGGAGGTGTGTTGTGGTATTGACAGTATAACCATATGCGGAGTGTTAGTCCGCGGCGAGCAGTTGTGTACTGACAAATAAAAAATACATTTTTTTGTGAAAACTGAGCTTTTACAATAAAGGGTATGTTTTAATTCAAATGTTACCAACAAATAAATTTTCCTAAGATTTAAAAATGATTTTCAAGAACATTTTGTTATTTATAGAATGGTTTGGACGTATGAAGCAGAGCAAGAGCGCTTGAGGAGGTTAATGGAAGATTGTTTAGCAGAGAATGAAAGTGAAATTAAGTATGATGATGAGGAAGATTTAAACGAAGAGTATAGTTTGGAAGTTTGAAGCGAAAGAAGTGATACCGAACAGGAATTTTCGGACCATGGCAGTAAAAAATCTGATTCGGAAGTATTTTCTTCAACTTTATTTTTTATTGGGAAAGATAATTTGACAGAGTGGAACAAGCATGTCCCTAGAAAAAATATAAGGACAAGATCAGAAAATATAGTTAAGCATTTGCCAGGAGAAAAGCAATAGCAAAAAACTTAAAAACTCTATTGCAAGTATGGAAACATTTTACCAATGATGCTATGGTGAGCTCTATTGTCACATGTACAAATAAACATATTGTTCAATATGGAAAAGATAATTATAGTCGAGACAAGGATGCTAAAATCGCCGACGTTCCAGACATTTTGGCTTTGTTTGGACTCCTTTACTTTGCTGGAGTACAAAAATCAGGTCGTTTAAATATTGAAGAATTGTGGAATTAAAATGGCACAGGAATCGAATTATTTCGACTAACTATATCCAGACCCAGATTTCGATTTCTCTTGCAGCATTTGAGATTTGATGACATCAATATGCGCGACGAATGTAAAAATACAGATAAGCTAGCACCAATTAGAGAGACATTTGATTCGTTTATTGAAAACTGCAAGAGCGCTTACTAATTTGTAACAGTTGACGAAAAATTGGAAGGGTTTAGGGGAAGATGCAGTTTTAAGCAATATATTCCGTTGAAACCTAATAAGTACGGAATTAAAATATTTACGTTAGCTGATTCGAAGACCTATTACACTTTGAACATGGAGGTCTACGTCGGAAAGCAATTGGCAGGACCATTCGAAACCAGCAATTCGCCAAGTGCTGTAGTACAGCGGCTTTGCGAACCGATCAAAGAAAATGGTAGAAACGTTACTGTTGATAGATGGTTTACAAGTATGGAGTTGTTGGAATCTTTATACAGGGTGTCCCACCGGGAACGCCATCGATAGATTATAGAAAAACTGTACATGAGAAAAATTTGAAAATTTGGTAGTATACTAACATCGACGGGGGCAGTTTCGTTAAAATATTTTCAAAATGGTAACACTTCCGGTTATACCGGAAGTAGGTGTCAAGTTGCTTATTTTAAATGGAACATCCTATATATTATTCTATTTTTGGATTTGCACAAAATTGTAGACACATTTTGTGTATAATGTCCTATACCTAAGTAACTGTTTTGGACTTATTTTAAAGTTTATGTCAAAAATGACGTTTTCAGGCCTAAACAAAATTATAAAATTTTCCTATACTAATGCCTTTATTATTTAATTGGAATAGGTTTTCTTGTAGCAGGGCACCTATTTTAGTGGGCTATGTCGATATTTTGATAATAAATTAATACAGGGCGATCAAAAAAAAGGATTAAAATTAAATTCAAAAACATTTTTTTAAAATGCAAGCACCATGTTTTTATAATTTTATCTTATTTAGCATCAAAAATAAGGTTGACTTTGTACAAGGTTGTTTATTCAAAAAAATCATGGTTTTCGAAATATTGGCAATATAACTTTTTTTTTGTTGCACAAATGCTATTGATTTCTTTTAATATGAATAGTTATTCCTAGTTGGCCATGATGGCGTTAGAAGACAATCATCTGTCAAGGATATGTCAAATATATTTATTACATACTTCTAATGACCAATGTAACAACCCTTAGAGCAATATGACTCAAAGGAAGTAAATTAAACAAGCAAGAATATTCTATTGTTATTGAAACTTATTCATAAAGTAAAAGCCATTTCCTTATAATGCTAATGGACAGGATTTTCTTTTAAGTATTAAGATTACAATAGAGGACTTATAAACTTTCGAAAATATCTAATTATAAATATTTACACTGCAATTGCGCTTTTTCCTTAATAATTTCTTAGCAATAACATACACGTTCTTGGTTTTAAGTTGTCATAAATTTGATATGATATAAATTTGTGTTTCTAATATTACATCACAAACTAATCTTTATTCGCCAAAAATTGTTGCTTAAGTTGTAAAGCTTCGTACACACCTGAACAACAAACCGAGCAACAAACATAACAACGAACCGAAAGTCAAACAGAACGACAAACGATCTTTTATGATTTCCACAATCCGAACAACAAACGGAACGTTTGTGCTGTTCCATAATTATTTTCAGTAGTTTTCAGTTCATATATATTTATTATTGAGAAGAGAAAATTGCGGAAAACAAGAAGATAGTGCCAACCAAATTTTTACGCACAAAGAAGAGTAAAAATTATAATTTACTTTTTTTTTATTTTGGAAATTTCCGCCCAAATGATGCTAATAGGGACATCATTTTTTCTTGCATTCTTAAACACTGATTAATTTAAAACATTTTTCTTCTGTCAACTCCATAATATTACCTAAAACACAACAAACCCACAAAAGGGAGGACAAAAATAAATAATTTAATTCTCCCGCATAAGTTTGTTCGCCGTTTTGTTTAGATTCGTCCAAACCTGCAAACGCATTCGCGCGCATTTTCTTTGATGTCGGAGAAAAACCGACAAGTTGCGGGAACGCCGCAAACCGTTCGTGGAACAATCAGGACTTGCGAATCTGTTCTAAAATTCGTACGTAGCACCGTCCAAATTAATGTTCCGATTGCCGTTCGGTTCGTTGTTCTGTTTGTTCCTCGGTTTGTTGTTCAGGTGTGTACGAAGCTTTACAATAAGCATATTAATATGAACTATATCTTATGAAAGGAGAGTTATGTAACTATAATTAACGACTTAACGTTACGTTAGTAGATTCCATTTACTATTTACACATATTTTCTTGGAACATTCGATAATTAACTATCGGGATATGATGACCCTATACTTCGCAGGTTGTGCGCAACTGGATACAAGCAAATAACTTGGAGCTGTTACCCTGGCCAGCAAAAAGCCCAGATTTTAACATTATCGAAAATGTTTGGGCTCGAATACTTGCTGTTATCCGAAGACAACAAGGGCCAAATTTTATACCAGTAAACCGTAATGCACTAATTGCAGCCATTGATACCGCATGGGAAACGATTAATATTAATTATATTGATACCTTGATAGCGTCAATGAGCAGACGCCTCCAAGAATGTATCAATAATAATGGAGGTCACACCCATTATTGATTTCTTATATTTATTTATATAGTAATACCTTTATTTAAAAAAAAGTTTTCATTTAATTTTAAACTATAACTTGGTATCTTAATTATAATTATGTAATAAATTCTTGTCAAAAACTAAATATATACGTTGACAATAAGAATTGCCTTAGTTTTTATATTAACTACAGAAAAAATGAAACGTCATAAAATATACATTTTGTAAGGACTAAATATTATGAATAGAGAGTTTAATGTTTTTTTAATAACTTACAATAATTAGTAGGTTAGATTTATTTAAAAATAAGTAATAATCAGTCAACCCAAATAACCATGTTTAGTTTTTGATTTAATTTAAAAGTTATTGCTTGTAGACGTTTTTAAATCAAAATTATTTCTAATTTTATTTTGTAAACATTTCCTAAACAAAATTTTGATTCGATAATTAATCGAGCTATGGTGTTTAATTAGCGATACCTTCAAATATATTCTTTAAAGAAAAAATTAAGTAAGCAACGTAAATTACCTATTTTCTAAAACGTGCTTAGTGTAATGATTCATTCTACAGTCCTTCTATAAGATAACCCCTGCTGAGACTACCTGCTGTTAGAATTGTAAATGATACCCTTAAGCCCGCTTCACAATGTGCAAACTTTTGTTTACAGAAATTGTGGTGTCCAAGTTTTAAATTTCATGAGTGTACATCGATGTCGGTGCAATATCTTAGAAATTTTGTCAACTTATTTTATTTCTTTTGCTGGTATCCGATGTATTCGTTATTTTATCTTATTATCACTTTTATTATACTAATAGATTTTCCAATTTTTTATTGAGACTTGTTAAGGAGACTGCTGAGACTACCTGCTGTTAGAATTGTAAATGATACCCTTAAGCCCGCTTCACAATGTGCAAACTTTGTTTACAGAAATTGTGGTGTCCAAGTTTTAAATTTCATGAGTGTACCGTTTTTTTATAATCTATCGATGGCGTTCCCGGTGGGACACCCTGTATAAAAACAAACTTACTCTAATAGGTACAATTCGAAGTAACAAAAAAGAACTTCCACTTGAGTTTTAAAAACCAACAGCGCGACCCTTAAAATCTAGTATGTTTGCATACCGACACAATGCAACACTAGTCTCTTTTATTCCAAAAAAAAAAGAAATAAAATTTTAGAATGAGTGTGGGCTACTTAGCTGATAATTATTAGGCTACTTTCTAGACTTAAAGTGTTATAAGATCCAATTTATGATTAGCCCATAAACTGTTTCCTAATCTTAAATTGGCCAGGATGTGACAGGATAAAATGTTTCTCAAATTTGGACCCAGATACAGAAAAAATCGCCGAAATACGCTTCTATTCACTTAAGGTAGTTTTAATAATTTTTTTTCTTTGAGCTCTAGTTTGTGTGTTGGAATTCTGTGTGCAAGAATTTGAAGTAAATTAATTATTTGAACTGATCGATTGTTATTGACAATGAATCAGCATTATAAAACAAAAGGCAGCAAGGGATGGTACAAAAGTGTGCCTATTGGTCCAATTGAACTCCATAAATGGACCAGAGATTTAGCTATCAAAATTGACCATAATCGCAAGAATAAATATACCAATCATTCAAATCGAGGAACATTAGTCAAAGCTGGAGTGGACTAAGAGATCTACAAATCACTAAAACCGGTCATTCAAACGCTAAACCTTTAAAACCTTACCTCCAGTTGAATGCCAATCATCACTCAAAAACTAATTTTAACTAATTTAAGGTACAACAATAACCTAAATAGTTGGTCAGTTGGTCACGAATTAAATAATTTTTTAATAACTGTACATAGGTATCCTGTAACTGTAATTTTGGTAACAATTAAGATATTTTTTACATACGTATTTAAGGAAATTTGGTAATGGTAGGTAAAATCGCGACACCAAGCTGTTGTCAATTATCAAGTAGCAAAGCTTTCGTTCAAAACGAAAGTTTGTTCAAATAAACACAAGCTCTTATGGTATTACCCCGAATATACTCTAATAATTACATAATACGTATATAAACGTAGAGTATATTTTTGAAAATATTTTCATTAAATACATCTAAACTATGACTATAAATTTTCAGACTTTTAACGCGATTAGTTTTCGATGTTCAAATGTTCAAGTAGTTTACGCTCGTCGTGACACACCCTGTATATGAAAATAGTGAATACATGCCACTTCTACTTTTTGTGATAATTTTCTTGTCTCTTCTTATATGTGATTTATGTTTACTCCTAAAACGTAGAAATTAATACATCGACATATATTTTCTGAAACACGTCTTTGCATTCCAGCTTTTAAGCTCAACAAACTTTCCGGTCAGCTTTGATTTTTTTTAATAACTTACAATAATTAGTAGGTTAGATTTATTTAAAAATAAGTAATAATCAGTCAACCCAAATAACCATGTTTAGTTTTTGGATTTAATTTAAAAGTTATTGCTTGTAGACGTTTTTTAAATCAAAATTAATTCTAATTTTATTTTGTAAACATTTCCTAAACAAAATTTTGATTCGATAATTAATCGAGCTATGGTGTTTAATTAGCGATACCTTCAAATATATTCTTTAAAGAAAAAAATTAAGTAAGCAACATAAATTACCTATTTTCTAAAACGTGCTTAGTGTAATAATTCATTCTACAGTCCTTCTATAAGATAACCCCTGCTGAGACTACCTGCTGTTAGAATTGTAAATGATACCCTTAAGCCCGCTTCACAATGTGCAAACTTTTGTTTACAGAAATTGTGGTGTCCAAGTTTTAAATTTCATGAGTGTACATCGATGTCGGTGCAATATCTTAGAAATTTTGTCAACTTATTTTATTTCTTTTGCTGGTATCCGATGTATTCGTTATTTTATCTTATTATCACTTTTATTATACTAATAGATTTTCCAATTTTTTATTGAGACTTGTTAAGGAGTTGTCAACAACAAAATTGGGAAATCTAGATTAATTGCTGATTTTGTTTCATACTTTCAAATTAACGTAAACGTTACAGAATACGGACCGTAGTTTTTAAACTACGAAATATAGTTATTAACGACATTAGGTTCCGTTGATTCAATTCAACCTTTTCTATTATTTGCGTATCGGCCTTGTGTCGTGCAATATTGTAGTTTACTGGAATTGCGTTGTTGCGTATTCAATACCGTATATGAAGATACATAACACGTTTATTAACGAAAACTTACAGAAGAACTTTTTAAAGAATGAATTAATTGATTGGATCAACAAGACACCATGTGCTTGTGTATTGTCGACGTTTCGACCGATAAGAACGGTCTTTATCGAGTCATTCGAAGACAAATAGTATTCTTGATGTCCTGCACTACAATAGGTGTTCCAGAGAACATCAAACTAATAACTAATAATACGTTAATAAATAAATTAATAATTTAACAAAAAGAGATTACGTCACAGAAGTATTGGAAATCCTACTATTAAAAAAATGTTGACAAGGAGCTCATTATCAAGATTACAGAAGAACGTAAAGTGAAAAAACAACCGTCACCATAATTACTAAACAATGTTAGTATTAAGAGTATACCGTAGATGGCGTACAAATACAAAATTGGACATTAACTTAACTCTAACATTTTCTTCCAAGTTATAGATAACTATTTGCTACAAATAGTGCACTCAGTTGGACTATACTCAAGTCTTGATGAAATTTCACAAAACGGACCCCATCAAGTGGTTTCACCACGAATATGTTCGATACTAATGCCTTCATTAAAATAACGGTCGCGGACGAAGTAGTGACAAACTTCTATGTGTTTCAAACGTTTATGCAAAGAGCATATAATAGGGAAAGAGATATAACTTTATGGAAATAAACGTTGTAATGTATAATGTGTTGCCTATGCATCAAAATATCAATTTCTTATGAAAGCAATGAATAAGATGCCTGACCGTTTAATGAAAAACAAAGACAGTTGGAGTACCCACCTGCAACGCCAAAGTGGGAAGGGTTTTGCAGCACGTACCCGAGGATTTTTCAGATTCAAAGCCGAGTCGAAGGAATGTATTAATTAATGTTTTGAATTTGTTCATTCATGATTGCCATTCCGCTATTAATTATGCAGGGTGAATCACTACCAACGAAACAGTAAAAGCTTTACAAGTTTTGTCATTTGATTAGGTTGCACGTTGATAAATTTTACATTTTAAAATTATTTTGAAATATACAGTATGTCCCAAAAAAAGTGTAGCGCATCAAAGTTATATTTTTCTTATGAAACACCCTATATCTTATTGTGTTTTTTGTCTGCCAGTAAAAATAAGACATACTTTCATAAAGGTTCCCTATACCTAAACACAGAGTGTTCTGAGTTACGACGACTTTTCTTAAAATATGGAGTATTAAAAAATTCTAATCCAACAAATCATAACAAATTTACTCGTAGGTACGTCTAAATAGTTATTAGAGAGGAATGATGATTAAATATTAAACATTCAAAATTTACAGGTCAATTATTGGATCATTCAATATGTAATATGAGCCTTATTTTAAATGGAACACTGTATTTTATTAATTCATAACGTTAATAAAAAACCCTTTTCTAATGGTATAAGGATGTCCTATGTGTAAATGTTACAGGTTTTGCACAAATAATAGCGAGATATTTTAAAACAAAAATGCATACGTAATTTAATTAGTTATTAACATTTTAAGACATTACAGTCTGATAATCACATATGAGTTACAAAAAGTCATGTTTCGTTACATGTTACATACAATATTTTTGAAAAAAATAAGTTTAAAAAGGAATTCAATCTATTTCGAATTCAAATTTTAATCGGGTGTGACCAATGTTACTATGATTACAATGTTCAAATAAATGTCGAAACAAACTCACAAGTGACGAAAAATTTAATTAATTAATTAATTAAATTAATTAATTAAGTGTCACATTTGCACGGAAAACCCTAATACAAGAACAAAAATTTTTTGGATAATTTAGGGAACAGTGAAACGAATGTGGGAAGAATGCTTAAAAAAACACTATCATCTGTATCACATTCAACTACACCAGCATTTGACAGAAAACGATTATGATGAACGTTTAAATTTTTGTTTATGGAATCAAACTATTTAGACGTAAATGTAAATTTGTTATGATTTCTTGGATTAGAAGACGTTGCATTTTTTAATACTCCATATTTTAAGAAAAGTCGACGTAACTCAGAACACTCTGTATTTAGGTATATGGAACCTTTATGAAAATGTACCTTTTAATTTTTATCTCTCATTTTAAAATTAATTACTCGGTCATTCGCTAACCGATTTTGAAAAACTTTGCATCTCTAGATAGGTGAAAGTCAGTTCTTTCAAACTACAAAAAAATATACCGGGTGTTCCATAAGAAAAAGTTAACAAAAAAATTGTCAAAAATCCGCCATTTTTGTTATGACGTCCTCGAAGTCGATAGAAAAAATTCATGTTTCTATCCTAAACCGTTTAGAACTTATAGGCAGTTAAAATAGGGTAAAATATAAGTGGACACCCGGTATAATAAACACATTGTATCACTATAAATAATTTTTATCTTTAGTATAAGAATGAAACAGTCCGAGGGCCCTATTCTGTAACATTTTGTTTTATTTTAAAGGTACATACTTTAAAAATAAAATAGCAATCACAGTTAAGAAGGTGACATATAATGTACGTAACCATAAATACGTCTGATTTAAAAGTAATTAATTTTAACAGATTGTTTGCAGAATAGACCCCAAAATAAGTTAATTATCAAAAAGTTTATTTAAAAAATATTTTTAAATTACATAAAAAATAAATCTAGTATTAAGTAACTTGAATAAAGTGAAAGAAATTAATAATAATTATACTTCAAAATATTTGATTACCTATATATTTTACTGTTTTGTGCAAGGTTTGTGTCCGCTTTTAATTTTGAAACAACATCTACATAATTATAAGTATTTCTTAAGTTTTTAGAAAACACTTTACGTAACGAACATAAAAGGCTACAAATTTAGTAAAGTTATAAAATTAAATAACATTATCTTTAGACATCATTATGTTTACTGTTTATCTATTGTTATAAATTGTTTAATTTTTTTAATTTGTTTTTCTTATTTCCTTACGACAACTACCAACCCTTAAGTCTTGGGATAAACATTGTAATGTTTTGTATAATTTACAATTTATTAAATGCTTTATTAAGAATAATTTATGCTGATAACAAACGGAATTACTATTTAACCAGCCAGGCATTTCCTCTGTAATTCTATTTTGACAAGTATCAATTAGACCTTTCTTGATATTTCCTTCCGCTTGTTTATTTTTAAAATATTCTGAAAATATGTCTAATACTACGGTTACAGCTAAAATTACACTTGTATTTGGAACCTTTAAGAATTTAATTTCACCTTTGGCATAATCTTTTTGAAGTATAAAGAGTTCATTTTTATTATCTGGAGTACCTTCTATACACATTTGTTTACAATACTCACAATCAAACTTTTTATAGTTCTATAAAGAACATACCCTGCTAAATATACCACCGAACAGTTTTCTAATGTAACCTTCTTAGAAATATTAATATCATTTGTATTATTTTCTTCATTTGTTCTATTCTCTGGGACCTCGTCGTGCACAGTTTCTAAAAACATTGAAATTTTACTTTCCTCTTGTACTTCTTCAACTTCCGGCGTTATATCTTCAATCCCAATAGGTACATCTTCGTCTATTTCACAATTAGCTGTCTCCGGTGGTTTCAGTAGTCTAATTAACATATTATATTGTAAAGATTGCCGAAAAGATTTTGCTGTTGGGTTTGTATACTGCGAACAAATTTTCGAGTGGATCTTGATTTAGTCTACTTGTAAGTAGAAATTTATATCCACTTTTTTTTAAGTCTCCCCACAGCAGAATAGTAGCTTGAATAGATTGTTTCAAACCTTTAAAATAATAAATGTTTCCCTTTACGTTATTTTTGGAAGTATAACATTTCCACAGGTCAATCCACTCTACTATTTCACATAAAAACGTTTCTAAATTGGTATTCCTTGTAGATAGAGTACACTGGTACGGATTAGAATGTTTTAATATGCGACTATTTAATATATCAAATAATTGTCAAAAAATCTGCGGTGTCCGTTGCGATGCTAGATGTAATTTGTCCAGTACTTACACAAGTAGAAATTGCAGCAGCCATAGTTTTTGAAAAAACTTGGGTTGCAAACTTAACGCGCATCTTTTGAAAAGTGCTTGGGTTGATGTGAGATTCCGTAATTTTCGTCAAAGCTCTAGCTGAATTGAAAGATTTATCTATAAAATACGCTGCTCTTATATCACCCCACGAAATTTTTTATTATTAATATGAATATCCTGGGACATTAAATTGTTTCTGATACTTTTAAATAAGTGGGGAACATCAAAATGGCATATATTTTTTTTCATCTACCTCGAAAAATGGTTCTTCGTCAGTTACCCCTAAACTTTGGAAAGCAGCTCTATTTGTCGCTGCTTGGTCACACACAGTCGCACGAACATTTAAACCTGCATTTTCTAAAGCTTGTACATTTTTATGATGAGCCTAGTAAGAGGTTGGTACTTAACGGATGTAGACGACAAGTAGTAACTGATGGGCATTTTCCATTTTTAATTAATCCACGTGCCATAAATACCAGTGCTTGAGTAACAGTTTTTGTTTCACGGCCAAGATGTCCGAGATGTTCAAATCCTTCAATTAGATCCAGCTTGGTATTATACTCTAAATGTTTTTTATACTCATTTCGTCATCTAATAAAACGCACTCCTTATCTTCTTCTGTCATGGCATGAATCTTTTTCCAAGACTTTGAAACAATTTTGTATCTACTCCAGTTGGTAATTGTATCACTCGTAGCCAAGAAACAATGGTGGATTTGGATGGCAGCACGAAGTTTAAAGTCTCTCTCATAAAAAGATATAGTGCAGGGATTTATAGTATAAACTTAAAGCCAGTTCTTTTTCATTTTTACTCCATTGATTTTTATACTTATGGAAAAGTTGCATATTTATAAATACTCTGACACTATTGGATAGTTTAGCTGGGATTTGAATATCTGATGTACATTTCGAAATCAACTTCTTTTAAGGCGACGAATGCAAGCGTCTTTTGCATTAATTCGTTTTTGCAAACAATGTATGCGAATGCTATACTTATTAGTGTGAACTTGCCTTTTCTTTTTGATGATGATGGCATTTCAAGAATAGCCTGCAATATAGGACGCGTTACAAAACAAACTCAAAATTATTTGATTATTATTTTTGATATGACGAATAAGTGATATGTATTTTCTTACCTGAAGCTTCTGATTAATTACAGTGTCCTTAGAAGGCGGGGAGAGATTTTCAAAAGTATTTAAGTGAAAATCACTGACTGACATATCGCACTGTCCATATGTTCTTAAGTTAACTTCTTTCTTAGAACTATTTTTTCTGGCGATGATGGAGAAACTTCTTTTAAAGTCACTGTGTTTTGCGTGTTGTCCCCTGCACTACATTCATTGTAATTGATTGAACAGCATCGTGCACCAACGAATTCTTGAAAGAATTTCTAAAATTCTTCACTGCAAAATGTTCGCCACAAATAGTTTTTTCGCGCAATTGCACTAAACTAAAATTAAATAAGTTGATATTTCCACAGTTTTTAACCACTCATCACATCTTCGTTCGTCAAGGGGAATCGAAAGAAACTAAGACTCGGATGAGTAACCCGACTTCGATGACATTCAAAGTAAACGCAATGAGCTCTTGATAGTGCCATAATAAAAAAAACAAATACAACAGAAGTAACAATGTAATAATAACAACAATAACACAAAAACAACAACAATAACACAGCAACGCTCAACACTAACAAACTAATATAATAATAACAACAACGATGTTCACCTGAAGATATATAGAAGCGTTATGAAAAATTTTCGAAATTGTTTTTATTTTTAATTCATTTGTAGGTAATCACAAGACGTACAAAAAACATATTTTACGAAAAGGTATAAAAAGACAAATACGATAAATACAAACATTTTTATTGTATATGACTGATATCAGGTACTTTAGTAAAGATAACTTTTGTTTGCAATATTTACCGCCAAAAGGTAATTAAAGCGGTTAAAATATTACGTGTTGAATGTAAAAACATATTTAGTGACTAATAGGTGACAGCGGCATTTCTCTATTTTCTTTTAATCTAATAGAAGAAACACAAGATTATTTTGCAAGTAAGGAAAAATAACGTTTTATTAGCGGATGAATTAATTTTTATTTTTCATGAATTAGTAAATTCTACATACCATTCATATATTGTTCTAAGAGTTTAGAAAAAGTCGATTCATTTTTGTAGCTTTGAGGTGTCACTAAAATTGCAAAATTTAATTCCATATAAAAACGGCATTATTTAATTTTGGTAATATTTGCAATTCACGATGACGCTTCATCAAATAATGTTCATTTTTATAAAATAAGAATAGTGACCATTGTAATCGGATTTAATAAAGTCGTTTAATTTATATCTCTCGCCTGAAAGATTTACACCGAATAAAACGTATTAGGTATTTATTCCGCAAACTATGATCAAAAGATAGAATTATGGAAAATTTGTAATTTTAAATTATCGTTAATCAAGTTTTCTAAGTATGCATTTTTTATGCATTCATTTTTCTTATTGTTCAATTGATATTTAATTTCTTTCAAATTTTAATGAAGCTTTTGCGAATTGTTACATTTGTAGACGTTTGTAAAAAATAAGTATTTTGAGAGCATATTTTAATTTAATCCTAAATATGAAAACGACTAAATTATTGCTCCTTTTAAATTAATACAATTCTACAAAAGCGCCAACAATTTATTTGAAAATTCTGTTCATTCATGTGTAGCCCACAATTTCATTTTACGTGGGTATTCAATCTGGCAACGGTGTTAGTTAATAACTGAGGAATGTGCTGAGGAAAACATTGAAAAATGGTTCTGTTCAAGACTATTTAATTTGTTACTCGCCTACGAGAGGGACGAATACAGCGCTCGTAGCGGACGTGTAACATTTTTTCCTACGCTAATTTTAAAGGATGTTGAATCTCTTCCCCCATTATATGCTCTTTGGTTTATGGTACTCCGGGTTTTTAGCTAACTTCACAGCGCGCTGGCATTATCCACTAAGAGCAAAGGTGATTTTGCGAGGGGCCTAATTCAAACATAACTTTGGTATGTCGCACTTTTATGGAACACTCTGTATAAACGAAAATAATTTTAAAATGTGCAGCTCATTAATTTGCACAATTTCTAATCCCAATATTTTTACTAATGGGCCACCCTGTAGAAATAAGCATGGATCGCGTGTACTAGTTTCTAATTTTCGATTTTTATAAAGTTGACAAAACGGCTATTCCAACAGCACGGAGCTTGTTTGAGTCCATATAGGCTACGCTGAAGACGACACTGTCACTGAACCCTTCCGATTGTGACATATAAACATGTTTCTGTAGAGAATCGTACAGAAAACCGGTTTTTACGTCAAACTGTCTTAAATCCAACTTGTCTGTAGCTGTAGCTGCCAATAAAGTACGTACAGTGTCGTAGCGAGCAACTGGACTGAAAGATTTGTCGTAGCATATTCCTGGTTTTTGCACATAATCCTTTGCAACCAAATGAGCTTTGAACTTTTGATTCCCATCTAAAAATTCTTTTACTTTTACATCCACCGATTTTGAATTACTTTAGCACATTTAGGAGGATATACACGCTCCCACGTGTTGTTCTCTGCTACGGCCTCTTTATAGGAAGAAGGGGTTATCTTTGGACTATTAATTCCTGCCAATGATACGTACTCACTACTGCTCAACCACGCTGGCAAAAATCGCTCCCGACTACTAGGTCGTAACCGGGGTTCTTTCTTCGTAGTAGAAGATTCTTCTTCTATCGAGTCATTATTGTTTAACTTATTGACAAACCCCAAAGGATCTGGCGATTCTAAAACTTTCTTCGGAGCTAACGGTTTTTGTTTTATAAACTGAATCGGTGTTAACTTATATGCTGACCTTAGACGTATACACCTTTTTGGGTTTGAAAACAATGTCTCTGCTGCATACAATTGTTCCTTTGGATGATATCCAAACCCTGTAGCCGTCATTGTCTTTCACGTACGCGACGAAATGACCATCAACACTTTTATTGTCCCATTTCTTGCAAACTTGTTTTGCAACATGGATGTAGCATTCCGTTCCGAAGTGACCCAATTTGGTCACTTTGTAATCAGTCCATAATTCCAAAGGACTCGATCCATTTATTGGAGTTTTACCGAAGCGATTGAGTAGATAAGCAGCTGTGTAACGGGCTTCTGCCCACAATGATTTTGGCAAAACGCTAACAGAAAGTTCTACAATGGTTCTATTTTCGGGTTCCGCAACGCCATTTTGTTTTGAAGTATAAGGAGGGACGAAGCGACACATTATACCACGCGATAACAAAATTTTTGGCACTCATGTTTAGTACCATTGTCGGTGAAAAATACTTTCACCAGAATTTTTAGCTTTGTTCGAAAATTGCTCTAGACAAGTTGATACTTTATTTATATGTTTGATGAAGAAAATTTGACGGTATCTACTAAAGTCGTCCGTAAATATGACATAGTATTTTGAACCGCCCACTGAGTTTGAACTCATAGGTCCATTCACGTCTGCGTGAATCTGTTCACCGACAACCTTAGGTCTATATTGGCCACGACTCTTGAAAGGCAAACAATGAGCCTTACCTAAAGAACAACCATTGCAGAAAGTTTCTGTTTGCAATTCATCCAAGTTAATACCAGCCTGCTTTAAAACACTCTTCACATCAAATTTGGTTTGATGGCTAGCCTTTCATGCCATATTTGTAATGTCACCACCGTTTTGGCAACATTCACATGATTTTTAGGCTTCAAAACACGCATGTTCATGATGTAACTTCCATCTTGCTAACGCCCACTTACATAAACTTTATTATTATGTCTAAATTTGGCGCTCCGATGTACAGAGAATAAATTTCTATCAGAATCTGGTGTTCACTCCACACATTATTTTCTTGCATTTCAATTGCTATACTCTCAGATCCAAATACAATCATAACTTGGTAGTTAACCAAAGTAATATTTACATGAGATACAAAAGACATATAGGTTTGAAAATAATCTAGTACCTATGATGTATTGTGAAGCCCCGCTGTCACTCCACATTGTGGTATCCATTCTTGATGTTGTCGCACAAAATGCCTTTTTGTTTTGAGAATTTTCTCGGACAACGCGCCTTGAAATGATCCTTTTACCACAGCTTTGACACGCCCATTTGTCAACTATGGCTTTATTCTTTGTCGAGTGTTGCAAATGTTTTCACGTTTCACTAGAATTGCTAAAAACCTCCCATTTGTCTGATTATTTTATTGAACGTAATTCTATTGAACACAACTTTTCAATTAGCACATTGAGAGTACGACCTTCCAATGCCTCCCAGACATTCCGGAAATCATTATATTCAGGCCCTAATGTAGACATAATTCGTAAAACTAACATTCTTTCGGATAAAGAATTTTAATTTTGTTTCGCTAATTCTATGTTAAGATCAGCAAAAATATTTTCCATTTTGCAATATAAGTCGAAATATTGTCAGATGGATTATGTAAAATTGTTCCATCAACATGTCAAACCTTTATTTACTTGACCGTTCATACCTGGCACACAATTTGTCCTAAATTTCCTTCGCAGTGTTGCAGGTAAGTACCAATTCTGCTATTGATTGTGACATGCAATGATACTAGATGCATTTGCAATTGTTTATTGGCCAAAGTGTTTTGAGGCTTTGACTCTTGTGTGACGTTAGGACATAATCTGCTGCCAATTGTACAATTTGTTGCTCAAATTGCATATTCATTTGCTACTTCCATTTGGTCGTAAATCATACTTTATTTGTGCTGTCATGGAATTTATTAATTTATTAATGTTTATTTAGAAACGTGGTTTTTAACGGATTCTGTCGTGACTATTAAATTTTTAGGCAGTACAGATACTGTCTTCTACGATAACAACTAGTTTGACTCATTTATTAGCGAAATAATTTACATTGTGTCTCTGTTTTACATTACATTTATGTCTATGTTATTTGGTTTACGTGTTCTTATGGTGTAGTCATTATATCTATACTAGTTTATGGTTGTTTCAGTGTTTGGAGCTCCTAGTTGCTCTAGAATATTTCCTACTAGGTTCTACTACGTGTCGCCCTTTGGTTTCTCTACTTTTGCAGTGTTAAAGCCTTCGATCTAATAACTAGTAAGTACATCCACGACCCTTCTGCGACTAACACATCTGCCAGTCAGGTTTTCAACACTGCTCACCAATATAGAGTTTGGTATCACGAAAAATAATTTTTATTTGTTACTCATTTGTAAACGTCAATTTCCAAAAACACAATATTAATATGTTGAAAATTATGGTATAACTGTTATTTCCAGTAACACAGATTTTGGATGATACTGATGATGATGAACCATCTGTTGATGTTGATTTGAATTCTCCTCACTACGAAATAATTTCTTATACATTTCGATTTTTTTATTGACCGAATCATCGAGATAATTCATAGCAATTTAGGTGCTCTTTCACCCACCTGCACGCTTTAGTGCTAAAATATTTTTAATTTTATTTTACAATTATTATTTTTTATAAACACCACCAACATTTAAAATTACTTTTATTGAAAAAAACTCAATTTACTTCGAAACAAATATTTATTATTATACATTGTTAATAGTTAATAAAATTCTCAATTAAATTCTACTAATTTGTCTAAAAACTAACAACTCGGAAATGCTGAAACCAGAGATCTGAGCTAAAATTAGTAAGAGGAAATTCTGTACGGTTCAATTAGCAACCCCAACATAACTCGAAGGATCCTAATATTTATAGCGACGGTACAAATCATACAGATAATGGTTGGTAAATGTCTTACACTTTGATAATAATTTGTAAGAGAAAAAGATTTTAGTTTAATTAACCCTCAACCAATATACCCTACACACCCTTTTGTCTGTCGTGTCTCGCCGTGTGGAAACTGATTAATTTTATCTGATCTAAAGTAAATTAGCCACTGCACTTGATGAAGATTAGGTAAACATATTACTTTAACTACCATTTTATTAACTAACCAAATTAGAAAATCTTATTCCAAATACTAATTGTTCAGTTACTGTTAAAGATAAACTTTCTTAACATGTATACAAATTTGTTAACCAGAATGATACATATTTAATAGGTATGTATAGGTCGTTATTCCAAATACACATAGGTACATCCCACAACATTACCCTTGTGGCAACTACGTCCATGTAATTAACCCTTTCCAATTAAGTCACCTGCAGGGAACAGAATTATTAAATTCTGAATAAATTACATTTTAACAAAACTGTTTATCTCTCGTTTAATTGAATTTTAGATTTAATGAATGCGCTATAATCAACTTAGTTGTTAATTTAATATTTCACCTCAATCGTTTATTCGTAAATAGTTTTTCATTCGAGTAAATTAAGTGAAGGAAACAGTTGATCCAATTGAAAATTGCAAATGTTTCTGATAGACCTACAAAATCAAAAGAAATTAAACTTTTAAAAGTTAAAGAGTATTAAAGAACGGAAAACGAAACACGGAATTTCACTTCAGATAATCAGTTAAAATTGAACCTGTCAGTTAACTATAAAATATTTCTTTGGTATCTATTAAGCTTTCTAAAATAAAAACTTTTTCGAAATTATTTATGGAAAGTCACTTATTCTTTTCGGCCCTTGTTGGAAAATAAGTTTCTGTATCACGTTTTGTCAAATATTATTTAATGTCTTAGGAAATATTGCTTCTAGAAACGTGAGTGATTTTAGTATCTCAATCCATTAGTTTGATTACATCCAGACCTAAAAGTTCTATTCACTGATAAGCTTTGAAGGTATAATTGAGAAGTTACCTGTTTCTTAATAACTGTATACGCTGAAAGATTGATGCATCAAATGTAATGATACAAAAAGATATTTGATGTTTGCAATTACGTGGTAAGATTATTTTCGTTTAGTGAAAAAGAAATGGTATGTTGGCTTAATTTTAAATATTATCGTTTATTAAAAATTGTAAGTCGCTAGGAGTTCAATTTATATAATTAATTTCGAATTATTAATCTTTATGCAAGAACTGAAAAATAAACTAATATAATTTTTTTATTTCATACGTGCAGAACAAATCGAATTAATGGTACAATATTAGGTGTCTAGTCAGAAGAAAAAGAATACACTCGTGTTTAAACGGAAAGAAGTTATCATAATCAGCAACACCGGACCGATGGTGTAACCGATTTTTGTGCAGTTTTTCCTTCTGCATAGCATAATCCCAAATACAAATAAATGCTACGGTGATTCGCAGTACCTTTTTCATTACTACAAACAAATGTTTCAAGGTTTGCAGATCGAAATTCGTCAAAAAGTTAAGGAAAAAACTTAAGGGATAAAATTCTCCTTTAATTGAGTTTTTGTGGAAAAACTATGAAATATGGAACCTAAAAAATTTGGGTTCTTAAATTAAACAGGCTTTGTACAATGGCTTCCATTGCCGTATTAAATTGATTAGTGAATTAATTTATGATAATCTGTCAGTTATTTGATAGTTCCGTTGTAATTATTATCCGTGGTTGTAATTGTGTGCTGTTCGTCGTTTATCGTTAATTTTGTTGATTTAATTGCCAACTCGATAAGACAATCATTTATAGAAACCCTGTAAAATAATAATTTAGTAGCCATGATTAGGTAAGATTGATATATCAACTGACAAGTTTGTAAATAACAATTTCTCAAATGTATTAATTTATGAAAATGAATGAATTGTCTTGCAGTTAATGCCAAGACCGAACTGTGACAACACTAAGAACATGATGGAAAGCTGAAAGGGATATTTTGCCGCAGCCAAGTCGCCACGGCCAAGTAGACGCCGCAGTCCGACTCGACGCGGACCGGCCACGAATGTTTGCTGTGTGAACACAGAAACAAAACAATAGTATTGACACTAAACTTGCATTTATGATTAATACACCTACCAAATATAACAGAATACCAGCTGGTCCCTTTATTTCTTTTGTATTAAAGTATAAAAACCAAATACTTGTACATAACTTGTTACGGTGTATTTGTAAACAAACTCAAAAATATAGCAGTGCTAGAAGGCCTGGCCGGCAGCTCCTCTTGGTCCGAACTGGTCGTGGGTTTATTGAGAATCGTTCGAAATGAAGGCTTCTACACTGCAAGAATAATTTATAAGGCGCCACCTAGGATTACGTATAAGAGATATCTAGAGCCACTAGGAACTCGTAGACACAGAAACAAACCGTACGTGGATGGAAATATGTATATTATTATAGCGACTGGAGTTCAATTAACACACATAGAAACACCTCGACACAACAATAGATAATATCATTTAGAATTAATAGCACAATATAGTTTTAAAAAATAATAATTCACGAGAGCGAGTTAAGGCACGAATAATAATTCGAAACACAAACAGTTCGCGTTTTGCCACATTTTGGTGTAGACGTATTTTGCTCATTCTTACTATTATTAAAGTGTTGTTGTTAACTAATTATAAGACAATAAAATTACGAATGTGCTCTAATATACGTGCAATTTTGTTTGCAGTGATAATTCTAATCATTCTTTTTACGGACTCAGATATTTAATTGTTAAATATTGTTGCCCGTATTTACTGAATTTAGTATTACATTTAATAACTTATCAATTATAAACATTTATGGTAACGATGTTGAAATTATTCTCGTGACGTTTATATGTCGTCTTTTTAACGCGTTTATATATAAAGTGTTGCAAAAATGAAATTATTAAACAAGTAACTAAATAATTTATTTAAAACTACACTTCCTCGAACTACCTACGTCGAGGTAATCTCCAACTGAACAAATAAACCCTTAGCAGTGAATGAAGAAATGGTAGAGGTATTTTCCACAGCTAGCCTCAATGGTGAAGGGAGGTTCAAATATAAATAAAATAAATAAAAAAAAGAGAAGAAATGGGCGCCACGCAACAGATTTTTAACGGGTGGTTGCGTCACCTGTACTGCTAAGAGTAGTATTATAAAAGGAAAAAAAAACGTATAATTAATTGAACACAATTTCAATAATAATATAAAATAAATTTATCAAAGGAAAAAAATGATAACTTAAAAAAATTACTAAATAAAATATATCATGAACACAAAATAAAATTTCACGCGTCGTTGGCCAACCACACCGAACAACAATTACTTACAATGATTATTTTTTTTTTTTTTTTAGTAGATACGTATATATATGTATAACTACATGTAACATTTAAATTAATAATATTTGAAGTAAAACCGGATAAAACCGTATAAATAAATCAAGTAAATGTATTAATGTATGAGTTGATAATTTCGTAGATTAAAAGTCAAAGAAAATAAATCTGTTAACTCACGTCACATCGAATACGATACCAAAAATACCAAATATTTTAACCATACCACGGAATCCAAGATAAGGGATTGGCCACTCCTGTAGAGATTGATAGGTTGATTGATTGACCCGATTGACCAACAGATGTGGTACTTCAAAATTGAAGCCATTCTAAATGGATGTATGACTATCAGAATGGCACCCTCAAAACAAAAGATGTCAAGAAAAGCCTGGAAATATGGACAAATTTTTATTTAACATGCTTATCGTAGATTTCATGTACCTAAGATGTTGGGCGGCTTTATAGAAATGCCAGTGCAGTTTTTAAATCCTCCATAAGGAGTGTCGAAGAAAATAATTTGGGCGAATACTCAACCCAATAAAATATACCATCTTTTGAATACTTTATGTGTAATTGTTAAATAATCCAGCATTAGCTGCAAGAGAAATTCTTAATTTAACTTTACACCTGCACTACTAAACAGCGAATGGTGCGGAAAAGCGATAATCCCAAAATTTTCGATATTTTGGAAGGTTGAGACCGGTAATGAAGGTTGTCTTAAACGTTAGGATTTTATTTTCTTTATGCGGAAAATTGAATTAATTTATAAAATGCTACGTAACACACCCCTTACAAGAGGTAAAATCCCATTTCCAGAATAAACTAAACACGTAAAAAAAAACTTTTCGAACTCTAAATAGATAATACTATTGATATTAACATATAGTAAGGAAAAAAAAAAAAAAGAAAACAAGAGAAAATAATTATTTAACCGGATTTCAAGTCTCTTTGTGCCTAAAGCCTAAAGGAATGGCCATTTTCGTCCTCAAGTTCGTACACACAGTAGCCAGTTTTTCGTTTGATCCTAAACGGACCCGTAAACTTAGGAGCTAACTTAGCAGAAAAATTTTTAGACGCATCGGATAAAACATAATTTTTCTTCCAAACATTTTGACCAATTTCAAAAGTTTGAGGTCTACGTCTAAGATCATAGCGTACTTTACTTTTATCAAATGCTACCTGCAACTTTTGTTTAATATCCGCAAAAACTTGTTTAAGAGCATCAGCACGGGGTTCAGAATTACTACGACTTGCGATACTAATATCTTTGTCTGACTGACTTTACCATAAAGTTCACTGTTCAAAACAATTTCTCTACCAAAATTTATAAAGCACGGGGTATAACCAGTAACTTCATGTTTAGCTGTAGATATTAGGCTAGCAATTTTGTGGTATAACCCTATCCCATTTTCGTTGATTATTGTTTTGTATATAAGAACTAATCATTGTTTTGATTACTCTGTTAACTCGCTCGACAGGATTACATTGTGGAGAATAATTGGGAGTAAAAATTATTTTAATTCCGTACTCACTAGCTTTGCAAGTAAATTGCTTCGAGCGGAATTGAACGCCATTGTCAGCAATTAGAAACTGGGAGCACCAAAAAACTAGAAATATGCGTTCCTCTACTAAGTTAGTTACAGTTACAGCTGTGGCTTGACGCATTGGAAGAATTAAAGTATTTAGAAAAGTATCTGTAACAACAAGAATAAATTTATATCCATTAGAGCTACGAGGGAAAGGGACCACAAATATCAATACTGATAGTTTGCCAGGGAGTATCCACAACTGGACGCTTGCCCATAACTCCAGGAAGTTTATCTTGCACAGTTTTATTTTCTAAGCAAATTTTACACTTACGAACATAATGACTAACATCGGATTTCATTTTATTTTGAAATATCTTTGAAACGGTGGTATGTTTTATAAACACCGTAATGGCCACTAGTCGAACTATCATGACACATTGTTGTAATAAACAATGTCTATCTTCCTTTGGGACCAACAGTTTCCAATCATCTATATAGTTGTTAAGAGCCTCAAATTTTCCGGCAATTTTTTTAAAAATTGTATCATCCATTACTCTAAAATTGGGAAATTTGAGAGGATTACTTATTATATTTTGTAGTAATCGAATATACCACCTATCTTTAGTTTTGAATAGTCTTTCAGTTGTGATTCATATACTGTATCATCGTTTTTAGATTCTTTGTTAACAGTTAAGTTATCTATTGTAGGTACGGTACGGAGACAAAAGATCAGGGACAACATTCTCTTTCCCCTTTCGATGTACGACTTCAAAGTCGTATTGTTGCAATTGTACTGCCCAACGACCTAACCTACCCATGGGATCTTTAAGATTATTTAACCATACTAAACTATAATGATCGGTGATGACTTTAAATTTGCAACCTTCAATGTAACAACGAAGTTTATTTATTCCCCAAATAACTGCAAGACATTCACGTTCAGTTACGGAATATTTCCCTTTCAGCTTTCGTCAATGAACGACTTAAGTATGAAATTACTTTTCTCCATCTGGAAAGTTTTGACTTAAGACACAACCTAATCCATAATCACTAGCGTCTGTTTGCAAAATAAATGGCAAATTATAATCAGGACAACTTAAGCATGGAGCAGTTATCAAATTCGTCTTAATCAAATTAAGGGCATCTTCACACTCGTCATTCCATTGAAATTTAGTTGACTTTTTAAGTAGATTAGTGAGAGGAGCAGTAACAGTGGAAAATTAGGGATAAATCTACGGTACCAACTTGCCGTGCACTTATTATTCGTCTCACCTCAGTTACATTTTTTGGAGAAGGAATACTAACGATCGCATTAACCTTTTCGGGGTCTACATGAAGCCCGTTGTTATCAATAACATAGCCTAAGTAATTTAACGAAGACCGACAAAAGATACATTTATCTCGATTTTAATGTTAAACCACTGGCAATTAGACGATTAAAACGATACGCAAAAGTTCTAAATGATGATCAAAATTATCTGAAATCAGTATAATATCGTCCAAGTACACAAAAACATTTGGTTCCAATTCGGGACCTAGCACCTGGTCAATTAGACGTTGGAAAGTGGCAGGACTATTGGATAGCCCAAAAGGTAGCCTCGTAAATTGGAAAAGACCTCGTCCTGGAATAGTAAAAGCGGTATACTGTTTACTCTCAGAATCTAAAGTTATCTGCCAAAACGCCTTAGAAATGTCTAGACTACTAATATATTTAGCACCTTTCAATCTGTCAGAATAGCCGACACGTACGGGACCGGATAAGCATCTTTTCGCAGCACTGATTAATTTTACGAAAATCGACTACAAAACGGAAGCTATTGTCCTTTTTCTTAACTAACAAGATTGGACTTGACCATGCTGATGTTGACTTTTCAATAACTCTAATTCTAGCATCTTGTTTACTTCAACGTCTATATGTTTTGAACTACAGGAGATACTCTATAGTATCTTTGCTTGATTGGACTACCATGGCAAATAATTTTATGGGACACTTTATTGGTACAACCTAAGCCGGAAGGCATCTTACTAAAACAATCTTCAAGAACTGTGTTTAAAGAAATTTTTGATTTACTGTTAACTGTTCAGAAGATACAATTGAAGTTAAATTCAAATTATTTAATGGCTCTTTGGAAAAATACCATTCATTCTTACGCAGATCGAGGAACAATTCCAAAATCGATAAAAAAATTACAACCCAACACAACAGAATGTCGAAGTTGCGGAATATAGTAACATTTAATAAACTTCGTTTTATGAAGCAGTTGAATTGGAATATTTGTATAGTCAACACTTTCAATATTATTAGCATTTGCCAAAGTACAAGTAACAGATTGAGAAGTAAGTCTAACTCCTAATGATTTAAGAAATCGATAGCAATCCCTCACCGATAAACGTACGATTAGCACCTGTATCTAACAAAGCAAAGAAATCCTTACAAATAATGTAATTTTTAAATAAGGACATTCATCACCTTCTGCTTGTTCTAAAATATAATTTAATACGGCTAATTTACTATTTATAGTCGCTAAAAAGGTTTGGAACTTCTACCAGCATCCGCGCGACTGATTATCGGGCGCTGGCTAGGTCGTTTCCCGACTGATTACTTTTTAGAGAATTTGTACACTTAGGACAATTCCGAAAAGTATAACCTAATTCGCCACAAGAGTAACACTTAACTCGTCTGGGTTCAGGGCAAGTCTTAAGTAGATGATCTACGGAACCACAATTTAAGCACTTTTCTGTGCTAGCAAACATGGAATCAATTTTTTAGACGATTGTTTTTTATCCTACTACATTTCAGACTTGAATTGTTCTTGCCTAGACGAAGGCAAAGTGTTTGTTAAAACAGGTTCAAAACACTGTTTACTTTTATTATTTATAGGTGGAACATATGAATCGACTGATGCTTTGGTAGCTTCAGCTTGCCTGCATAAAGAACGCAATTCGCTTAAAGAATTACATAACTGAAAACCTAACTGTGTTTGTAGATATGGCAAGAGATTTCTACAATTATTTGAATCTTTTCAACTTCAGGTTTAGGTGGATCTAAATAAGAAAATAACTCAGACATAACAGCAAAGTACATTACGACCGATTCTGTTTCACTTTGAGTTCTTTCTTCGATCTCCCGTAATAAACGTCTTTGATAATCTGGAGGTTGAAAATCTAAACGCAATTGTTTACATAAGTCATCCCATGAAGAGATGGTGCTTCGTATACTACGAAACCATAATAGGGCCCGCCCTTCAAATAATTCTACAGCTGAGTGAAATAACTCGATTTTATTTAACCCTCTAGCAGCAGCTAAGTCCTGAATACGTTCAATAAAATAATTTACACCTTCGTTGGACTCTCCTGAAAATTTTACGCCCCATTTATATACTGGGATATTGCGCATACGAAAATGAGGACCATCATGGTAATCTTGAACTGAACGATTTAAATTATCCTGCAAAAAATTATTTTCTGCTTGATCAAACGAACTACTGGCAGCATGAATCGGATCAGGCGCTACTTGGGAGGGAATAACACTTGTATTCTTAAGAGAATGTTCAGGATGAGAACCTTTAACAGGAGAACAATTAGTCATTAACGTTTTTAAATCCTTTTCCGTTAATGAAATATCACCTAAGTATTCACCCAACATTTTAACATTAATTGATGTTTCATCAGAAACGGTTTCATCATCTGTTGTTTGAGGAACGACCAAACTTTTCTTAATTGACATGTTTTGAAGCTCATTCATTAGAATAGGAATTTGAGTAGAAAAATGAGACCATTTATCAGTGAAAGGAGAATAGCCTGCAAAATACCCTAAAAATGAAAACGCATGTCTAAGTTTAGCAGCGATACGACGAAAACTACCAACTGAACCATCGTAACTTGACATTAATCTTTTTACCTTACTCAACAATGTGCACAAATAACTTTCACAATCAAGATCAGGAAACAATTCATAATCAATTTTAAACTCATTCATACCTTTTTCATCTTTTAATAAATTGCGTAAAGCATTTCTCATACTATCAACATCAGATTCCAAAACAACTCCTCTAAACTTTAATTCAAAGATAAGCTCTTCTTTAGATAAATAATTTACATGACCGCCAGTTATACTAGCCATGTTTAAAATTAAACTAACACAATTAAAATCAATAGAATAACAAAATTCAGAAATAACTACTAGGGATAATAACTATGCTTTGAACGCCCCACGTTGGGCGCCATCTTTGTGTTGCAAAAATGAAATTATTAAACAAGTAACTAAATAATTTATTTAAAACTACACTTCCTCGAACTACATATACGTCGAGGTAATCTCCAACTGAACAAATAAACCCTTAGCAGTGAATGAAGAAATGGTGGAGGTATTTTCCACAGCTAGCCTCAATGGTGAAGGAGGTTCAAATATAAATAAAATAAATAAAAAAAGAGAAGAAATGGGCGCCACGCAACAGATTTTTAACGGGTGGTTGCGTCACCCGTACTGCTAAAGTAGTATTATAAAGGAAAAAAAAACGTATAATTAATTGAACACAATTTCAATAATAATATAAAATAAATTTATCAAAGGAAAAAAAAATGATAACTTAAAAAAAATTACTAAATAAAATATATCATGAACACAAAATAAAATTTCACGCGTCGTTGGCCAACCACACCCGTAACAACAATTACTTACAATGATTATTTTTTTTTTTTTAGTAGATACGTATATATATGTATAACTACATGTAACATTTAAATTAATAATATTTGAAGTAAAACCGGATAAAACCGTATAAATAAATCAAGTAAATGTATTAATGTATGAGTTGATAATTTCGTAGATTAAAAGTCAAAGAAAATAAATCTGTTAACTCACGTCACATCGAATACGATACCAAAAATACCAAACATTTTAACCATACCACGGAATCCAAGATAAGGGATTGGCCACTCTGTAGAGATTGATAGGTTGATTGATTGACCCGATTGACCAACAGATGTGGTACTTCAAAACAGAAGCCACTTCGTACAAGTGGATGTATGACTATCAGAATGGCACCTCAAAACAAAAGATGTCAAGAAAAAGCCTGAAATATGGACAAAATTTTATTTAACATGCTTATCGTAGATTTCACGTACCTAAGATGTTGGGCGGCTTTATAGAAATGCCAGTGCAGTTTTTAAATCCTCCATAAGGAGTGTCGAAGAAAATAATTTGGCCGAATACTCAACCCAATAAAATATACCATCTTCGAATACTTTATGTGTAATTGTTAAATAATCCAGCATTAGCTGCAAGAGAAATTCTTAATTTAACTTTACACCTGCACTACTAAACAGCGAATGGTGCGGAAAACGATAATCCCAAAATTTTCGATATTTTTGAAGGTTGAGACCGGTAATGAAGGTTGTCTAACCGTTAGGATTTTATTTTCTTTATGCGGAAAAATGAATTAATTTTAAAACGGTACGTAACAAAAGTCTGTATACTATTGGCGCGGAGTAATAAATCATAATTGCTTGAAATAATTCTTTATTTTCTTGTGAAAGCGGTACCTCTACGGTTAAGTAAAAACCAATAAATCCTAACCAAAATACGATCATTGTGCCGCTCTTGCAGCATATCGACCCATCTAGGATCTGAAAAGAATAGGTTAATCTGTGTAAACACGTTGGCATCAGCCCAGGTACTGACGAAACGAGAATCATAGCCGTAGATGTGGGTATTATACCAAGATACAAAAATAATGGTATATAATACGTAAGAAGTAAAATTTGTAATATGATTTACTATACAAATAAAATAAATAACATATAAAGGTAGATTTTACTATTATAATATATTTACCTACTAAAAATATGATTTTCCAAACGTATCAGGTATCTACGCCACTGCAATACAGGAGATTCGATAATTCTGACAGGTTTATTACTCCGCGCCAATAGTATACTGAGTATAGCTGTTTTCATGACTACCACACATTTGTTTATTCTCAAATAATGAACAATAATTATCAAGTTTACTGAGTATAGTTTAGGATTCATGTCAATTAAATTACCGAATTATTTTATTATCATTGCTTGTGATTAATTTCCGTTTCATAATTACTCACTGGCGTTTATATTTGTAGTTACGTCATTAAACACCGAAGAATTTATTTTCTATTAAGTGTATCAGTTTACCTCTGGAAACAGTCGAGTAGACATCAACTCAGTGTTTGTTTTGTGTTAGAGCTTAGTTCTAGCATTAATTTAATAAAATGAAGTGTGAAAAATGCGACATGGAATATGTATATCAGGAAACTTTACTTTGTTCATCGTGTAAAGATAAATTTCATTATATGTGTCAAATGATTCAAGAAAACGAATTTTAGAAAAATGTCAAGTGATGCTAAAGGTAAATGGAAGTGTTTGGATTGTAAGACGGGAACGGGTTCGGTTGTCATCGATGATGGGACTGTATGCGGAGCCGCAGCTACGACTCAGTCTGAAGATCAGGCTGCGACTACTCCCCCGACACCACTAAAGCTTGCAACTCCCACTGTTTCCTTGCCATATACATTGCAGCCCCCAAGTATTCAACCAACTGCAACTTTAACTCAAATGGATTTAAAATCACTTTGTTATATGGTAAAAGTTGATTTCGCTACACTAAGGGGTGAAGTTAAAGATGTCTCCACCAATTTGAACTCTGTTAGAGAGGATATAAAGAATTATAAAGCTGAGGTAGAGGCCTATAAAACTGAGGTTGAAATCTATAAAGCTGAGGTGGAGAAATATAAAACTGATTTAGGCAGTTTAAAACAAGAGTTCGACAGTTTAAAAAACAGTCAAAGCATACAAATGGGTGAGTTAAATACCAGATTATCTACAGTATCCGATGAAAATGGCATCATTAAAGATGATAATAAAAAGCTGAAATTGGAGCTTGAGTCACTAAACGGAGTGCCTGAGACAAAAAATGAAAATACTAATGGTATAGTTCTTGCAGTTGCTAATATTATTGCTGTCCAGTTAGAAGAAAAGGATTTAAGTGTATCACACCGCCTTCCATCCAGTTATACAAAGTTGCCGAAACAAATTATTATTAAGTTCTCTACACGTGATAAACGCAATCAGTTCTTTAGTTTTAAAAATAAGGTAAAGGAACTAAACTCGGGCAGTGGTCTTCCCCTTGGGACCATATCCAGGTCCTTCACTAAAGGCAGATTCACTTACTTTGAACAAATAACTATGGCGACGAGTATGTGGCTAAAGGAAGTCAAAACCGCAGCTTCTAGTGTAGGGTATAAGTACACTTGGGTCGGGAAGGTGTTAGTGAGGAAAAATGAGGGATCTGCATTGATCATTGTCCCATTGGGGATCAATTTTTTGCAAATCGCGAGTAGTTGCGTCTTTAATTTTTTAATTTCTTCATTCGATGGATCTATTTGAGAAATTTGATGTTAATTTTGTAGATAACAGTCCTGTATGGAGTAGTGCTGAATTTATGAGTTCTGTTGGTAATAATAATTTTAAGTTATCTTGTATACATTTAAATACAAGGAGCATATCAAAAAACTATGATGAATTTTTAGTATTTCTGTCAAATTTAGAATTTTGTTTTGATTTAATTATATTAGGAGAGTGTTGGCTTGGTGGTAAGGGAGGGGGGCCCTCAAAAATTTTTTTTAATTTACCTTATCATACCTCTTTTTCCACTCAAAATAATTTTAAACAAAATAGTGGTTTGGTGGTGTTAGTTAAAAAGGCTTTACTGCCAATTGTTAGCATTACTGAGATTATTTTAACGGAATGCAACTGTTTTTCAATCTCAGTCAAAGTAAGTGATAACGAACTGTATACAGTACTAGGCCTGTATAGATCGCCATCTGGAAGTATAGATTTATTTCTCACAGAAGTTGAACAATATCTATTACCTAACACAATTTTGATTGGGGACACGAATATTGATATATTAGAGAATCAATTATCCACGGTAGGAAATGATTATTTAGGTCTAATATTGAGTCGTGGTTTTTAAGTAAAATCTCGTGCCCACTAGAATGGTAAATGTTCAGTTGAGAGGAGTCACTGACCCCAGTGGTCAACCTGTCTTCGTAATCCGTGAGTCATGTCTTGATCATATATGTACCAATATTAACAATCTTAATGCATTTGCTCTGGATTGGAATATTACTGACCATAGACCGGTATCATTTTTAATAGGCCCAACTTCTGTGGGTACACAATCCAGTGCAAATCAATATTCCTATGTAAAGAAGAAAGTTGATTATGTAAAATTTGTGAATAATATAATGGCAGTTGACTGGTCTAAATTTTGTTCCTGTAACAGTGTGGTAGAAGGTTCGGAAAGATTTATACATGTAATTAATTCAAATATGGACTCGGCTACCACAAGCGAAATTATTAGGAAAAGATCTGCAAAATATAAAAGTTTGAAGCCATGGATGACTTATGGTCTGATGATAATCCTTTCGTAAAAAAGAGAAACTATATAAGCAGTTAAGTAAAGAACCGTTTAATTTAAGCCTTAAGATCAATTTTCACAGATACAGGAACAAATTTCGAAACCTTATTAGAGCAGCAAAGGAAAAAATTAAAATAAAAATAAAAAGAACAAAAGATAAAAAAAAAAAATAAAAAAAAAAATTTCGTATGTGTTGGGTTAAATGAAAAACATAGTGAAACAACTAATCTTTGTGTTAATGGTAAAGAGGTGATGGTAAGTTCTGATCCTCAATCCTGCGCTGAATATTTTAATTCTCATTTCTGTAAGGTGGGTGAAAATATGGCTAGAACTATACCAGATAGGAATGGGAGTGGTTTTGAAGTAGAGCCGAATGAAACAAGAGAATTTCAATTTGCTGAGGTACACTCATGAAATTTAAAACTTGACACCACAATTTCTGTAAACAAAAGTTTGCACATTGTGAAGCGGGCTTAAGGGTATCATTTACAATTCTAACAGCAGGTAGTCTCAGCAGGGGTTATCTTATAGAAGGACTGTAGAATGAATCATTACACTAAGCACGTTTTAGAAAATAGGTAATTTACGTTGCTTACTTAATTTTTTCTTTAAAGAATATATTTGAAGGTATCGCTAATTAAACACCATAGCTCGATTAATTATCGAATCAAAATTTTGTTTAGGAAATGTTTACAAAATAAAATTAGAAATAATTTTGATTTAAAAACGTCTACAAGCAATAACTTTTAAATTAAATCAAAAACTAAACATGGTTATTTGGGTTGACTGATTATTACTTATTTTTAAATAAATCTAACCTACTAATTATTGTAAGTTATTAAAAAAATCATTAAACTCTCTATTCATAATATTTAGTCCTTACAAAATGTATATTTTATGACGTTTCATTTTTCTGTAGTTAATATAAAAGTGAAAATAAAAACTAAGGCAATTCTTATTGTCAACGTATATATTTAGTTTTTGACAAGAATTTATTACATAATTATAATTAAGATACCAAGTTATAGTTTAAAATTAAATGAAAACTTTTTTTTTAAATAAAGGTATTACTATATAAATAAATATAAGAAATCAATAATGGGTGTGACCTCCATTATTATTGATACATTCTTGGAGGCGTCTGCTCATTGACGCTATCAAGGTATCAATATAATTAATATTAATCGTTTCCCATGCGGTATCAATGGCTGCAATTAGTGCATTACGGTTTACTGGTATAAAATTTGGCCCTTGTTGTCTTCGGATAACAGCAAGTATTCGAGCCCAAACATTTTCGATAATGTTAAAATCTGGGCTTTTGCTCTCAAGGAATCAATAATTATACCTTTGTATAAAAATGGGGATATGGCACAGGTAACTAATTACAGACCTATTTCCATGCTTTCTAATGTGGCTAAAGTAATGGAAAAACTTGTCAAAAAGCAATTAGTGGATTTTCTAGATAATAATGGTTTATTATCATCTAGACAGTTTGGTTTTTCATAAGGTATGGGTACACAGGATGCATTGGATGTTGTAAATTCTGAAATCCAGAGTCAATTAGATATAGGGAAGAAACCGGTAAGCATTTTTCTAGACCTGGCTAAAGCCTTTGACACCGTCTCCCATTGTTTGTTGGCAAAAAGTTAGAACGTATTGGTGTAAAAGGTCTTGAACTTGCATGGTTCGTTAATTATTTAATGGATAGGCCACAGGGTAATGTATTAAGTCAGGTTTAAGTCATGGGCCAAATTGTTCTCTTATTTATAAATAGTTGCCTACTGTTGAAAATATTATAGGAGGCCAATTTATATGTTTGCTGATGATTCTATTCTCTTGTTCTCCTCGGAGTCTTGGCCAACAACTTTTAATATTGCTTCAAATGGTTTAAAATATGTATATGATTGGCTAGAATGTAATAAGTTAACCCTTAATGTTTCTAAAACAAAGTATTGCATATTCTATATATGCAAATACGCAACCTGACAGGTCTTTGCATTTATCCTTAGGTAATAACACTATAGAGCGAGTTCAGAGTATTAAATACCTAGGTGTTTGGATAGACCAACACTTGAGTTGGAAAGTTGAAGCGACAGTTATTGTCAAAAGTTAAACAAATTTATTTACGTTTTTCTAGACTTAGAAACATCATGTCCATTAACACTATCAAACTTGTGTACTATGCCCTGGCTCAGTCGATTCTCTCGTATGGTTTGTTATGTTGGGGAGGAGCGTATCTCTGTTCTGGAACCAGTTGATGTGGCCCAGAATAACATATTGAGATGATTCTGAGAAAGCGGAGATCCGACTCTCTACAGCATTGTACAACGAACTGTCGCTAATGAGACTTGACAATTATATAGGGTCTGCGTATGTAAAGCTGTTCAAAAAATCGTCATTGTTTGGAGTGGTATCTCACGGGGTGGACTAGGACCGAGACTCGAGTTTTATTGGTGGAGCCACGTAAAAACACCAGTCACGGCTGAGGCATTGGACCTGTGGGTCCGACTTGTTTAATAATTGCCACCGAAACACTCCATTTTTAGCTAAAAATAAAAAACATTTTCTTGCGTTAAAATCATAGTTTGATGTTATGAGTAATAATGGTGTTAAGTGGTGTTATGCATTATGTTCTATATTATGAATATGTATTTTTGTAAATTTAGGTATTATTAATTTAAGTAATTAAGTAAAAGTAATAAGTTTAAGAACTTCCTCCTCACCACAGATTCTTTTGTGGGGGTAATTTCCTGTCATTGTTTTGTATTTTCCGTTGTACCGTTTTTTTTTTTTTGAATAAAGATAAATTAATAATAATAAAAAAAGCGCTCCAAAAAGGTTAAGAATTCTACTATACACCTGTGACAGTCGTAGCACCGATTTTATGCAAGCGATTCACCGAGTTCACGTGGCTAAAATATTGTTCAGAATGTTTGACAACAATTACGGAGAGTACTGACCTTGGCTAATTATTTAAATTGTTTCAAAGCGCACAAAATTAATCAGGTACTTGGAAAGATCTTTCTAGTTCACAAAATTATCTATACAGCTCCAAAAAGGTACGACCTCACGGCCGCGGTACGTATACATAGAACGCGACAAAATTTATAAATGACATGCATAAAAGAATTAACTATTAATAAGTCTTCGGTCGATAGTTAATCGGCAGATGTGACAGCTTCGTATCCCAATCTAATATTTTATTATCAAATGAAGAAAAAGAAAACCAAATGGACTCCGTTGAGAACAGTTGCTGGCTGATCACAAGAACCAGATAACAGGCTTATCTTGGGTGGTGTCCTCACCAGAAGGCGGTTCCAAGGTAGGTTGAAATTCAACGTTGGTGATAATATCAGACCCACTTTGGTATTTTATAATTTTCCGATTATTATCCTTGCCAGCATAACCATAATTAAAGATACATTTATTAATTAAAAACGGAGTACGTCTGAAGTGACCAGCAGAAGAAGCCAAAGAGGAAAACCAACAAAAAGAAAAAAGGTGCCTGCAATTGATAGGACTTGTGATAGCAAATATTTTATTAAAACAAAGGAAAGTAAAAGGTACTTACACAGGAACAGTAGTCAAAGACTTATTCCCTAATTTAAATGGGATTTTACTTCAATCGATACTACAAAGCACATGTCTAATTGTTCAATTCTTAGACAACATTCTCCATGTACACCCTTTCACGACGAGGCAATAAGGTATAACTTTTGCGTGCAAATGAAGTTAAATTATCGGAACTGGCAATTTCAAATAACTAAAATCCCCAGAAGATCCTTCAATACAAAAATTCATATTCAAACGCATGAGTGCAAACACAGCCGTCTATACTGTAGGGAGAAATTGGTCTATAAATCAATTATTTGCGAAATAATACCGTCACAAACTAAACACGGAAATCGGTGTTATTTGTAATAATTTTTTGTTTATCTTTCAAATTATGCCGAAAACGACTTTTCGCACTTTCTTCCTATGAAACAATCAAAAGCCTACAAAAGGCCGCACCACTGTTTTCCCGAAGTAGTGTTTCAAAAACGACAAAACAACACTCCACTAGAGAAGCTTTCTACGGAAAAATTATTGGTGTACTTGCATTGTTCGTTATCTAAGAGAACTTAATTTACGCAAGTTTTATTTTTGTAAATCCCGTAAAACAATTCAAACTTTCAAATAAAAGTTGACAATTAAATAGGTTAACTGAACGTCAGATGACAAAATGTATACATCATTGTACATATTGCAATGTTAAAGGCTTTGTAATGTTAACAATGCAATTTTGGCCAAAAACCAAAATGAGATCGATTAGTAATCCAGTCAAATAGGCAACTTTCCATTCTAAGGTGCAACTAAGCTTGCAGTTTCAAAAACTTTTAGCGCCATTCTGATTTTGGATTGGTAATCGATTTGTTTCCAAATTGATAACCGACTTCCGTTTCCGTAATTGATTTTTCTTGTGGGTGACGCCATTGTTGCTTAACGAAAAGCCTCGTTGTGTTTTGCCTGTTATTCTGCCATCGAAAATTTCCTTCAAATGGACAACATCCAGTAAGAGACAACTTAAATCGATACTCGAGCACTCCCATACAAGGGAAAGTTTGTGGACTTTTTGGCAAGCTGTGTTATTGGTAAGCTGCATTTCTTGTCTTATAAACCTGATTCATCTTAATTACTTTAATTTTTACGGTGCAGAATTGCTACTACCGAGTAGTTCCTCGTTAGTTTCCTTCTCTTAGGCTATTAGAACTTGACACCTTTCTGACTGAAGCGAGTACAATTCTACCTTCTCACAGTAACAGCTTTAACTTGATTTTTATTATTTTTTATTTTTTATTGCAAAATAATATCTCTTTCTCTCAGGGTAATTTTACTAAATCGTATTCATTTATAATCCTTACTAGAAATAACTTCTTATTTAGCTCATCAATGTTCTTTGAAATGTGTTGCGCATTCGGTGAACGTTTACGTAAATCGATTGTGAGGTAAGTGCAAAATATTGTTCATTCGTTGATTTTCTTTCGGAAACTTTCCTAGGTTAGCGTTTAATGACCCCTTTGGTGATAATTCCCAGAGCTGTCTTTATTGACGAGGACCACCAATGATAAATCGTATCACTCACGGAAATGTTTCAAAAAGCACTAATTCATGTGGCCGTAGCCTGTTTTCGTTGTTTCTATACCAAAAATTAATCGTTTATGAGATATCCTCTTTTTTTTTCGAAATATTGAGGTACATTTTAAATTTTGCTCTTGATTCAGATATGGACATTCTCTACTCAAAGCCGTATCAGATCTTTAGCAGAATGAATGGGTTACAAGGCAGACTGAAGCATATCTGGATAAATTATACTAGATAACAGTGGTCCTCAAACTTTGACATCATATTAAGTGCTATAACTTTTTTTATTTCAAATGGAACACACTGTATCTGATGCTCTAATCTGACACAAAATTTAATGGTCTTCCAACAAGTATAAGGATTCTCTTTATCTAACATTGGTAGTTTTGGGATATAAGCGTTTTTATTTCGAACATTACGTACTTATGCAGAATTACATGTTCAATTTTTAATCATAGTAACCTGGTCAAGACTGACAAACTTAAATTTAACCTACAATTGTATTATTATTATTGTAACAATTGTTAAGAGTGTTTTGTTAAGAATTAATAAAAATGAAAGTTTACACGTTGCAAGAAAGATGCGACATTTTGTTGGTAATTGTGGAATGCCAAAAATTGTTTACTGGCTTCAAGGATCTACGCCCAAAAATTTCCCGGCCGAGATCATCCAGATCGGCGTTGTTTTGTAAGATTGCTGCACGTTTTCCATAGAACAGGAAGCATGGCATAAAAAAAAAAAGATAAAATAAATTACCTACTGGCATCGGTAGTGAAAATCCGTACAGAAACCAAAAGAGTGTTACTCAAGCATTGGGAATTAGCAAAAGAAGTATTCCCAAAATTATTAGAAGAAACAAATTTCATCCCTACCGAATCCAACTTCACCAAGAACTCCATGAAAGAGATTCTATTTTTAAACTAGAATTTTGTTTATGGGCACTGAATAGACTTAGAGAAGACCCTAGTTTTTTGAATACGTCCTATTTACAGACGAATTCATTTTCATAAAAGTGGACTTGTCAACAGACATAATTTTCATTATTATAGTGATACCAACCCGTACATAACTCGTAATCTGGATCGTCAACGTAGATGGTCTGTTAACGTGTGGGGTGGAATTTTAGGTTCATATGTAATTGGTCCTTACTTCATTGACGGCGCTGTAAATGGACGCAAACTTAGAAAATTTTTACGGCACAATTTGCCCGAGTTATTTGAAAATGTAAATATCCGCCAAAGAATGTGGTTTCAGCTAGATGGAGAACCTGCACATTTTGAGGTTGATGAACGCCGTTTTTAAATGCACGGTTTCTAAATAGGTGGATAGGAAAGGGAGGTACCCAGAACTGGCCAGCTAAGTCGCCGGACATGACTTGTTTAGATTTCTTTTTGTAGGGATACGTTAAGAATATTGTTTATGATACCCCACCAACCACTCCAGAAAAATGTGAAGGACAGGATTAGAGTAGCATTTTAAACTATAATAGCAAATATGTTATTAAATGTTAAGAATTCCCTACGGTCGTGCGGCAAACAAAGTGCTCATGCAGGAAATGTATCTTCCCGAACTCGTTAGGTAAATAACTATTACGATATTGTATTGAAAGCGATGGACATCATTTTGAGCATTTGTTTTAATGTTAATTACTTTTAATATAAATCAAACACGTTTGTAGGTTAATATTTTTTTGTTATTATTGCTTGTTAGTTTTTTATAAACTAGAGACTTGTTATAATTGTATTAAATTGTTGGAAAACATGTTGTTAAGTTTATTTTTTTAAATTGTACATTAACATAAACATCAATTTAGCTACCAAATGCAGTAAAAGTGCTAAAATAGAATTTATAAGATCTATCTTCACTACAATAAGTATAACCATGGCCGATGTGATTAAAAAGTACCTCAATTTTGACAACAAAATTTAAATGTCTATAATTCAAAAACTAACAAAAATGGTCACTTTGTACATCTCAAAATAATTTTAAAACGTAGTCTTTAAGATCTTCTATAAATCAGAAGAAACAGGTTTTCAAAATCTTTAATACTATTCCATATATCGACGCGTATAAACTGTCCCATACTGCAATCCGCTTATTTCAGTCTGACAAAAGTGGCATTAAAACTGTTACTTTTGTTTTGGGATAGGCGTATTTTATTTAGGTTGTACTGTACGTTACCTTCGTTTTAGGATAAACTTATTTTCCTGTAATGGATTTTTTTTTGTATTATATAAATAGTTCTTATAGTTTATTTTATAGTGTTTTCTTTTTAAACGTTATTTCCATCGCGTATATTATTTCTTTTGCTTATTAAGATTTTGTTGTTTTATTTTGTTCTTATCATTTCTGGCTTCATTAGGCTACGAGTTACAAATTGAGAAATTAAAGCAAGCAACTTCAAACCAACCAGTACCGAGGGTAACGATTCCTGGCGACATTTCTCCTATACTATGACGGTATTTCTTCAATTATTTCTACAATAAAATCTGGCGTAGTGTACAAGTCGACTAGTAGACTTCTACCGGATCACCTTGGACTTTTCGTTTACTTGTTTTAAGTTTGATTCGATTTTTTCAAACCTTCGTTCCATTGAAACGCGGAAGACGTTTTTACTATTTTTGCATTAGTATTATTAAATATACTTTTATTGCCAAAAGAACTTGAAAAACCGGAGGACCTACAGAATATCAAGTTTCTGATTCATCTACATGTTAAAAACTTCTAATCATCCAGAACATTTATCAAGTTTTTATGTTACGTACAACATTAATGGAAATTAAATTAATGGAAAATAGAATTTAGAATTGTAAAATTTATGTGTATGAATATTATTACTTACTTCAGGTAGATTACCATAATTGTTGCAAAATCGGGTTTGGTCCTACAGGTAACGATTGTTGAGAAACCGCAATCCGGTTGTAAATAGAGGGATTAGAAAGGTCGCAGCCGCAATCCAAAGTTGTTGGTATAAACTTATACAAAGATAATTGTATTCTAGCAATATTTTTATTATATGTTTTGTTTTAATTAAATGTATGTTTTTAAATTAGTGATTCCATTTATTAAAACAAATTTGAGAAAATGTAGGTATTAATTGTTGCATTTATACCACCAACATTAATCTATTCTAATAAATAATTATCTAGCAGAAAGCGTACACTAATTCCGTTTATTGTATTTGAAAACATCATAAATTATTTATTTATTCAGTTCTCTTGAGGGTCTCAAACATGAAAATCTAGAAAGGTGTCTGGAGAAGGGTAAATGTGTTATAAAATGGATGGATTAATACATAAAAGATATGTTACATGAAGAGCATATACGAAAACTAATCAGTAATTATTTAGGATAGTAAGAAAACAAGAAAACATAGACGTGCTAGAAAACTCCCACGGGAACTTCCTAGATATTCAGAGGCATTTCACTTACTACTCTGTTTTTTCCATGAGATATCATCAGCCTTATTCATAGTCATTTAGAGGTCCCTAACTCATCATTACTAACATCCTACTAACAAAATTCGTATTCATAGTTGCATGTAGTGGACCGCTAAAATGATATTAGCGTTAGTAGCCTCTAAATTTCTTAGCACGGTTTCTTAGTTACATTTGGAATCGTGTTTAACTCGTTTGCGCAATTTTAAACCCAGTCTCTAAGATCGCAGCGGTATAAATTAAGTGCGGTTCAGCATGGAAAACAATGATGTAAGTATGTTTTTCTAATTTTGACATGTAAAGTGACATTTTTCGTAATCAAAGTAAATGTTGAAATCATCTACTTTTCGTAACTACTTTTCGCCACTTTACGAACTTCAGTTGGTATTTCTCAAATCATGTTTACTGTTTGAGGTTATATGGATAACATCCGTTTAGCTTTTTTACATTTATACATACAGTATATACAATGGGAATAATTATGTTAAAATGATATTGAAGCACGTTTACTCTGTTTTTGTCAAAATTAGAAAAAATCGCTTCGCTCGTCCCGCAATTAACACATTCTTTACAAAAAAAGTCTTGCGTTTCGTCAATGATTACATAAATAGTTATTATGTGGTAAATTGGTAATTATATTATTGCTAGAAAAAGAAGTCACACTCTCAAAATTAGGACGATTTAAAAAAAAAACGTATTAATTCAATGCGTACAATCTGAGCTTCATGTTCAAAACATGAAACAGGTAACAGGTCTCAATAAAGAGCAAAGGAGTGCTCGCTACGTATATGTAAGATGGAGATATACGGTATGTAATGTAATTTATGTGTTTAGTACATTTTAGGTACTACATATCTATACATATAAATATAGCAAATATAATTTAAAATATTCAAAGAATCTGGGAGAAATGAGAGATTCTGTCGCATAAAACTTGCGCGCATTAGCAATAACCAATTAGTAATAGTTCGCGTTCAAATAGGTCACGATTCAGTTTTCGTTTATTAAGCCTAAATTAAAAGTAGCGTACCAATTTAAGATTGGTGATTAAGGAAACTCGACGTACACACGTCACTTACACATGGTGACTTAAAAACTAGTATTACACTTGTTCTAATACGGAATGTAGCTCCCGCCAATACAAAAGGCATTTTGTTTTAGCAACCCTACATTAATAATAACTCCCCATCTCTGATGGAGTTAGTGCCAACAACACCAAGCGTCGGTGGATGGAGACTACCCGAATAACAATTCGCTTAATGGGTAGGGATACAACCGCTTGATGTCACGTGTACTTGAGTTTCGAACACATGCAAAATGAAAATGTTCCTTAAAACAATAACTTAGCTGTGTACTGATGCATGTAGTTCTGATAAGGCAGATCAGTAGGATTGCTCTGAGGAGGAGGAGACGACACAGCAGATCGTTGCCTTCGTAATAGCAGGAACGCCGCGTGCGCGACCCACAACCGCTGTAGTATAATGGGCCGTGCAGTTCCGAGGTCGGCGACAGCGTGACCACAGACACGTTTTGTGTAACGAAGGATTTCCAATTTCTCGTTCCAGCGCCCCCACGAATTATCCAGACAGTAAGATAGGAGTAGAAGATGAGGTCGAGACACGTGCTAAAGCATACGTCGTAATTAGCAATTAACACAACCACTAAACTAACCAAAGAAATAGCAAAGAAAACTACTTACGGCGTAATCGGTCGGATTTATATTTCCACACTAATTTATCGGGCAATTATTGAAGCCACATTGAAATTTCACATGTAATTTTTAGCTTCGTGTAGCACCGCCAATCGCCAAAAGGAAGAGAGAGTCCCAAGATGTCTGTCCGTCGTTTTGATTGAAAATCCGAAAATACCGATCCACCAATCGAAAAATTCGTTGCATGCGCGATTTGATTTTCGTCACAACGCGCAACTCGAGTATTTTGAACCGTAACAATCTATATTGTAATATATCATGTTAATGATGTAAAAACTTCATAGGATTTAAAAAAGATGTAAGGATAGCACGGGAGCAATGGCAAGTAATGGAATTGCAAGTTAACAGAAATATAACCAATACTACAAATATTTTCATCAAACTGGAGGAGGTCCTCATGTCGATAACCCAAACGAAATTGATTGGAAGATTAAGGATCTACTTCCACACGGTTTGTGGATAATATAGTTTAGGTGCCCACCAACACAAAGTTTTATTTATAAATAACCAGCTGTAAGTTTTTGGATGGGTTAATTACGTGTTTACGACAAGATGTTTCTATCGTTTTTCTCGAATCTGGGGCGTTTTCTCATAATCTCATCTGGAAGACTCCTTTATACTTTTTAAAATTTGTTAATAACTCACTTTTAAAGAAAGTAATCGCAAGAAAAATTTGTGAAACGCGCGAAAAAAAATTTGTCCGAAAAAAATTTTGGGCCGTTGAGGGTGTCCACCAACTTAAACATGTTAAAATTTTAAGTTTAGAAAATGTATTGATAACCACATGATTTTTTCAGGATTGGTTAATTAAAACATGCGAAATTCAAATATCGAATTTTCCGACAAAAAATATTTTCCGATTTTTCAGTCAGACGCGTTAAAATGAGGAAACACCCCAATTTTTTGAAAAACGATAGAAACATCTTGTCGGACTACACGTAATTAAGCCACTCAAAAACTTACAGCTGGTTATTTATAAATGATACTTTATGTTGGTGGGCACCCAGATTAATACCAGTGCATATGATAGTGATGTGACCCAGAAAGTTATTAAATTGTAACCTTCGCAACTAGATCTTTAGATGTAATGGATTTGGCCTATCTAAATAAACTTTTGGATTTATATTTATATAGAATTTTTCGTGGGCTTCATCTACTTTTTGCACTTCCACATTAAATTGATGAGATCAAATCCGATCCAATGACACTAGTAGCATTAGTACGTTGTATAGGCAAACAAATTAGTTGGCACACAAAGTACTTTGCTCTGATGTTTCCGCTCTCAACGATGAGCTTAAAACCTACTTGTTTTGCTTTCTTCACACCAAGGGCCTAATGTAACAAGAGCCAGCGCCTTCAAAATAAAATGGTATAACAGTAGTGTCATAGTGTGATAATCGTTTTTAGAGCTTATTCTTGTTCATTCAAGCCGATGGTTAATAATATTTGACATGAATGGATGTGTCACTGTCAAAGTCTGAAAGTCACTGTGTAACAATAAAGGAGAAGGAAGCCCCTGACAGTGAGACAACGTTACCTATCCCCACTCCCACCACAACTACGGACAGCTCCAGTGAACCGCCAATAATATCTGAAGCAGTGACTGATGCAAACATCACCGCCCCCACCATCACATCCGGTGTTGCCCTCGCCTCCGCCCGGGCGGTGGACTTTGGAAATCAATCAGACACTACTACTGGAGAATCGACCATCGGACCAACAAGAGATCATCAAGAATTCTGTATTTGCAACAATAAAAACGACAAAACTGCTTCCATATGCTGTGACCACTGCAACATTTGGAATAAGCATAAATTTTCTTTGGAGGACATAGTGAAAGCTAAAATAAGAGACAACGACACAAAAGGAGCTGTTAGAATACTAAGCTCGGACGATTCTTTTGCACCTTTCACCGAAGAAAACTACAACGCTCTACTTATAAAACATCCAATAGCCACACGGACTCTCTCTTTCCCGATGAACCAAACTGAGATCCACTACTTGTAAACGAAGATAGTATATCAAAACTATAAATTCCTTCAACTGCGGATCAGCACCAGGATTGGACGGTTTTAAGCCACAATATATGAAAGACCTAATATCACATTCAGCAGGCGAGGCAGGAAAGAGCTCTCACAGCGATCACCGAGCTATGCAACTTGATGCTGTCGGGTAAACTCAATCCGGATATTCTTCACATTCTCTACGGAGCATCTCTATGCGCATGGAGAAAGAAGGACGGAGGCATAAGACCCATCGCTGTTGGGAGTTACTTTCGTCGACTTACTGCCAAAATCGCATGCGCACAGACCCAACGAACGCTTCAAATCCATTTTACACCCCAGCAATTAGGAGTCGCCACAAAATTAGGATGTGAAGGATGTAGTAGGATGTCATCAAGGCAGCCCCTGTGATCCAATGGCCTTCTGCCTAGCTGTACATCTAATAGTTCAAGCTTTAGAAACAGAGTTGAACATTTGGGCCGACACGCCGGATATTGTCCTAGAAAATTTTACAAACCTCATCCAAAAGCTAGTAATATTGGTTTAACAGTCAACTTACAAAATGCGAATTATTCTTTCCATCCGGAAAGCCAGACGAGGAGTTTGTAAGAAAATTCAATGTTATACCACCGGGAATCCGGATCACAACCAAAGAAAAATTAGAATTATTAGGAGCTCCCATTTATGAAGACAACCTCGAATCTATCACAAGAAAGAGCCTGGACAAACAAAAATTACTACTTAATCGTGTGGAGAAAGTTGATAGTCACGTGGCATACTTTCTCATAAAGAATTGTTTCTATATCCCAAAATTAGCTTTCCTAGTCAGAACAAGTCCTTTTTTGGAAATTCACGGATCCGCCACACTGAAATTTTGCTACCCTCCTAATAAAATATGGTGGACTAGAAATAAGACAAATTAGTGCCATTGTTCTCCCAGCTTTCCTAGGCTCTTCTCATGGCTGTCAAAATCTGATCTCTCAAGTTTTACATTTTATGGACATTACGATTCCTGGCAACCTCAAAGAAGACACCTTGATTGCTTGTAACAATCTCTACAGTAGCATTCCTCCTATACTAATACATATCAAAAACCACAGAAAAGGCAGGAGCAGCAGCAGAGATAGCGTGCAAACGGAAACATGACAAAAACATACAAATTGAATCCTCACATTTCCTATTCAAAGTACTAGCTTTTGACACTTTAGGACCTTGGGCAGATGAGACAAAATCTTTTATGGAAGAAATCGGTACACTTTTGATCAAAGAAACAGGAGATAGCAGGGCTAAATTCTACTTCTACCAACGTTTATCCATTGCAATTCAACGTGGAAACGCTGCCAGCATTATTAGAACCCTACCTCAATCAATCCCTTTGAATGAAATTTTTATTATCTAATAATTTTTATTTTATTACGTGTTACAAAAATTATAAAATCATGTTGCTTGAATAAAGAGTAATTAACTTATTTGACAGATAAACGTCAATGTAATGTGGCTCAAAATGCATGCTCAAAATAAAATTTCCTATGTTGCAACATTATTCTATCTACTAACATAATTTTAAATAGTAGTTACTCAATATGCAACTATGAATGTAGAACCTTAGTGACATGTTAATATGTATTGTTAGTGATCACTAGCTAATAGCGTTTTAAAATCGATTGAAGAAAACCAGAATTTCGAAATGAATTAGATAAAAATGTATATTAATGTTTGATGACGATGAGCTGACGTTTTCTTTCTGAAAATCTAAAAACGACCGAATGTGTGTGTTAATTTAAGAAGATTTTTTCTAGTTTTCTGCATTTTTAATACGAAAAAGTACTACAAATGTCGTTTGTAAGACGTTTACTTTAAAAGTACATTATGATGCAAAAAAATGTATGCCCAAAGCTTTCTATATGTCCGTTTAATCGAACCAACAATTGAAACTGTCCAAATAGAATGGTTTAAATATTGCACCATGTTTTTAGATATATTGTTAAGGACAAAGTAAAAAAACCGAATGTACGGGAAAAAACGGGTAGTTTTTATTACCGTCTCCACATTTTTGGCGACCGTAACAGGACCTTTGTCAATACAATGTACGTTTTAAGTTTCACGTGTAGGAGTAACGGTTAAGTGATTTTACTCCGCGTTGATTTTTCAACATGGAGACGCACAAAAAAACCGAAAAATCCTTCGATTTGGCAGACCAACCAGCTACAAACGCTTTTGGTGGCAGATCCTTGGGATGAAGCGACGACAGCTGTGTCAGTGAATGTTTTAACACACCGGTATTAAGTGGTAGTTGATGACGCCATTTATCAAGTATTACTCGAGACATATGATGAAGAAGCTGAGCTTGTGAAGGAGTTGGAGTGACTAAGATGAAGTGTCTTCGAGTCAAAATGGCATACGATAAGACAGTGGCGAATGATCAAGCGTCCGACTACAGTGAGGGGGGAGGTGTCGCTTCCGTTATGTCGGCGGCATCGTCCCAGATAAACGTGCTTTTAAATTGCCTCAAATAGAATTTAAGAAATTTGACGGTAACCTTAAGGATTGGCTCTCCTTTTGGGCTCAATTTATAAAGGTGGACGACGATACGGAGATCGACGAGCACGATAAAATAGAATATTTAGTGCTCGTCAGATGGTAGATAGTTTTTCATCAATGTCGGGAAATTATATGAAAATGTTTAACACTTTAAAAAGTAGGTTCAGCCATAACGACCTACAGGTCGAGATCCGTGCAACCCAAAAATAGTCAAAAACCCGATTTTGAAAAAATCTACTTTTTAAAAGCAATATCAAAGGTCCGCGTACTACACAGACTGGCTGTATGTGCGCGAATTGATGAAGCTAATTTTAGTAAACGTAACGGCTGAAGGCAGAATTGATCTTCCGACTTTATATAACCGATTTGAAATCCAATCTCGCATTCTGGACACTTAAGGTATTATGGCGGACAAAAGTTCGGGGATCTTATTACCATTAATCGAATCGAGTTTGCCGCAAGAACTTTTACGCATTTGGCAAAGCTCTCCAGGCGCTTCAGGCGCGGACTCGGGTTTGGATGTGGCTTTGGTTGAGATTCGGCTTAACAACTTGTTGACGTTTTTGAAACGAGAAGTAGAAAATGAGCAGCGTGTTTCTCTAGCAGCGGAAGGTTTTGGTATTGCTCATCAACTCGTACAGAAACAAACGTCAAGAAAAGTCTCTTGCATATTTTGTACCGGCAATCACGGTAGCGACTCATGTTTTAAGGCTCAAAACATGACGCTGGAAGAAAAGACAGTAACACCGAGGGAAAAGAAAACGTGTTATCGTTAGTTGAAAATCGGGAACGCGTCAAAGAGATGTTTCAGTCGAATGCGGTGCATTTTATGCAATAAGTCTCATGTAATTTTAATATGCCAAATTTACCAGCTCATCAAAGGGTTGGGTAATATCTAGTTGACGAAAAGCAGCCAGAATCTACACCAGCTCAAAACCTCTCGAATCACTCCGGTAATTACGTCTTCTTACAAACTATGTGTATTGAAACCGAGACTGGTTTAGGTATATTGTTCGGGTTTTAATTGACAACGGCTCTCAGAGATCCTATATTTTAAAGGATACAGCAAAGCTTTTAACATATGGGCCCAAACGGACTGCAACGATCACTCCTGGATTATTTGGAGGATCTAGTATGACATTGGTCCATAATTGTTATGACGTTACTTTGATGGGCGAATTATGTTTACATACTTTTCAAGTTTTGGATAAGTCTACGATATGTCAAAATATTCCGACATTCTGTCCCGTAGACTTTAGAATTGACACCCATGGGAATTCCAGTGACGGATATTCAGATCAACGCCTCAATAAATATCTTATTAGATTGCGGTTTGGTAGCCATGAAGACAATTTAGCTTTTCCTGTTTAATGAATGACGTCTCTACGGCAGAGTTATGGGATCCGGATGTATTGGGGATTAGCGATTCGACTGAAAAAAGGACGAGAAAAGAGAAGACACTAGCAGCTCAACAATTTTTTATGAAACAGTTAAGGTTAACAGTGAGAACCGCTATGAAGTGAAACTACCGTGGTTGGCGGATCATCCGCCTCTACCAACAAAGACTGGCAGAAGTAGACTATTAGGGTCGATCTTGAAGAAGTTAAATATTGGTAATCTTCGCGTGGACTATGATCAGATATTTAATGAATGATTGGCTGATGGGATAATCGAAGAGATGTATAAAGACGACTCAGCTCAAGGTCATTACCTTCCACACAGACCAGTCATAAAATCCATCACGAAAATAAGGCAAGTGCTTGACGCCTCGGCGCGATCTAGGAACAGTCCCTCTTTAATAACTGTTTAGAAAAGGGAGTAAATTTAATTGAACGCATTCCTTCGATTTTACTCTGTTTCACAGAACGACAGATTGGGGTAACATCGGATATCCGTAAGGCTTTCCTACAAATTAGAAAACATAGAAGCAGAAAATTTCTCAAATTCTTATGGATTGACCCGGATAATAATGAAAAGGTTTATATCGAAATGTAACGGTACCAATGTGCCATATTCTATACATATTTTGTCAAAGTTAGCGGAGAGCTTCTATGTCGATAATTGCATCACCAGCGTCGAAAACAAGATTCTCACTAAATTCATTTATGACGCAAAAACAGCTATGGCAGAAGTCAAGATGGATCTGCAAGGGTGGGAGTTTATTGGAGAAAGTAATGACGCAACTGTCACTGTGAGGGTGTTGGGGTGATGTCTTGACCGTCAGGTGGAGGTAACGATTATTACAAAAAGGTTGGTATTGTCTACGGCGCAGCGTTTATTTAATCCGATTGGGTTTACTTGTCCGGTGACTCTGATGCAGAAACGGTTGTTACAACATATCTGGGCAAAGCAGATTTCTTAGGACGAAGAGGTTGACGGGAAGACGACAGATATGTTTCAAAGTTGGGTCAGTGAAATGGGCTATTTAAATGAGATTAAGATACCAGGCAAGGTTGGGTTTACTACAGATGTAAAGCAGAGTTGGAGCATTCATACATTTTGCGATGCCAGCTAAGACGCTTTTTCTGCATCTGTCTTTTTGCGTTTGGAACAAAATGGTCAAGTCTCAGTTCAGCTGTTAGCCGCTAAAACAAGAATAGCCCCTTTAAAGAAGTTAAGAATCCCACGTCTTGAGCTTTTGACGGCGACAATAAGTGGTAGGCTATGTAAAAATGTCGTTGAAATTTTGGATGTCTCAAACAAGTGTTATTTTTGGTCCGACTCAACTCCGGTTGTCTCTTGGATACACGGAAGGAGGAATGGTCCATTTTCGTTTAGAATAGAGTGCAGGATATATGCGAATTGACTACTTCGGAATTTTGGAGGCATCTAACGGGAATGTCTCCTGCCGACCTTCCCTCCCGAGTGTGTTCTTCTAAACAGTTATTAATGTCCAAATGGTGGAAGGGCCCAACTTGGTTACTCTTGGAACCTGAAAATTGGCCAAAATCGGTAGCGACAGTTGATGAAGAAGAAGAGATTGATGCAAATAATGGTAAAGTGTTCTGCATCGGAAGAATAGTCCCCTTTCTTCAAATATACCAAACTGGTACACATGATAGCGTGGATAAAGGATGGGTATCTAATAGGAGAAATGATAAATTAAAGGATTTTGGGGAATTAACTGCGTCAAGTACGGCGAGGCCGAAAATTCTTTTTCCCACATTAACTTACTTTATCTATGTATAATTTTCTTGACATAACTATTTTTATAATTCCATAACAACTAACAATACAGCATCTATGAAAAATTAAAGTACACACACTTGTTAATAGGTATAAAATATGTTCAATTGGTTTTGAACACTGACTCATTTTTTGAAAATGCTATCCCAATCCAGTAATCCTTTCATTTGCTTTGTGGTTGTATCCAACTTTTCAAGTCAAATTGAAATTTTATATTGACGAATAGATTGTTATTTTTATAAGAATTATTTTTAATTAGAAATCAACAAGTTTGTCACAGAAATAGACCCATTTATATTTCAAGTCGTTTATTGGTAGGCATGAGCATGCAATAAATTTCTTTTTACCTACCTAAAAATGTATCTTGTCCGAGAGTCAGATTAAATTTATAATACGAGAGTATATTGAAAAATTCTTAGCCTACTGCAGAACCAAACAAAATTTCAATGTCAAAATATTTTATTACTCAATCCACAGCTTCTATTACCTCCTTGTTGGAAGAAAATGTACGACCTTTTAAACTTTTTTGACAGTTGAGGAAAGAGGTGATAGTCGGACGGAGCCAAATCGGGTGAATAAGGGGGTGTTCTAGTAATTCAAACCCTAAATCACGAATTTTTTGCATGGCAACATGAGATTTGTGTGCAGGGCGTTGTCCTGCAAAAACAAAACACCTTTGGAAAGCTTTCCGCGTCTTTTCTCTTTAATATTTTTCCGTAGAGTGGTCAGTAATGTCGAATAGTAATCTCCAGTTATTGTTCTACCCTTATCCAAAAATCAATCATGATTACTCCATGGCAATCCCAAAAAACTGAAGCAAGAACTTTTCCAGCAGATTTTGGACACGAAACTTAGGTCTTGGAGAACCAGAGTGTCGCCATTCCATCGATTGTTGCTTTGTTTCTGGATCGTAGAAATGTACCCAAGTCTCATTTATAGTAACAATTCGGTTTAAGAAGTCTACATCGTTTTCAAATCGAGCACAGATCGAACGCGATGCTTCTACCCTTGCACGCTTTTGGTCAACATTCAAACATTTGGGGATCCATTTTGCAGCAATTTTTCTCATGTCCAAATTGACGTGAACCATATGATGAACGCGTTCGTATGAAATATTCAGTGCTTCAGATATCCGTTTTAGCCCAATTCGACGGTCTGATAAAATCATGTCATGAACTGCATCGATATTTTCGGGGACTGATACAGAAACTGGCCTTCCAGATCGGTCATCATCTTCAATGGAAAATTTACCTCTTTTGAAGCTTGCATTCCAATTTTTGACGGTCGCATACGAAGGACATTGATCACCAAGGGTATTAAGCATATCTTCGTAAATCTGCTTACCTCTTAACCCTTTTAAATACAGGTATTTGATGATGGCTCGATACTCCAATTTTTCGATTTTCACAATTTCGGTGGACATCTTTTTCATTTAATTTATTGCGTGACTCTGGTTTACTTTTTGACGTCAAACTTTACACTGACACTTCTAATAAGTTATTGTTCGTTGCTATGGTAACGCAATATTTTGTTTATGCAAGGAACTGGTCTAGGCTAACTAGATATCAATACATCCTCGTAGATTCCGCAAATGACAGATTTTAAATATCATGAATTTTAATCGTATGTATTTGCTACATACATTTAGTGTACTTTTGATAATGTGATTTTTTTTTAAATCTATCCTTTTTTAATTAAGTAAAGGGTAAAGCAAAATTTAATTTTTAAACGGTTGTCCATTTTACACATTTGAAATTTCTCTTGAGGATTTTGCAGATAAAAATATCCTGCTCCTGCACCAGCACTGACGGACAAGTTCGCATCTTTCTCTATTAATACGCACATCATTATTAGTGGTTGAATTACTAGCCATGTTTCAACCGTACCTTGTTTCAATCGTCCTCTGTTCATCCTATCGCTCGAACTCAAATGTACACAGGGTGTTAAAAAAGAGTGGAAAATATTTCAGAAGGTAATAGTATGAACCAAAATAAGCAGAAAAGTCTTAATAAACATGGGTCCGCAAAGTGACGGTTGCGGAGATATGGAATGTTTTATATTTTTTACCACCTTTTGTTATTTAGATGGGTAGGAACGGCGGGACCTGTTTTATGGCCTTCAAGATCGCCTGATCTGAACCCTCTAGATTTCTTTGTTTGGGGATATTTGAAGACATTAGTGTATGGTACTCCTGTAAATAGCCTGTCGTGCCTGCTTGGAAATGGACGGAGGATATTTTGAACATCTTCTGTAACTTTGTTTTTTGTTTCTTGAAAGCTTCCTTTGTCGGATTATTCCTAATAAAATAAAATGTTTGAAAAACGAATAGTGGTCCATATCTCCGCAACCGTTACTTTGCGGACTCATGTTTATTAAGACTTTTCTGCTTATTTTGGTTCATACTATTACCTCCTGAAATATTTTACACTCTTTTTAACCCCTGTATATTCATTGTGCTTTAAAATAAATAATGAAACTCTCAGCACAAAAAAACAAGTGAGAATCACAAAACTCTACATCTAAAAGATTGCGTTTTATCACAAAATTTCTGAAATAAAAGTTGTAGAAAATACAATTTATAACAACTTTTGTTTAAATAATACTTCTATGTGAATAACTGAAGATATTTAGTAAATTCTGTATACCTGACCACGTTATTTGAGATTTCTCAGTAACTATTGATTTTAGAAAAACATTTATTAAACGAAAGTTATGTAAAATTATATTATAAACAACTTTTAATTAAAAAAATACTGATAAAATATATATTTTTGTAATACCTGTACTAAAAAAACTCCAAACGCCCCTCTGCAAAGTGTCTTTTTGTCTTCCCTGATTGTCGATTACACAATATCACTGCTATTAAAACAAAAATACTAAATACGAAGTTTTATTAAAATAGTACATTTTTTTCTAAATAATAGTATTGTTTAAATAAAAAGTAGCCTAGAAACACTTTCAATATAGCTCAAAAAATGAAAATAATAAAAATCATTGTAGAAAAAAATGTGTGTTTTAATAGTTGTAGGACATGTAATTTGCAATGACTTTTGTTTTTATCTATAATTAATATCCTTGATGTTACTGTTGAAATAAAAGTCACAGTGTATTTCGCTTAGTAATTTGGTAATTAAGGGTTGAATCAAAAGATTGTTTAAACAAAACTTGTGAAAAATTAAATTAGAAACAACTTTAATTTAAAAAAAAATACATTAAGAAATATGTTTCACTGATATGCTGAAAACGTTCCAAATGACCTTTTAGCTAGACCGATATTACCCATAAACTAATAAAATTTGGTAATGAAAACTGTAAATTCCTAGTTTAATCATTGATTTTAAACTACGGTTTAATCAAAATCATATGAGTAGCTAGTAAGACGTGTCTAATCACGTTGAATGCGTGTTTATTATTATTGTCTATTCATAAAAAGCAAGCATATGTGCAACGAAACAAACCAAAATTTATTCAAATTCCTTATAATATTGTATACCTTAAGTACAAATGGACTATAAAAAAGAATAATCTCTTTCATCTCAAAGAAATATGATGACCCAGCTAGCAAATTTTTACGGCGAGCATGAAACAAAATAGAACAAACAAAATACTAATAAATATTTAGAGAAACGGAAGTAACCCACAAAGAAGGTCGATAATGTTCATTAAATACGACTACAAAACAAAAGGTTTTCCGTTTGTCATTATAATAAATGCAACGTTTATTTTCATTATAAGCAATTTTGCCGTAGTTACTGATATACATTTTATTATTCAACAATTCCGTCTTGCAGTTATTATTGGGGAGACAGACGTCTTGTGTAGATCCTATAAAAATATTGAGATTATAAGAAAGTTTTATAAACAAGATTGTTTTTCTTCATCTTGAGCGTTTCAAAATTAGCATTCAAATCGAAGATGTCCTATAATGGTCGTCATAAATATTAATGACGTTGATTATTGAAGCTTATTATATCCAAACTCGGATCGGACTTATTCGTCTTCATGATAAAATTGTGCGCATGCCTTGATCTAACAAAATTTATAATTATTCAATTTGCAGTAATTAATTGTACATTTCTCTTGTTATCACTAATGAATGAACCTCTTGCCAAAGGCATGCAAGGATGAAGGCTAAATTAATTCTAAACGATCGTTTCGGTGCACACTAATTAATTACTTGTTATATGTTAGAGCGAAAATAGTAATGTAGGAGACGGATCAAGGGATAAAAGTCGGATTGTAACTGCAACGCCAAATATAAACATTAACTCTTGTTTTAAAGTTGCGATTCTTGGCACGTGTCTGAATTACGCACTCAATTTTAAGATTACATCGCGTCTTTACTAAATAACGAAGCAAATTATCTATGAGCAAATACGTTAACTGCAAATTACAACCCACTATTATATTCGTAATCTGCAGATTAATTGCTGTAAATCCGGTACTGTACAAGTGAATCCATTATTCAAGTCTCGTACATTCCTACGTTCATTACTGGACTCGCCGTTATATATCTGTACCATCAGTCCTAATGAACAGTTAAGGGTGAATCTCTGTTTGTACCCTTTAGAGAATGAGCCTTTCTATAGATGTGAGTGATATCATGAACGCTGCGTGTCTAATTTCATAAAATAAATGACAGTCCTGCTATAGGATACATCTCTACAATTTAGCCAACTACAAAGCACCCCAAAAAGTTTTTCGTCATACCCCTAAATTACAATGAAATATAATGTTTGATTATGTAACACAGACTTTTTTTGCTAAAAGCGTGATTTATACGTTAACGCGACGTTTGTTTGTTAGTTTTTTTTTCATAATATGTGTACATATTTCATATTTTCTTATAGAGACTTTCGTTGTGGTTTTTTTAAACAAAAATACATTTCATTACGACTTAACAAGAAAGGAAAACAGATTTTTATTTAAAAAAAAATTTGATAAACGTTTTTATGATTAAATTTATAATACGAGGATATATTGAAAAATTCTTAGCCTACTATAGAACCAAACAAAATTTCAATGTCAAAATATTTTATTACTCAACATATTCTCCTCTTAATTGGATACATTTATTACAGCGAACCTGCAACGTCTCTAGACCTTTAAAAAAATGTTTCTTCTTGCTCTGCAAACCAGACCTCCACAGCTTCTATTACCTCCTTGTTGGAAGAAAATGTACGACCTTTTAAACTTTTTTTAGTTGAGGAAAGAGGTGATAGTCGGACGGAGCCAAATCGGGTGAATTAGGGGGTGGTTCTAGTAATTCAAACCCTAAATCACGAATTTTTGCATGGCAACATGAGATTTGTGTACAGGGGCGTTGTCCTGCAAAAACAAAACACCTTTGGATAGCTTTCCGCGTCTTTTCTCTTTAATATTTTCCCGTAGAGTGGTCAGTAATGTCGAATAGTAATCTCCAGTTATTGTTCTACCCTTATCCAAAAATCAATCATGATTACTCCATGGCAATCCCAAAAACTGAAGCAAGAACTTTTCCAGCAGATTTTTGGACACGAAATTTCTTAGGTCTTGGAGAACCAGAGTGTCGCCATTCCATCGATTGTTGCTTTGTTTCTGGATCGTAGAAATGTACCCAAGTTTCATCCATAGTAACAATTCGTTTTAAGAAGTCTACATCGTTTTCAAATCGAGCACAGATCGAACGCGATGCTTCTACCCTTGCACGCTTTTGGTCAACATTCAAACATTTGGGGATCCATTTTGCAGCAATTTTTCCCATGTCCGAACGCGTTCGTATAAAATATTCAGTGCTTCAGATATCCGTTTTAGCCCAATTCGACGGTCTGATAAAATCATGTCATGAACTGCATCGATATTTTCGGGGACTGACACAGAAACTGGCCTTCCCGATCGGTCATCATCTTCAATGGAAAATTTACCTCTTTTGAAGCTTGCATTCCAATTTTGACGGTCGCATACGAAGGACATTGATCACCAAGGGTATTAAGCATATCTTCGTAAATCTGCTTACCTCTTAACCCTTTTAAATACAGGTACTTGATGATGGCTCGATACTCCAATTTTTCGATTTTCACAATTTCGGTGGACATCTTTTTCATTTAATTTATTGTGTGACTCTGGTTTACTTTTTGACGTCAAACTTTACACTGACACTTCTAATAAGTTATTGTTCGTTGCTATGGTAACGCAATATTTTGTTTATGCAATAGTATAGTCGATGATTATACTTCCTGCAAAACAAAGATTTTTTCTAAAATAATAATAATAACGATAAATATAAATTTGTTACGCAAACGTACTGTTTTTGAACAGCTTTACTGGTGATATAATCAGATTAAAAAATAACAAGATTCAAAAGTCAATTTATTGAAATTGATATAATAATAATAACAACAATAATAATAATCCGCAATAAGCAACTTTGTCGACAAAATTACTTATTGTAAACCATTGCGTACGTGATCGCTAGCACGAGTCGACACTAGATGTTGCAAAACGTATAGTTTGAATAATAATTTATTTTTTTTAAACAGAACATGATAATCGTTATTTCTTAAACATTCACCCCCCGTTAAAAACTGAGGTTTTAACTACTATTGGCAAGGAATGAATTGGAAGCTCTTTTCAAAATATCATTTGTTGTCTTCACCAAAACAACTCTAATTACGTTAAAGGTGGGTCATTGTTTGCTTTCAGCAAAACCATATCGTTTAATTGAACTTTGACCTTTGTTGTTTGCCACTTCGACTTTTGTTGTAATTCGCTTACGACTCAATTTTCCATCGGCGCCAAAAGTGCTGCCGCAACTGCTCCAGCCTTTGGTATTTGTCTAGTCGGTTTGGGTTATGATTTTACAAATTTGGTTCGTCCAGCAGACCAGAAAAAGAATTTCGACAATTAAAAAGTGTGAGGGTGTAAGAGGGGAATAATCATTTTGATTTGATAATAACGGACACTAAGTGTAACGTAGTGATGTTATTTTAGTTATGTGTGGCAACACTGCCTAGTAATAAGTTTTACGTGTAGTTTGCGTTGCAAATGCGTTCCCGTTTTAGGCTTAACCGAAATAAGGGCATATTTTTTATATCTTTATATGTACACGAATTTACAAATAGACGATATACAACAGTGGCGACGAGGATAAAACAAAAAGCAAGGTTAAGAGCACGAGGTGTAAAAAAAAATAAGCGGGAAGAGAGAGTTGCAACTACGGGGCATTAGGTTTTTATAAAACAAATTATAAAAACAGTGCAATAATGGCAGTAATTGGCTCCATGGAAAAATTCGACATAAAATCGGATGAGTGGATGATTTATCAGGAACAATTAGAACAATTTTTCGACATTAATAAAATTAAGGACACGGAAACAGAAAAACAAAGAGTAGCAGCATTGTTAAGTTTAATTGGAGGTGACACATACAAAATTTTAAGAGATTTATGCACACCCAAACTTCCTAAAGAAAAAAAGTTATGAAGATCTTTGTAGTTTATTGAAGTCTCATTTCTCCCCAACAACATGTGTTTTAGAGAACGTATGGAATTTTATGAAGCAAGACAAGAAGAAGCTGAAACTGTCAACAAATGGTATGCTCGTATTCACAATTTAGCAACAAACTGTGAGTTTGGCGAAAACATGGCAACAATTTTAAAGGACAAGTTCGTGTGTGGTTTACAAAAAGGAAAAGTTCGAGATCGTCTTTGTGAAGAAAAGCCGGATTCGAAAACTCTGGATAAATTAGTAGAAATCGCACTTGCCAAAGAAGCTGCCGTACTTGCTGATGGAAGCCATCTAAACTGGATTGGAGGAGATAAACTGAAAAACAAAAAGTTTAAAGAGCAAGCAAATGGACATCAGTCTAAGAAGGAAGGCTCCAACAAAAAGGAAAATGGTCTTGTACACGATGTGGAAACCAACACACGGGGACACAGAACTGCAAGTATACAAATTATAAATGTAATATGTGTAAGCGCGTTGGGCATTTAGCAAAAATGTGTAGAACTAGACAAAGCCAAAATTATGTTGAGGACGATAATTTAGAAATTGCGGAAATTCATAATATATCTTTTGGAAATGGTAGCCCAATAAATATTAACGTAGCTATAAATGATGTTAATATAACGATGCAAGTAGATAGTGGTGCTGCAGTTTCAATTATAACTGAAGAATGTTATTTGCAACATTTTAAAAATATGTATGTAAATATTCAAACATTAAATTAAAAGACTATTCAGGTAATGAAATTGAAACTGTGGGAGCCATGAATACTACAGTTAAATATGAAACCGTTACGGTACATGATTTTATGTTGTATGTAGTAAAATGCGGAAAACAAAATTTACTAGGGAGAGATTTTTTGCGTAAATTTGATTTTAAATTAGTATCTGCGGTATTAAAAATAGACGTTAGTTTAGAAGGCATTCTAGACGAATTCAAAGATTTATTTGACGGCAAATTAGGGTGTTTAAAAACAAAATTTTTAAAATAGCGATTAGGAAAACACAAATCCTTCCTTTTCAAACCACGCCCTATTCCTTTTGCATATAAAGAGAGGGTTGAGAAAGAACTGCAACGATTAGAAAAAGAAGGCGTAATAACACAAGTTGAAGCGAGTGATTGGGGTACACCATTAGTACCAGTACTAAAAACAGACGGCACAATCCGACTTTGTGGCGACTATAAAGTTACGGTAAATAAGGTCGTTGTAAATATTAAGTATCCACTTCCAAAAATCGAAGAGATATTTACACAACTGAGAAATGGTGAAAGTTTTACAAAGATTGATTTAAGTAATGCGTACAACCAGCTCCAACTTGACGAAGAGTCTGCACTACTGCTTACGTGGTCAACCCATAAAGGTCTTTTAAATTGAACAGACTCCCATTTGGAGTGACACCCAAGCGCTATTTTTCAAAAGACACTAGAGCAAGCACTACAAGGACTAAATGGAGTGGCAAATTTTATAGATGATGTAATAGTCACGGGCGAAACAAGACAACAACATGAGAAAAATCTTAGAGATGTATGTAGCCGATTGAGAGATCTAGGTTTTAAGATAAAATTGTCCAAATGTGAATTTTTTCAACAGGAAATAAATTATTTAGGTCACACAATTTCCAGAGACGGGCTCCGCAAGAACAGCGACAAAGTGAAAGCGATTATTGAGGCGCCACGGCCTACAAGTTCAACGCAATTAAAAAGTTTTGCAGGATTAGTAAACTATTACGGCAAATTCATACCTAACGTATCAGGTGAAATGAAGCCCATATATGCATTACTAAAGAAAAATGCGCAGTTCGTGTGGAACGAAGAGTGTGAAAAAGCATTTACAAAAATCAAAGAACTAATTGCGTCAGACAACGTGTTGATTCATTTTGATCCAAGATTGGAAATAATTTTATCTACAGATGCTTCTCAAAACGGGATAGCAGCTACATTATCACACAAAATGGAAAATGGCGACATTAGGCCAATTCTTTTTATATCCAGAACCTTGAACGACGCTGAGAAAAATTACTCTGTTTTAGACAAAGAGGGATTAGCCGTTTATTGGGCTGTAAAAATTGCATCATTATTTGGCCGGTCAAGAGTTCACTATACAAACGGACCACAAACCTCTAACCACATTATTCGGAGAGAAATGTGCAATACCCCCAATGACGACAAATCGCGTACACAGATGGGCACTTTATCTGTCAGGATTTACATATAAAATTGCGTATGTAAAAGGATCTGAAAATCAAGTAGCCGATATGCTCAGTAGACATCCAATTCAAGAGACTAAGAAAAACCAGCAAGAAAACGAGGACATGATCGATTTAATTATATCTGAAGGCATACCAATCGATAGCACTAAAATCGCAATTGACACCAGAAGAGACCCGCTTCTCGGAAAGATAATGCATTACGCAACTAATGGTTGGCCGAAAACGAATGGTGATGAGCAGATAAAACCATATTGGATTCGACAAAATGAAATTAATTGTGAGCAAGGATGTCTTTTATGGGGTTACAGAGTTATCATACCTCCCAAACTGAGGGATCAATTACTGGATGAATTGCATTCCAGTCATTTGGGAATTGTCAAGATTAAATCCATTGCGAGATCTTACTTTTGGTGGCCCAATCTGGACAAACAGATCGAGAATTTGGTGAAATCGTGTAAACCATGTTTAAAAACATCAGGAGAAGCACCGAAATCGTTGGCAACACCATGGTATCGCCCTACACAACCAAATGAACGAATACATTTAGATTTCCTAGGACCAATTAATCAGTATTATTATCTAATAATGCAGGATGCATTCTCTAAATGGCCGGAAATTTTTCAAATGAAATCTATTACGTCAGAGGCCACAATAAATAGAGTAAGGGAATATTGCACCCGATGGGGAATACCCAAATTAATTGTGTCGGACAATGGACCACAATTAATATCATCTGAGTTTAATACATTTTTAAAGAAAAATGGTATTCGACACAGAACGATTGCACCATACCACCCATCAACGAATGGACTAGCAGAGAATGCTGTTAAAAACTTCAAGAAAGGTCTGCAAGCAGCATTAATAGATCCTAGAAATAAGAAAACATCAATTGAAGTCTTAATTAGCAGGTATTTATTAGCTTACAGAAACGCAAGACATTGCACAACCAATGAAAGTCCAGCATTTTTAATGATAGGCCGGAATTTAAGAACAATATTTGATACAATGAGACCTGATACAAACGAGAAAATACGATTGACTCAGAATAGGCAAGGAACGGAGAACGGAAGAGAATACAAGCACTTTCAAGAAGGAGATGAAGTAATGGCTCGTGATTATACAAAAATAAACAAAAAGACGTGGACAGAAGCGAAAATAGTGGAAGTTCTGGGTGAGAAAACGTATATATGTGAAACGAAAGACAATTTAGTATGGAAAAGACATGTGGAACAACTGAAACCTATAGAAAGAGACATACAGAAATACCTGAAGAAAAGGAGTGCGCAAAGGAGATGCAGATACAAAGAAAAGTGCCATGTAGGAATGCCGTTGTAGAAGTGGAAGAACGTGAGGCATTATCATCTTCATTTAAAGAAATTATCGAACAGAGACCTAATACAGGATCGACCTTAATATCCAGTCCAAATAATGATCCGAATAACATAAACAAATCCGTACTGACTGCTCCCATTAAGAGCGCAAAGAGCCGTCCAAGACGAAAAAATTAAACAACCTTCCAAATGGAGAGACTTTATGTAATTAGTATAAAATTGTGACTATGTAAAGAATAGAATATGTAAACGTTAAAAAAAGGGGATATGTAACGTAGTGATGTTATTTTAGTTATGTGTGGCAACACTGCCTAGTAATAAGTTTTACGTGTAGTTTGCGTTGCAAATGCGTTCCCGTTTTAGGCTTAACCGAAATAAGGGCATATTTTTTATATCTTTATATGTACACGAATTTACAAATAGACGATATACAACACTAAGGACGTGAGTTTAATATAGCTTCTACTTGATAATAAATCTGTTTAATTGATAATACCAGAAATACATCATCTCCCCCGGAATGTAGAACTTCCCATAGATACAAGCAATAGATTCTTTATACGTGTTAGTGTTTCCTTCAGTCACCGACGGATGGCGTTATGCGTTGGCTTTCCGGTTTCGTCATTGATTGAATATCGCGAAATAATGTTACCACACGACGGAACAACGCGATAAGTTTTTAATATTTCATTTGTATAAATATTACTAGGATGTACCAGTTTGTTTAAATTAATCTTTAATTTTTAATTGAGTGTTAGTTGTGAAAATAAACTAAAATATTATAATAATGTAACACGTATCGCCACCTATCGGCAACTTCGGGAAGTTCATATAGAAATATAGAATCATCTGGGCCTTATACATTCCGGGCGAGATGCTGTATTTCTGCTAATACGTTAAAGAAGCACCACCGACAACTCTTTTTAAATAAAATTGACAGGCCTTAATGCCAGCAACATGCAAACCCCCAAAAAGTGCCGAATTTGGAGGTATAAATTCCAATTTATGTTTTTTAAATTTAAATTATCTTGATCTTGATAAATGCGAAATTACTCCTCTAAAGTATTTTTTTTAAGGTTGTATTAATGTAATCCTTCTTTAGGAGTTTGGGTAGAAATAAAAACAAAAAACAGTTATTGCGTTTTTCTACGTTTGCGACGTTTCGGAAACTTTATTAGACTTATGTTTCCTTCCTCGGGCTCTAAAGTGAAAACATTATCTTTAAGTTCGTTCTTATTTTTTATTAAAAATTCTCTTGCATCTTTTAATTCACGTGCGGCTTTGACGAAATTAGTACCGTTGTCAGAAATTATTTTACAAGGAATGCCTCTTCTAGCAACAAACCGTTAAAATGTGGCCAAAAAATTATTAGTAGTAAGATCTGTTACCAATTTATTTATGTACATACCTACGGCTTTAGTAGTACAAACGAATAAACAAACCTACGATTTCATGGTTTTTGCACTTCGCTCTGATGTTTGTTTTATTGAAATTGGAGCCGCATAATCATCAGCATAAATTTCAAAAGGAAATGAAACAGAAATTCGATCTGCAGGTAAATTGCCCATTTTTGCTTGATAAAAATCTCGAGGTTTTATTTTAAAACAATTTATACAACCACGAATAATACGTTTACAATATACCTGTACATACCTACAATCAATTTAATATTTGCAACAATATCGTACGATTTCATTCCATCGCAAGTAAAAAATATGGAAGAGGTTGTTTCCATTTTTTAAAAGTACCTCGCGCCATCAATATCATCGCGTGGTCCGCAAATTTGATTCGGTTTTTATCATCGCCATAATCCACAAATCTTTAAATTCTGTCATGGTGTGCGTTATAATTTAATGCAACCGATAAAGACATCTCGTCATACATAATGATACAAATCTATTCTTGGAATGTAATTTTTTCAATTGTTTAAGCTGTTAATTAAATTATAATTAATTCCGCACTTAAATGATATTTTGTTGTACTGTTAATCTTGGAACTTTCGGACTGAATGAATTCTTCGGCGGCACGAAGAAGTTCTTGGTTTGATAAGTTTTCTTTGTAAAACTTAGTTGCAGTTCTTTTTAAATTGCGCGCTTAGTTCTACATTTTTTTGGATTTGGTGTTAACTCCGTTACTCGTCTCACATCAAGCAATTTTAAGAAATTGGTTCGTTTTTTAATCCGTAATACAAAAATGTATTACAGCTACTTATGTTGTTAATTTCACACCCAGATTTTATGTTTAAGTAAATAAAATTCACAAAAAATATTTTGCAAAACTCAAGTTTATGCTAACCAAAAATAAATAAATAAAATTAATTCTTAACTAAGTCCAATTTATCACTAAAGTAATTTTTGTATTTAAATAAATATTGAAATAATCTGAAAACATTTACCTTTAACTTTATATTTGGGAGCAAAGTGATTTTCGCAAACTCGGTAATTACTTCTAAAGTCTGTATACTATTGGCGCGGAGTAATAAATCATAATTGCTTGAAATAATTCTTTATTTTCTTGTGAAAGCGGTACTTCTACGGTTAAGTAAAACCAATAAATTCTAACCAAAATACGATAATTGTGCCGCTCTTGCAGCATATCGACCCATCTAGGGTCTGAGAACAATAGTTTGATCTGTGTAAAGACGTTGCCATCAGCCCAGGTACTGACGAAACGAGAATCATAGCCGTAGATGTGGGTATTATACCAAGATACAAAAATAATGGTATATAATACGTAAGAAGTAAAATTTGTTATGTGATCTACTATACAAATAAAATAAATAACATATAACCACATAATAATTCATATCAAGGTAGATTTTACTATTATAATATATTTACCTACTAAAAATATGATTTTCCAAACGTATCAGGTACCTACGCCACTGCAATACGGGAGATTTGATAATTCTGACAGGTTTATTACTTCGCGGCAATTGTATACTGAGTATACATTTTGTTGCCCAAATCTGGACGCTGAATAAATTTGATCCATTCTCTCGGCAACTGGAAAGTTTTAAATTAATATTAAGCGTTTACTCAACAATACTTTTAATAATTTATTAATTAGGAAATGTTAAAAATTTGAACTTAGCACCATATTCAAATTCGTTGACAGTTACTTCAAACATGTGCAAATCAGCAAAACTAGTACTTACGATTAGCGCAATTAAAATCAGAAATCAACGAATACTTCCGAAACATATAAAGCAGCGGAAATTAACGAATTCTTCCGAAACATATAAAGCAGCGCTTTTACGAGTGGAGTAACAACTAATAACCCCCCCCCCAAAAAAACAAAATTATCGTGCATCCATAGAGTGCACATAGCATGGTATCCATCACTACGAATATATGTCCTAATTACCTACTTTGTTTTATTGTCCCAATGTATTTTTAATAATTTGAAAGCAAAAAATAATAGGTAAATGGATGATTTTAGTTGGAGAAAAAATAAAAATTTTTTGATAAAAACAATTACATTAAAATTAAATTACTTATGAGGACTCAAAATTGGGAATAACTGACTCTAAAATATGACACCTTGTTTTAGTATTTTAATATTTTTTTAGTAATTTAACTTAAAACAACAAAATTTTAAATTCTCAAATATCTTACATTCAAAAGTAGTTTTTAAAATTTTTATAGAATTTTTTCAAAAATTAATTAAATTTTATTTATAAATGAAGAATGATTACTATATTACTTTGTAACCATAAATTTGAATTCTGACGCGTTCGTCAACTGGATGTTAATATTAATAATTTCTTCTCGTTCTTTCTCTACCTAACTCTTTTCATTTTCTGCGTATTTCATGGTTCATAACAAAATAAATTACCTATACCATGTATGTGACAGTAAAAGCCAACAACGTTAGTTAGAAAAACTTCGGGTCCACTTCAATCGACTTACTAAATTTTCCCACTTTTTTCACAGTTCTGTAATTGGAATAGATCTGCCAAACAAGTTTAGGAAAATAAGAAATTGTTTAGTGTTAGTTATTTCTGTAGTTTGTACAATATTTTGCAGCAATGTCGGCAGATAATGTTTTAAAAAAGTTGGAAATACGACTACAAATTAATAGGTACTGTTTAAAAAACATGAGAGTTATATTGTAACATAATTTATTTGTATTTTATCGGTGTTTCGCTTTTGTAAGCATAACGCCTCTAACATTTTTCAAACGTTAGTAGGAATTGCTTTAATATGCTAATATTTCACGTTCGCACGATTCCTTATATTAAATGTTTATTGAAGAAATAACATTTTTTGGTATTGCGCAAACGCGTATGTATCAATAAATCAAAGAAATTCTATTGAAACATTTTGCGCTGTCGAAGTCTTTTAATAATATATTTTAAATTAAAATTCAATCGCCGTAAATTGTGATTCACGTTTCCAATTGCAATACGACCAAGTCTGCACATCTGTAATGCAAAAATGTCCGATTTGTTCTTGTGCAAATTGCACACAAACAACCAGAATTATTTATACCTACTCCTCAGCAATACATAGTTTATTATGTGTTAACTATTGAGGTATTTTTTCCCAGTTAACATTGTTCATTTTCTGAAGAATGGAGGATGAGATAATCAATTATATTTAATGACAGAAACCAAAAGTTTTCGTTTTAAACGATTTTTTTTACAAAAATGCGCACAAAACTTAACATTCCTATCGTTTTGGGTTAATTTGATGTGCACAATTTAACAAGATAAATGAGTATTAGAATCGACTTCATTTTGGCGTATTTTTTACTGATTGATAATTTATGTTTTATTTATGTTGCTTCTATTCATAAATTGTTCGTTGTTTGGAAAAAACGTATTCCAAATAATAAAAACCGGATGTATGCCTGGCTTAATTAAAAACACATCTTATTTATTAATATTTAATTTAATATTTGAAAAATCAACGGATGTATTTCTTTGAATTTTTGATTACGACCGTTTCATTCAGGCTTAATTTATTTTCGTTAGATAATTTTTTAATCTTTCCGAATTTTTTCATATGCTATTTGTCCACATTACGTTTGCTTCAAAAACCCGGTGTATCACAATTTATATGTCAGTTTGACTGTTACCTACATACTCAATACAAATTTCCAAATTTTAAATTGAAATATTTATGTAAGATATTTAAGGTGTTTCTGTTTCATGTGTCCTTAGCAGTTATCAACTTTAAAAATCAGGTTTCAATCTACTCTATAAGCATTAAAAATTTCTTCAGGTTTAAGTTCAGTGAATGCTGTCATAACCTTTCAAGGAAAATTTTGATAATTCCGGTTTGCTTTCAAAATCTTTTTTCTTTTTCAATAGAAAAATCATGTAGAGTATAGAAAACATCGCCGCGGTTTCGAGCTTTCACCTTTGTGGATTCCTATCGTTAACCCCGCCCCTTTTCATCAAATTTAAGTTAATCACTGCTGAACATAACGACAAATGACGATTCTTCTTCTACAGGATGTCTCACCGGGAACCGCCATTAAACCGTATACGGAAAAGTATACATGTAAAAAAATTGAAAATTTCGAGAATGACTAAAAACCAATAGGACAAACTCAACTAAAAAATTTTCACTTTTCTAACACTTCCGGTTGTACCGGAAGTTGACATCAACTTCGTTATTTTAAATTAAACACCCTATACAGCGTGTCCAAGATAAGGATGCCTACTATGGGAATCTCGGAAACGGTAAGAGGTGGAAGGTCGGTTAAATGGAACAAAAGTTGCGCATTTGAGGGGATGTATTTATAGTCGTTGAAGAACTCGGATATCTTTTTTAGTCTTCGAGATATTTGAAAAGAATTAAATGCCAGTTGCCTCTTCAATGTTCCTAGTAGAAACCTCTGGATTTTCCGTTACAGCTAATAAAACAGTATTGGCTCTTTCTTCATTGCAAGGTTTTTTGCGAGATTTGATAGGTTTTTGGAACGCACCATATTATTTTAGATTAACTGCTAATCTGCGAAAAGTTCTTTTGTTAGGTTGACGCCTTTCTGGATATTTGTTTAAATACATTCTTTCGGCTTTAGAACAATTACGTTGACACAAAATCTAACACGTCAGTATGTCGAATTTTTCATTATTTGAAAAATGTTCTCCTACCATATTGTTTTTAGGTAAACACAAAAGGTAATTCACTAAAAGGCCACGAAACAAACGTAATATGTACAACAATCAATTATGACAGTTATGAAAACAAAATGCTAAGCCAACTTATTTTTATCAAATGCAACAGTACGAGGGAAGATGTATTTTAATTGTTTAATTAACAGTATTTTCACTAAATACATACTTGTCAGTTATTTTATTTGCAACAGGAATTAAAAATGAGAAAACATAATTTTATAATAATTTTAAGGTTTTTAATGTTTCTAGTATTAGTCTTAACTGTACTTTTTCGATGTTTTACATTGAATATGAATTTTCTCATGCGAAACGTCTCAAAAATATAAAGTGTGACATATCGTTGAATTCAGTATCAAGGAGAGAATTAAATATGGCAAAAATATTTTTCGTGTATTTAAAAAATAAAGTTGATGATGGTTGCTAACAAACGAAACGTTGTATCAAAATTGGATAAAACCATTAGGTAGAGCTAGAAAAGTGGCAATGAAAATGTGCTATTTTTTTCTTGATATCTCTTCAAATAAGGTCAGAAAAAAATAAAAACAAAAATCAGAAAATTTAATTTTTTTCAAATATCTCAAAGACTAAAAGAGATATCCGAGTTCTTCAAAGACTATAAATACATCCTCTCAAATGCGCAACTTTTGTTCTATTTAACCGACCTTCCATCTCTTACCGTTTCCGAGATCCCCATAGTGGGCATCCTTATCTTGGACACGTTGATTTACGGGTACTTGAACTCGAAACTAGAACTGTGACCCTTGATGGTCAAACGACAACTCGACAAATAATAATTTACATTTTCCTAACAGCTCAAGTTGTTTTCTCCCCACTTACTTAGCAAAAACGTTCTCCCAACCCTTACACTACTTTGGCCTAAACATACCGGCCGCCTTGAAATTTATGATTTCAAACATATTTACAAAATATTTATAAACTAAAACTATACTAATTTAATTGCGTTTATGGTTTCATTCGTTAGTCTCCACAGGTAAAACACAAATTTTAGACACTGCACGAGACACTACTTTGTTTTTAATTTTGAAGTGCACAACTCGTACAATGTTGTCTAGACCTGGACACACTTCGGTTAGTCTGCTAAAACTCCATTTACACGGTGGTAGGTTGTCTTCTTTGACTACAACCAAACTACCGACCTTCACTTGATTTGATAATTTCTGCTTCCATTTTACTCTTCCTTGAAGTTCTGATATGTACTCTGCTTGCCATCTTTGCCAAAAATGCAGTGTTATTTTTTGTAAGCGCTGATAAATTTTTAGTCTGTTTTCTTGTACACCAATTAAACTTAGTTCCGGTAACGAAACTAAACTTTTTCCTATTAAAAAGTGAGCTGGAGTGAGGGATTCAAGGTCGTCAGGATCTGAGGTTAAAGGGCATAAGGAGCGAGAATTCAAAATAGACTCGATTTGACATAAAATAGTGGCAAATTGTTTATACGTTGTGTGCATTATGAGTTACTCTTGTTAAATGATATTTCATTCGTTTAATTCCCGCTTCCCAAATACCACCAAATGTGACGATCTAGCTGGAATAAAGTTCCAGTTATATTTTCATTTGTCACAGCATCGTTAATTTTATTTGAATCGGATTTCAAGAAACTTGACAATTCTTTGAGTTTTTTATTAGCACCAATAAAAGTTGTGCCATTGTCAGTATCAATGTTTAAAGGTTTACCACGTCTACAAATAAATCTACGCAAACAAGCTATAAAACAATCAGTGATTAAGTCAGATAGAATTTCCAAATTCACCGCTTTGACTGACATACACACAAACAAACAAACGTAAACCTTAACTAGTCTAGCGCCTCTTGTATTTTGATCTTTTATTAAGATTGGACCAGCAAAATCACAACCAGTGTTATGAAATGGGCTAAATTTCTTGACTCTAGCTTGGGGCAAATTTCCCATTAAATAGTTAGATGATTTGGGATTAACTCGAAAACATATAATGCAGATTATCCATAATCGATTTCTAAGTGAGCCCAATAAAGTAGTGGGACCACAATGTAACAATCTTTTATGTTCTTTTTCAACAATTTTGTTAGTAAAAGTATGTTTTGGGTGTAGAATAATTGGATGTTTTTGTCATATGTGCAATTAGAATTTTGCAATCTACCACCTACTCGCATGATGTCATCCTTATCTATATACGGATTTAAAGACAAAATCCTACTTTTTTTATTAATTTCTTTTTCTGCTTTAAATTGTTATATTCTACGTAAAATGATTCAATTTGAGCTAAACGTACTAATTCCTTAAAGCTATCATCTAATTCTTGTAAAGTTAATGAACCTACATTTCTTTTTGCTCTAAGTTCTTTAGCATTTTTATAAATCTACGTACATACGCATAAACCCTAATTAATTTATTGACATCAGAATATTTTTCAAAAATCATGTTATAATTATTGTTACCTAAAGAAATGTTGCTAATTATTCGTTGTTCTGGTATATCATTAGTGGTTATTTTTAGTTCGCCTTTGTATGATCCATCACTTCTTAAAAACTGTGGTCCATGCCACCATAAACTAGAATAAAGAAGCATTTGTGCTTTAACACCTTGAGATACTAAATCTGCTGGATTATCTTTTGAATTAATATGACGCCAATTAAATGAATTTGTAATTGATTGAATTTCGCTTACGCGGTTTGCAACAAACGTTTTCCAGCGGTTAGCATCCCTTTTATCCAAGCAAGTGCAATTGTGGAATCTGAATATAAATTAACACTCTTAAACTTAATTGTTATAGACTCTAATACCTTCTTAATTAACTGGGCTAATAATAATGTTCCGCATAATTCTAATCTGGGTAAACTAAGTACCTTGCATGGTGCAACTCTTAACTTTTGGTAATTGAATCAAAAGATCTCACATATATGCATGCGCCATAGGCAGACTCATTAGCATCTGCAAAACCGTGTAACTCCGCGTTCAAATAATTTTTCGACAGTACAAATCTATTTTAATTTTATTAACATGGTTCAAATCGACTATAAAATTTTGCCATTCTACCAACAAATGTTGAGGTATTGACTCGTCCCAACTTAATTTTGTTTGCCATAATTTTTGTATTAAAATTTTTGCCGTTATAACAATTGGACATAGGAAACCTAAAGGATCAAACACTTGCGCTGTAATACTTAAAATGTGTCGCTTTGTAACCATCGCGGTGGTTTTACAAATATCAATTAAATAAGTAAAAAAATCGTTTGCAGAATCCCACACTATGCCTAACGTTTTGTTTTCTAGTTTGTCAAAATTTAAAAAACTTTCTTGCTCGTTTATTGAATTTCCATCATTTTTAAATTGACATTACTCAGCCACTTGCTTAACTGAAAACCACCAGAAGCTAAAATATTTGTAATTTCGTGTTTTAAGCGTACTAAATCTTGAAATGTATTTGCGCCAAATAAGCAATCGTCAACATAAAAATTATTTTTTATAATATGGCAAGCCTCTGGATAATTATGTTCATGTTCTAAAGCTAATTGATAAAGTGCTCTTATCGCTAGAAATGGACCTGCCGTGGTACCATACGTGACCGTATTTAATTGATAACATTTTATTTGTTCTTGCGGTTTAGAACGCCAAAATATTTTTGAAAACATCTCTGCTCGGGACGTATTAATACTTGTCTGTACATTTTAGATATATCGGAAGTAAATACAAATAAGTTTTCTCGAAATTTTAACAATATTCCAAATAAATCGTTTTGAATGGTAGGTCCAACATGCTGTACATCATTAAGGGAAAGACCGTTACTTGTTTTCATCGACGCATCAAACACTACCCTAACTCGCGTAGTACTACTTGATTCCTTTATTACAGAATGATGCGGCATAAAATACTGTGCTTGATTTTCTCTCTCATTTTTTAAATTAATTTTGACATGTGCCCTAATCTAACGTATTCAGCTAAAAAATATTGTATTCTAATCTTAGAGCTTCATTTTTGCTAACCTTTTTTCTTGAGCTAGAAATCTGAACAATGCTTGTTCTTGAGAATCTCCTAACTCTGATACATTTTCTTTAAATGGTATACTAACTATAAAACGACCGTTTTTATCTCGAGTTGTTGTTTCTAAAAATGTTGTTCGCAAAATTTTTCCGATTTGGTTAAAATTTGTTTGTTTTCATATTCGTCACTCTTCCAAAATCGACTTAGACTTTCGTTCAAGCTTTCCTCAGAAGCGGTTATGCTTAAACAACTACTAACTTTTTACTCTTTACTCCTATAGCTAAATTTCCCGCTAATACCCATCCTAGTAATGTGTTTTGCAAAATCGGCCCTTCGTTTAATCGTATTTGCCCTTCTTTTAATACATCATAAAATACGTCTACACCTAATAATAAATCTATTGGACTACTTAAATTAAATGATGGATCAGCAAGTCTAACGTGTTTCCCTAAAAGTAAATTATTTTTATTGAATGAACATATAGGAAGATTGTTTGTAATTTTATCTAAAACTAAACATGATATTACTGTTCTAAATCTACTACATAAAGAAAATATTTCTAGACTAACTTTTCCGCGAGATTTAGATATTGATTGACCTACACCTACAATTTCATAATCTATCGGCTTTTCTGGTAAATTTAAAATACTAAGTAAATTACTAGATATATAATTGGATTGGCTGCCGTTATCTAAGAGGCACCTCGCTTGATGGTATCGTCCACGCGAATCTTTAAGTTGTACAATCGCGGTACTTAATAAAATTTCATTTGTAAAATAGTGTTGTTTAATAGCTGCTGCATGTGTCGCTACTACTGATTCATCTTGACTTGCCTGTACTTGTTCTTGAACTTGATTAGCATTATTTTCATTATTTATATGTAATAAAGTATTATGTCTTCGACCACATGACCTACACTTAGAAGAAATACGTCATGTGTCCTGGTTTTAAACAATTAACGCAAAGCCTATTGTTTTTAATTGCTTGTACCCTGGAATACCCTTTTAAATTTAACAATGCGTCACAATGGTAAATGGAATGCGAACCTTGACAAAAAAGCATTTATAACTAAAACTTGAGGAAGGATTAGTGTTTTCAATAGATTTTACGTTTACATGAGAAGCGTATTTATTTTTGGGACCACTGAAGGTGGCTTTGTTTTCATATTTGTAAGCGGATTTGTTACTAAGAAAAAGATTTATGGTCATCCAGCTTTACTTCCATTCTTTCTAGAATCTCGCATTTATGTTTTAAAAACCTTGAAATTTTTCAAAATTAGAAACTTCATTACATATATCCTGTTTTTCCCATTCGCGACGCGTAATCGGATCCAATTTATTACACAAAATATAAATTAATAAAGAACTCCACGATTCTACCGGTTCACCAAGACTTTTTAAGGAACGCAAATGCTTGTTTACATTGTCAAACAAAACTCTTAGTTCCCTGTATGATTCTTTATGCAAACTGGAAATATCAAAAATTGCCTTAATGTGATTGTGGATAATTAATTTTTTATTGTCATATCGTTCTTGTAATAACTGCCATGCTACTAAATAATTATTTGAGGTATTATCCAAAGATTGAATTATCTCTTTGGCCTCACTCTCTAATGAACTGCGCAAATAATAAAACTTTTGCGTTTCGGACAAATTATTATTATAATGAATTAACGTTTCAAAGTTTTCTTTAAATTCTTGCCACTGATCAAATTTGCCTGTAAACGTAGTCAATTTAATAGCTGGTAAACTTATTTCTGCTACTTGTTTAGTGTTAGAATTATTAACTATAACTTGATTAGCTTTACTTGATTTATGTTTTTCTAATAAACATTCAATTTTACTAACTATATCAAAATATGATGTTTCGAATTTGTCAGTTTCTTGAACATCCTCCTTTTTGTTTATTGTATCAATTTCATTTTGTAACGTATAAAATTCATTTAATATAGGTTTGATACTAACTAATCTGCTTTCTAATTGCTTAATAATTACATCGTCTATTTCTGACTCACTAATAGAATTGAAAAATGAACTTAATCTGGTGACGCGAGATTTGCATTGTCCGCGTTCGGTAATTAATTTTTGTAAATCTGCCATTATTTATGTAAATTTAAGGAGATAGAAATAGGTAAAAGAAATAAATAACTCACTTTGATGTACCGTTATTGCAGATGTGTTTACTTGCTGGAATTTCTTGGGTTTCTCTATCTGGACGTACTGGACGTTTTCTTTAAACTTGCCTGCTTGCGTTTTTGAATCTTGAATTTACTTGTTTTTCTTGTTACTTGAATTTTGAATATTACACGGATTATTGTTTATTACACTTGATCTGGTTACTGGTTACTTGTATGATTAAACAGTCATTACTTGTACTAATTGTTCTGTATAACTCGTCGAACTTTCACTTGTTAATTAATTCGGCTCTTGAGGACCAAAATGTTGAATAAACTTGATAATGTGGACTGTATATATATTTTATTTTAACTTGTACACTTTTTTTCTACAATTAACTATACACAATGATTTACGGGTACTTGAACTTGAAACTAAAACTGTGACCCTTGATGGTCAAACGACAACTCGACAAATAATAATTTACATTTTCCTAACAGCTCAAGTTGTTTTCTCCCCACTTACTTAGCAAAAACGTTCCCCCAACCCTTACACTACTTTGGCCTAAACAGTAGCTAAGAGTTATAGATTTCGAGATATTAATTGTATCAGTAAAATTTTCATACATGAAAAAGTTCACGGAAATATCTGTAACTTTTTTCGGGAACCCCGTATCGAGTTAATTTTTGGTTTGTATAAAGAGAATGAACTGTAGCAAACAAAGATGTGTCCATAGATTAAAAAATGTAATACTAAGAGTTTCATATTTGCTGTTACATTTTGACATCTTGAAAAAGCAATAACTTTTTTAAGTTAAATAGAACACCATGTATTTTTTTTACTCTGTCGGGTGCAGGTTGAAAATCTCTTTCAAATCGTATAAGCATTGTTAGGATTACGGCTACTACTTTTAAATATATTTTGCAATTTTCTACTATTAGGTCGTACCAGATCTGTTATCAAATTGGTCATGTGATTAGTACTATTTGAGAAACATAAAACTGTGTAATTTGACATAACTAGGGTTGGCAAAGGTTTTATACCAAATGGTATAATTAGTATTACATTTGGTATTATACTTTGTATATTAATTTTTTTTTGTATTCCAACACGGGTTGAACCTTCTTTAGGAGCTATTCTGTAGAGATTTATTCCATGAAAAACCTATGTTCTTTTGTTTGCCGACGTTTCGGTCACTACGTGTGACCTTTATCAAGGTATCTAAAGAAGTGGGCGTAAATGGTCGAACACACAATAATTTTTTATATATGGTGAATCCAGTATAAATAATTGAAACAACAATTAGACACGTCAAATTTGACGCCCACTTCTTTAGATGCCTTGATAAAGGTCACACGTAGTGACCGAAACGTCGGCAAACAAAAGAACAGAGGTTTTTAATCGAATAAATCTCCACAGAACAGCTCCTAAAGAAGGTCCAACCCTTGTTGGGACACAAAAATGTAATCACAATTTACAGGAGTTAAATCAATTTGTATATTAACTTATCCAGTATTATACCAAATTGTATTAAACTATTAAATATCAAAACATTGTCTCACAGCCTTTGTTGTTGCCGACTCGGCCCGCGACGCCGAAAAAAGTAGTCGGGCGTGCGGCTAGTGCAAACGGTGCGAAATCGGCAGCGATGATTTATGAGTTTATGACACCGCCAAAGTCGCCGCAAAAGAAACAGAAACTTTTTTATGCATTTATGCGTTTTAAATAGATGTATATAGCCGTAAGATATTATTGTCTGTTCTTAAGGCGAGAAGACGACCTGTGAATTAAGGCCAGTGCGCCAATATTATCAGCGTTTATTTGTGTGTTGTGTGTTGTGTCTCATATTGTAGTTACTGCTTAAAGTACTTTCTGCTTTATGGTTTGTTAGTAGTTTTGGCTTTGGTGCAAGCATTTGTTAGTTTAGGGTAAGTAATTTGCGCATGCCATTTTAATTTGTTACAAACGAGAAATGTTCTCTTATAGACAGAAAATGTCACGAGTACCAAAGAAAAAAACCAAACCTAGTTCTGAGGTTTGAGATTTTGTTGAAAATAGTAAAGCAAGTGGAAAGTCCCAGTGCTTGTTCTGCAAAAAGCTTTTAGTTAAATCCGCAGCCAAGTTGAAATACCACATGATTAATGCATGCAGTAACGTCCCGGAAAATGTTAAATGTAAACTGATGGCTGAAAACAATAAATGGTTACATAAACAAAGCAAGGAACGCGCAGTTGAAACATCGAATAGAGATACACGCATGTCGGTCACCGTCTCCGATTCAAACTCTGAGGATAAAACAGCAACTGTTTCTGGGGCTTCTGCCACTGCGTCATCGTTTATGTCGGCATCAACACAATCAGCGAGTTCACAAAGAGGAAGCGAAGTCTGTCCCAAAATCGCAATCCAACCAAGCATCTATGTTATCGTATCTGGATGTAGTACCATCTCCCGAGTCTAAGAAGCTGGATATGTTAGTTGCACGAACGTTTTATGCTAACAGATTACCATTACGCATAATAGAAGAACGGAATTTTGTAGAAATGGTGAAAGGCCTGCGTTGTGGCTATACTTTGCCTAACAGACGCCAATTGAGCTGGGAGTTTCTCAATATGGAATACGATCGCGTAATGGCTACTTCCAAATTGTAAATTGCTAAGAGCTCAGGTGTGACTCCAGTTATTGACGCTTGGTCAAATATTCGACATGATTCAATAATAAATTTTGTAATCTGCACACGTCAACCGATATTCTATAAGAGCTTAAATACCGGTAGCAATCGCCATATTGCTGATTATTTGTTTCACATCAGTAAAGAAGTTATAGAAGAAATTGGCTCTTTGAAATTTACTGCAATAGTCACCGACAATGCTAGTAACATGAAGGCAATGTGGCGATTAGCGAGATCAGAATATCCACACATTCTCTGTTATGGATGTAGCGCGCATGCCCTCAACCTCATCACTCAGGATTTGTGTAAGCTAGAAACGATACAGAAGATAATAAACAAAACAAAATCAATTGTAAGAGAAATACGAGAGTCTCTTCAGAAGTATGCTAAATTCAAAGAATATATGAAGAAAAGATTAAAAGAGACAACATTGTCTTTACCAGTAAATACACGTTGGTATTCTGTAGTAAAGATGTTATCTAGCGTATTGAAAGCTCAAACGGCCTTGAAACAACTAGCTGTTGATGATGACATAACTAATACTAATGACCCTAATACGCCTGATCCTGATAACATAAATAAATCGTTTTGGTGCAAATTACAAATAACACACGATTTATTAAAGCCAGTTGCTGGTGGCATCGCGCTCGCCGAATCAAATTTGACTTCAATTTTCAATGTCCCAGAAATATTTATTGGTATCAAAGAAAAACTTAAGCAGTGCGGTTCTTACTTTAGTCAGCAAGATGCAAAAAAAATAAATGACCTGATTCGTCAAAGGGAAGATTTTGTGGTTACATCCACGCACAATTTGGCTAATATTTTAGATCCCAGATTTGGGGGACAGTCCCTTAACGATACCTACAGAGAAAACCGAGGCCGTTTCCAATTTAGAATTTTATATAAAAAAATATGGATTTTGGGAAAATGAAGCACAACGTTCAAATATATTTTCTTCATACTTTAAATATATACAAAGAGAGGGCCCTTTTAAACCCTGTCTATACTGGGATGCCAAGAACACGTCCAATCCAGTCACGTGATGGAAAATGTTCCAGCATTTTTCATAGGTTTCAGACCTTGCAACAATAGCTATTAGAATATTGTCGGTTCTATCATCAAGTGCATCTGTTGAACGGGAGTTTTCCTGTCAGTTGACAATTTGTAATGTTTTTTCTTCTTAATTTTTATTTTTAGATGAAGGGTAGTTGGATAATGCCACGTTAGAGAAGGAGGAAATGGAATTGGATACACTTTCAGGCTGTAGCTTTCCAGAGACAAACAGTGTCAAGTGAGTTGAACTGAGTGACTTAAAAACTGAGATATTAATTGAATAATTATCTCGGTTAATCCATTAATTTTTAAAGCATTGTCCAAGTGCTGTCTAATTTTTTCAGTACGTCAGTTTTCTAACATGGAAACAATCTAGTGACAACAAAATGAAACAAATGTCATTAATTTTTCAGTATGCCAAACATTTGCTTCATTTTGTTGTCATTAGATTGTTTAGGTGTGTGTTGATTAAATTTAAGTAAAATCCAATGGTTCTTCGAACCAATAGTGAACATGTTGATATAATATTGATGTATGGGAGACACATCAAAATTCTGGGGCTGCAAGTTGTTTATACGCCGAGCGGTTTCCCAATAGGCAAACGCCTATCCCAAGAACATTTTTGAATCTAGTACGTCGTGCAAGAGAAACTGGTGCACTGCGTAGAGGACGTGATGGTGGACGCAGCCGGCAGCAACGTACCTTAGATGCTGAAGAAGAAGTGCTAAATCTCGCTGAAGAAAATCCGTCTACAAGTACGAGAAAAATATCTCACCAAGTAGGTGTTTCTAATCGAATTGTTTGGCAAACGCTTCGTGAAAACCAATTGTACCCATTTAATGTACAAAAAGTGTATGCTTTACAACCTCTTCTACAACTGCTATAATTCTCGTATCTGGGCGATTGATAATCCATACGATATTTGTCGTAATCATTTCCAGGTCAGATTTTCAATAAACGTTTGCGCTGAACTGGTTAATGGACAACTTATTGGCCCTTTTGTCCCGGCGAATCAATTAACTGCAAAATAATTTGCAAGAGCTATTGGAAGATAGGTTTCTACAAGATGGGGCACCCCCTCATTTTATTCGTCTAGTTCGGCAGCATTTGGACACTTCCTTTCCAAATAAATGGATTGGCCGAGGTAGTCCTCGGTCACCTAACCTTACGCCGCTAGATTTTTATTTATCAGGCCTTATGAAGACGATGGTATACACAAACAACAATTCGACAGCATAATTTAGGCCTTTTAAGTTATGCCCATGCGTGGATACATCGAGCCAGACTTTGTGTTCAACAACGGGGTGGTAACATTGAACACCTAAGATAATTATCCTTAAATTATTTAAAAATAAAACTTTAAAAAGCTATATCTCGCTTATTATGCAACTTTTATTAAAGTGTTTTCTTCTTCTTTTAAGGTGGTTAATCACCCCTTAAGTCAACGTTTCGTAAACACCCTGTATATACAGAGGATTAATTAAGTATGTGGTCAAACTGCAGGATGTTGTTTCTTAATCAATTTTAAGACAAAAAGTTTATATAAACATAGGTCGTAAACGGCTTTGTTTTTATTATACTAGGTATTAAAAAAATTTTTAAAAACATTTTCGTAAATAACTAGAAAACGCAAATTAGTATGACGTTAAAACTTAGTGACAGTTTGTAACGTATAAAGAGGTATGTTTTAAACCAAAAGTGATTTTTCCAGTGGCACAAACAGAGGTAACGCCCGAGTTTCAAATAAAAAAAATATATAGTACTAAATTTTTTTCAGCTACTCTTTTAAACATTTTTTGGTTTTGGTTTTAAGTTTTTTGTTACTTTCAAAACATAGCAAAAATGGCACTCTTATTGTTTTGTTATTGGTTAAAATATATTGTTTATCTAATTCCACCAACAACGAGAGCTGCTGTAACGTCCATACATGAGCGGCTTTAACAATGCATTGAGTGTGATGGAAGACAGTTCGAGCATTTAAGAAGGCATTAGTTTTATTTCAGAATCGGTCCTTTTTCTTCTCATGTCATTACACTTTTTTTTAAATATTTAAACTAACAATACTTTTATTATTTGAATCTTGAAAAAAGACAAATAAAAAAGAATAATTACCGGTGTAATAGCGTCTTTTTCAAATTTTATGATTACTAAATTTTCTTTCTTCGATATTTAAGGCTAGGAATAAAATATCGAGATACGGTTTTCACTAGCCTATTTAGGTGTCATTTTACTACATTTTTATGGAAAAAAAGTCATATTATTGCATTTAAATTTTTAGAGAATTTTGCAATTTTGTGCTGTTATATCAAAAAACGCGCTCTAGCGGCATCACTAAGAATTAACCATATCACAGGTAAGATGGGTTTGATGGAACAATAAATGCTTTTTCCAACGAGACCAAGTTTGTTAAAATCCGTTCAGTCGTTTAGGATTTACTCGAATAAAGCTTAGCTTTTAAAAACATATATTTTTTTAGTACATTTACAAGGTGGATTTCAATGAAAAATTACTTCAAAGGTTTAATATGGCGGTTGCGCCCCTTGGCGACCATCTTGGAAATCTGAAAATAATTTCCACGGTTTTTTTTGGCCACTTTAGTCATATATTTTTGTACTGCAAGTCACTACACTTTGCATTCTTATCTGACCACCTGGTACATACAAGTAATTTAGTTTAAAGTAAAATTATTATTACTATATTAAATAATAATAATTACAAAGAATAATTCGAATTTCTGAAATCAATATAACAATAAATTAATTTGACTAAACACTCTAAAATGGAACAAAAACTTATAACAAAAATGAATAATTAGCATAAAAAGAAGCATCAATTTTATTTAACTCATTTTTTAGTTGTTTTTTAAACTGTTGGCACTAGTACTGTAAAAGTTAAGCTTACAATGTAATTTACTGTGTCCATAAACCGTTGGAGAGGAGATTTAAGAATATAGGAAATTTTACAGAACCTTACTGAAAATTGTAAAGTGTTACGAAGAGTTTTGATCGGTACATTAAAATCGATTTGATGCAGAAGATTAGAACAATCAAAAACGCCATTAACCAGTTTCTGAAAAAATACCATATCCAAATGTATTCTGCTAGAATTTAAAGTAGGTACCTATTTATATTTAAGAATGAAAGTATTTCAGGGTAGTTTGATAATGCAAATCCAGCTTTATATGCAATAAATCTAAGAAATCTAAATCTAATCTTAACAATACTCTAGTATGTCTCACGTTAGCTAACTGTCTGTCAGTAATTAATGCTCATTCTACAACGATTGCTTCTCTAAAGAATTAATATCTGGGTGGCGTCTTTTATAAATTTTGTTTTTATGGTATCCCCACAAGAAGAAGTCGCAAAGTGCTAAATCAGGAGATCTTGATGGCCAATTTTTGCACCACCTCTGCCAATCCAATGATTTGAAAATTAATAGTCTAAAAAATTTTAAACATGTAAACCAAAGTGCGCGGGACAGCCACCTTGTTGGAACCAGATCTCCTGATTTTCTATTGGAACTTCTTCCAACGCAGGTCCTACCTTCGTTACTAAAAGATCAAAATACTTTTCAGAATTTTAATTTCCTTCAATTTCAAATGGGTCGATAATATTATTTTTTGGGGATACTGAGTTCTGGTGGAAATTTTAACATTCGGGTTTTTCTGAGCCCAATATCGCGTGTTTTGAAGATTTGGTTTGTTATTTAAAGTAAAAGTAGCTTCGTCGTTGAAACACACTGACTACAAAAATCGGCGATCATTGTTCGCGAGTTCTTGTATTTCATAGCAAAACGCATTTCTACTTTCTTCGTCTACACCAAAAATCTTTTGATGGCATATTTATACTTTTTTAATATATTCCATACTTGCGACTTGCACACACCAACTTTGTCGCAAACTGTATGTTTGATCTGTATTCACCATCGCCAAAATACGTTCTTCTGTGCGGTGAACAATTTGTCGATTACCTGTGATATGATTGTTATTTTAGAACATTTTATTTTGTTCAAAACATTATTACATACCACCTCTCTTTTCCAATTCTTGTGAAATGTTTGCATATCTTTTAAATTTTTCTACATATTTTTTAATGGTACTGATAGACGGTATCGTAGTGTTAAAGTTAACGGGAAACAAATCTCGAACTCTCCTGAAACTAGCGCCACTATAAAAGGTTTTCACCACAAAAACCCTTTCTTCATTGGTACACTGCGATCATTAAATGATGTCCATACGATACTACTTTCCGCCGTTGATATCAAATATTTAGTCTTTCATTGTAGTTATCTAAAAGTAAATGTCACATAATAGCAATTGTTTTAATTAAACTTTGTATGTTATATATCCTCACAAGTTCTATTTAATGAAATTTTTATAATTTGTCATTTTAAATTAACCTTAAATCAAGTTATAAATAATCATCAGGTTGTGCACCTAACTTCAGTAGGAATTTTAAAGATAATGAAAGCAAACATAGATAAATTGGGAATTGAAAGCAGTTTTTTTTAGACATTATTAAATGATCTCCCGGTATAATTATTCATTATAACATAAATAAACTTTTTTCCACTACTAGCTGTGAAGTGGACAATTATTGCGTCTCCTAGCGAACTGAGAAGTTGAATTTCTCTATTAGTGGTTAATAATTTTTTCTATTGTTGACCTAGGTTAATAATGGACAAATTCAAATTTTTTGGGAATCTAAGAATAGTTGTTTAACAAAAACGAGTGAAATATAATTTTGTATATCCAGGTGATTATCTTTAACGTATTTGCTGCTTAAAATTACCTAACACGATAAAATTATTTGAATAAAAAAATACCATTAGTTTAAAATTCGCGCCCTCATCCCATAACCGCAAATACATAACCTGAATTTATTTATTTATTAAATATGATGGTAGAATCAGTTCTTTCAGGTTTTCCAAAGGAGATTTAACCAGGCGAGTTAAGTTACATCAAGAATTTTAAGTAAATTACAAACATTTTGTCGTAGGTGTTTTGAATGGTTAACAGAATGTGGAAGGTCCGATCTGTTGCATAAAAATGTCGACTCTAAAAGCTAAACGAGTATGTGGCGAACACTTGCCATTCCTAAATAAATTACAAGTGTCAATTTGTGAAACCTAATATTAAAATGATGCAAGGTATATTGGCGAAGCAATAAATGCCCGTTAACATCTCTAGCTATACCAAAACTACTCAAGCTTGCAGCTCAAATACTCTTAAGTAAAGAAAATTACGGAGGAACATTCTTAAATTGCAACGTGAAAAGAAAGCACTTCAATTGAAGTTAACATCTCCCAACGATTACTTCCCGAAAGCAGAGCAGAAATTGTGACAGCCCAAGTGGACTTAAAAAAGAAACCACTAAGAAGCAGGAGATATACAGAGTTAAACAACCCTTGTGCTATATCTTTACAAATACGATATGCGAAGGTGACAAACTGAAGTCGATAGTATTAAACTGCATAGAACAGCTACAACTACAATGCAGTGCCAATGGTAGGGCAGTAGTCAAATTTTCGAAACCTAATTAAAAGAATAGATGTATCACCGGAAAACCATACCTTCTCGTAAACGATAAGAAAATCTATTATTTCTTCGATGTCCCCTATTTATTGAAGTCGGTGCAAAATAACTTGATTAAATACGATATAATCTTTAATAACAATAAAGCATCTTGGAAAGACATTAAAATTTCTACATGTCAGACAAATCTAAACCGCTGCGATTGGCTCCTAAATCAACTAATTTACATATTACTCCGAATAATTTTCAGAAAATGAAGGTGAAATATGTCACACAAGTGTTTAGTGAATCAGTTGCAGTTGGTTTATTAACGTATGTAGCTTTTAATGCTTTTTGATTTATTTGCATTCCTGTGCTACTTGATTTTTACAAGAAAAATGTTTATTTTTGGCTTAAATTTGGCTAGTAGTGGAAAAAATAGTATATAAACCATGGTTGTGAAGTCCATTATTGCCTACGCAATAATGACTGACTTTACAACCTTGGTGTATAATATACTATTATACGTGGTTTAACGTCAAATTCTTATTGACACAAAAACATTACTACAAACATTTGTGGTCAATTTTAAAATCAAGGCTAATACTATTTAAAAAATGTCACAATTTTAAGTTAGTGTTTTAAAATAATAAATTGTACTTTTTGTCTTATTAGTAGTATTTCTCTTTCTATTGATACTATTACCTTTTCTATAAGTGAAATTGGTGAGCAACAATTACCAAAAACATTCATTACCATGTTAGATTCCTATGTTCGACTTTGAGAACGAACTCCCGGTATATGTTGAATGATATGGTGACTAAACTTGAGAACAATACTCCAAATATGAACGTACTACTGAAACAAATAAAACTTTTAGAGTATCAACATTAGAGAACATTTTTGTGCAACGAAAAATGAAACCCAATTCTCTAGTTGCTTTTAATCTAATGTGATCTTTGAATGACAAATCTCTAGAAAATATAACTCCTAAATCAGTAACAAAAACGCAATCTTGTAATGAGTGATTATCCATAATATAGTCGAACTTTATGGGTTTAATAATCCGATGAAATGTAATTGACAAATACTTACTTAAATTTAGTTCCATGAAATTAAAGGATTACCATTTAGAAAAAGCATTAAGGTCTTCTTGAAGCTGAAAACAGTCACCTACAGATCCGATTGTTTCAATGATTTTTATGTCATCAGCAAAAAGAAGAATCTGGGAGTGTTTAAAAATATTTTTAATGTCGTTAATACAGATTAAAAATAGCAAAGGACTCAGATGAGAACCTTGTGGTACTCCTGAATAGACTAAAACATGATCAGAATAAAAATTTTTGTACTGGACTATTTGACGTCTGTTGGAAATGTAGCTATCAATCCAAAAAAGTAAAGTACCACTAATACCTAATTTTTCGACTTTCTTAATTAAAATTTTATGTTTAATGCTGTCAAAAGCTTTTGAAAAGTCAGTATATATGACATCCAGCTGAGCATATTCTTCAAAAGCTTGATATATAAAATTTAAAAAAAACTAAGAGATTCGAGGTAGTCGAGCGATTTGGGTAAAATCCATGCTGGTTTTTAATGATTTGTTTTAATAACGGAAACATTATTAACAATAATTTTTTTGAACAGTTTTGGTATTTCCGATATCTTTTTTTTATCTTTACTCTTGTGAACTGGTACAACATAGGTTAATTTCCATGTATCCGGAAAAATTCCACTTTTTAGAGATTTAGGGAACAATATTCGAATTGGATATGCTAACACGTAGCAACAATTACTTAAGAGAAGAGCAGAAATACCATCTGGACCATGATTTATTTTTTCGGGTAAATCTCATAACTCTATCATAATTTGATTAACGTCGATATTAACGTAATTTAAATTTTGATATTTTATATATGACCAAAAGTACTTAGGATCGTTTTTGATTTTTGATTGTACTTTATTAATATGTAATTTAAAGCACTTCGTAATTTTGAGAATTCATTATAATAAATGAGACAATTTGTAGATTTGTATAACTTATGGTAGATATGTTTAGTTTTAATTAGATTTCGCAGAACACTAGAGTACCAGGGAGGAAACTTTTATTATAATTTGATGTATGTTTTATGGGTATGTAATAGCTAAGACCTATATGCAAGATATTATAGAAAAAGTTTACAGCATGATTAATGCTTAACGGTAGAAGATATTTCCAGTTTATAGAGGACAATTGGAAATTAAGATCTAAGTAATTGCCGTTACGGAAGTCATAATAATAATGATCTAAATTTAAAAATGAAAATGTGAATAAAAATTCAAATGACGGTGGATGATATTTATCTTCAGTCACCGACTAATAAGAGGTCGGCGTTTAAATATGATTTCATGATTTCATCCATCGTACTACTTAATTTGTCGTAATAGTGTGTACTGCTGTTTGGCGGAGAGTAGAAGCAACCAAGAATAATACACGGTCTATCTTTCCTATTTACACTCACGTCATGTAATCCTAATTCGGAATCAAATATTTCGCGAACAAGCCCCGTTTCAGTAAGCATTATTGCATGAAATTCTTTAGATAAATTAGCAGTTTGAAATTTAGTTAGTTTTGTTCGCAGACCTCTGACAATCTGATAATAAATAAGAAATTGTTTAGAATTTGAATTATTATTACATTTCATTTTTTTGAAGAAAAAATTTGAAGTTGGCCATTGATATACTTAATTGTGAGATTATGTTCTCCGTTTTCTTGGCGTTGTTTCAAATTCGCACGCAAGTTCGATAAATGTTTCAATTGAATTGGAGTTTGGTCATTTTTGATATTAATGTTGTTCAGGCTTTTAGTTTTTGTTTGTTTTTTTTAAATTTGAAGTGCGTCAGCTGGCGATTGTAACTTTCAGAAGTCTCGGTCGTTCATTATTGTTGTATTGTTTACCAAGTCGGACAATACGTATATTTTGTAATTCAACTGAAGCGATTTCCTTTATTATGTTAGTTACTTTAGTTTTATCATCAGATATGCGTTTATCAACAGATTGTGAATCGCTTTTCTGTACCTTGTATATAATTACGTTATTTCCAACGTTATTCCTGAAGGAGAAATAAACCACTTACTTAAGTACACCTTACAGACAGAAGTCGAACCAAAATGTATAAAGAAAATTGGAGGGAAAATGATCTTAGTAGAACTAGCGAATGATAAAGATAAAGAAAGTGCAATGAAAAATAAAAAAAGGAAGGAGGAAAAATATTTATACAAGATGATTTAACGAAAGAGAAAACAGAAAGAGATAAGAAACGTGGAATATGAGGAAAAACGTAAAAGTGGGATATAACAAAGTCACATTAGATGGAAAAGTATGGCGTTGGGATTATACCTCAAAAAAGTTACAAACAAAAACTAATTAGAAAAGATCAAGATAGAACTTTAACAAACAGGGCAAAGAACATGGTACATGAATTCGGAAGAAAATTAAAAGTAGTAAACATGTGGAAAATAGCAACCTGGATTGTAAGGAGTATTAACGGAAAAGAACAAGAACTTGTAGATGAATTTAATAAAGCAAATCTAGATATTGTAGCTATCACAGAAACAAAGAAAAGGGACCAGAAAATGATAAATCTAAATAGAGGTCACATACTCCTACTCCTATATAGCGCGGTTAATCAAAATGAGACAGCCAAAGCAAGGGTTGGATTAATGGTAAATGCAAAAATTAAGGACCAAATACAAAGCTGGAACTTTTTGTCAGAAAGAATCATGACTGTGTCGATTAAATTAGCATGAGAAATCGTAAACATAATTACGATTTATGGGCCAAATGAAGACACATTTGCGGATGCTAAAGATGAATTCTGGGAAAACATACAGAAAATAACAGAAAAATTTACCGACAATACATTTGTGATGGGTGACTTCAATGAAAGGGTGGGGAATAACAATACAGGCTTTGAAAGAATTTTAGGCATATTCGGAGAAAGTGCTAAAAATAATAATGATTCAAAATTAATAGATTGTATCGCAGTTAACGGTCTAACAATCCTAAACACAAAATACCAACACAAAGACATTCACAAATTTACTAGAGAAGTAAAATCAAGGAATGAGAAATCTATAATTGATTAGATTGTAGCAAATTAAGGAATAAGAAAAACAGTCAAGGACGTTAGAGTAAAAAGAGGATACGTAATTAGTAGTGATCACTACTTACTAGAACTGAAACTGATCACCAAAGAAAATACCATATTCAATAAAGTAACATATGACACAAACCTCCATAACAAAAGAGTAATGAAAATATATAAATTAAGAAATAGTGACACAGTAGAACAATACCAAAACCACATACACGAACTGTGCCTCCAAACTCAAAATAGTTCATACGATACAGTTGAATACAGCAGCTTTTAAAGCATGCGGCATAAGACCAATGTTGATTAATAAAAAACAGACGCAATGGTGGTATGAAGAAATAAAGAAAGAGGTCAAAAGAAGAAACAAAAGTGGCACAAATATCGAACGACAAGAAATGTAAGACAATATGAAGAATACAAAACACAAAGAAAAAAAGTAAAAGAAAACATCCAAGAAGCTCAGAAGAAAAGTTTGGTGAACAAATGAACATACAGCAGAAAGAAAACAAAAAATTATTTTACAAAGTAATATGAAAATGTGCCTACAAGAGACTCATTTGAGTCCTGGACAACGATACTCTCTCGGAGAGTATGTGGTAGTTAGGCGAGATGGTGAAATCAATGACGGGCTAGTGGAGGGGTTGCTATCCTCCTCAGAAATAGCGTTAGATTTCGGGAGATAGCACTAAATAGTGCACTCCAAGTTGTCGCTGTTGAAGTGATTCTACCGATTAAGGTGACGTTATGTAATTTATACTTACCAAACCGAAATTGGCGAATTCATGATGTCCAGCAGATTATAGATCAACTTCCGACTCCTTTTATTTTACTTGGCAATTTTAATGCCCACAGCACTTTGTGGGGTTCCTTAAGAACCGACGATAGAGGACGTATTTTGGAAAGCTGGTTAGAAACAAACGATGTAGTGCTTCTCAATAATGGCTCATCGACACATTTTAGCGAAAGATCTAACAACTTTTCAGCAATTGATCTTACAGTGACCTCTTGCTCATTAGCACCGTCACTTAAATGGTGGGTTGAAAATGACCTATATAATAGTGATCATTTTCCCATTGTGATAGAGACCGACAAGCCGAAATCCGTACAATATGTCAGCCCTAGATGGAAAACTGAGAAAGCAGACTGGAACAAATCCCGAGAACACTTGCTGCCACCATAATCCCCAAGTTTAAACAACATAACACAAGCAATTATAAAAGCTGAAAATAACAGCACTCCAAAAACTGCAGGTGGTATTGTTAAACGGTCTGTACCTTGGTGGTGTCCGCAGGTCGAGCAAGCAATTCCTGCGAAAAAAAGAGCTTTTAATCGCTTTCGAAAAAAGCACACCCTCGCAAATTTAATCATTTTTAAAAAAGCCAGGGCGGAATCGAGAATAGTCGTTTTAAAATGCAAGCGCAATAGCTGGAACGCATACACGTCGTCAATTACATCAGACGCAAACGTGAAGGATGTATGGAGAAAAGTCAAGGCTGTGGTTGGTAGGCCTGAAATAAATACTATTACCTGTATTGAGGTGAACGATCATCGACGGTTGGAAGACGTAGGAGAAATAGCTGAAGCCTTAGCTACTCATTTCCAAAGCGTCAGCTCATCTGCGAATTACAACCAAACCTTTATCGACACTAAACAGGAAATAGAAACTGAACTAGATACCTATTCGAACAAAATTGAAGACTACAACTTACCTTTCACCACTCAAGAACTTGATGCTGCTTTAAATGCCTTGAAGTTATCATCTCCCGGCGCAGACACCATCTCAAACGAAATGTTAAAACACCTGACACCTAAAATGAATGAAAAGTTATTAGAACTTTATAACAACTTTTGGAATGAGGGCACTTACCCGATAAAATGGAAAGAAGCCGTTGTAGTGCCTATCCTGAAAGAATCTGAAGATGGCACTCACCCAGCGAGCTATCGGCCTATAAGTATTATATGCTGCACGAGGAAGCTGCTGGAAAAAATGGTTAACAGTAGGCTGCAATGGTTCCTGGAAAAGAATAATCTGTTAGCTTTCTATCAGGCGGGTTTTCGTAAAAGCAGATCGACCCTAGACCACCTCGTATTATTAGAAAACCATATTCAGGATTCTTTTAAAAATCGGGAACATCTGGTCGCGGTGTTCTTCGACATAAAGGGAGCATATGACATGACATATCTTCGATAACGGAAAAATGTAGCAGAGCAATGAACGTCATCAAAATTTTAGCTCATACTAAATGGGGAGCACGACCTATAACACTGATTCGAATCTATAGGGCTATCGTGTTATCACGATTAGACTATGGATGCATCGTGTACGCGTTAGCACGTCAAAGTCTTTTGCGCAAATTGGATACGATTCACCATTTCGGACTTCGCTACTGTTTAGGGGCCTTTCCTACCAGTCCGGTAGAAAGCTTGTACTGCGAGACGGGATCAACGTCGTTATATCAGAGAAGAGACATCCTAACAGCTGGTTACATGACCATGATAAGAGCACATCCACATCATCCAAATTACAAATTTCTCTTTCGATCTTTTAATGAATATACAGTACGTCCGACCATAACTAGACCTTGTGGGGTAAGTTTCCAGGAATGTATGAACTCGATGGATATGCATATTCCTACATTAATTAACGAGGGACAGAATGAGATACCTCCGTGGACTGTACCCGATATACGTACCATAACTATTTACGACATCTACCAGAGACGTCACATCACCAGGTGTTTAACGAACTATGTTACAAATATCGGGGAGCAATCTTTATCTACACAGACGGCTCAAAAACTGAAGAGGGTGTGGGTTGTGCTATTTACGTAAATAATATTGCTCATTCGTGGACGCTGGACAAGCGCACATCTATATACTCGGCGGAACAGTACGCCATCTGGCAGGCTCTTCTCTATTGCTCCATATGTGTAGATGTGGATAAATGCGTTATAATTACCGATTCTCTGAGTGTTTTGTTGGGAGTGAGAGATATATATTCTAGGGATCCAATAACGCAAAATATACAGGCACTAGTCAAGCACCTCCAGGAGACCTGTAAAATAACTTTCATCTGGACTCCCAGTCACATTGGTGTGATGGGAAATGACGAGGCCGACAAAGCTGCCCGATACGCAACCTCAGGTATAGTGCAAGACGTAATGCTGGTGAAGCAAAAAGACTTCAAACACGCAATTAAAAACAAAATATTAGACAATTGGCAGGATCGATGGGCTAGGAACAATACCCAACTTTCAAGGGTGAAACCATTTGTAAGAACTCCTTGTCTTAGTTACTAGTTACCCAGGCAAGAAGTGGTAGCAACTCACAAGTTGCGTATAGGGCATGTTGCGATTACACATCAGCATATGTTGAAGGGAGAGAACTGACCTCAGTGCCAAATGTGTAACATAAACTTTACGATCACACATATAATTTGTGAATGTCCACAGTTTAGTGTCCAGAGACGACTGTATGAAGTGAAACCAGTACTTGAAGATAATTTAACCTATCTCGATGCAATCCGCAATACCCTGACGTTTCTAAAAAGTATTAATATGTTCAAAAATATATAGAATACTTACCAGATGAAACATATCTTGATTTATCAAGATGGAAGCCAATAACCTTGGCAGTTGACGCTTACTTAAAAAAAAATAATAATAGTAATAATAATAAGAATAATAATAATAATAATAACAATAATTATAATAATAATAATAATAATGCTTTATTGCCCAACAGGAAAATTAACCCCCAATTACAGGACAAATTAGAAATGTATCATAAAACAAATAAATAATAATTATAGTACCTACAAATGTATTACATCAACAACAAACAAGACATAATCGTTGAATTGAAAAATTAATAGTAATAAATAATGCTAATGTTTTACAATGTCAAAAATAATACTAGAACGAAAACAATAATAGAAATGTGTTTAAGAATAAAATTGTCAAAATAAAAAGAATTGAATAAAAATTACAAAACTACTAGTTAACCCTTGTTTGACCAATTGCGTTAATAAATTCACGGTAATAAGAATAAATCAAAATTGTTAACAATCCTGTTGAAATTTCTCATCATCCTGTTTATAGGCGCATTAGCACCAAAGTTTGTTCTAATAGTAGTAAGGTGAAAGGTGGATTTGTTTCTGGTATACACTGAAGGTACATGCCATGGTATGCATGATAATAAATATGAACAGTCAATTAAATTCATGACCACTCTACTAATAATCATTAAGTCAGATCTATTTCTTCTAGCAACGAGTGTATCAAGACTGAACTGGCTATTTAAACAACTTTGGTCGATTCCACGAGGAGGATAAATGGAGTGCACCTTTAAATACAAATATTCTGCAAAACCTCTCTGCACACTTTCAAGATGAGAATATTGACAATTAAAGACAGGAGACCAAACATAAGAGCAGTACTCAAGACGAAATCGTACTAACGAAAAGTATAAACTCCTAAGTGTAACGATACTAGCAAACTGCCGTGTATTACGTATTAGAAACCCAAGACATTTTAAAGATGTTCGAACAATATAATTAATATGGGCATTGAAGTTAAGTTTGTGATCAAATATGGTACCTAGATCTTTCACCGATTCCAATTTATCTAATGTAATACCATTGATTTTATAGGAAACTGCAGTACATTATAACATTTTGAGAAAGACATTACATTACATTTATAAATATTAAGTTCCAATCCATTATTTACGCACCATGCAGATATATTAATCAAATCACTCTGCAATAAACTACAGTCCTGAGTGGTATCTATGCTTCTATAGAGTTTTATATCATCAGCTTATAAAAGAAAATCGATATTATTGATGCACTTAGAGATGTCATTAATGTATACTAAAAACAAAAGCGGCCCCAAGTTAGAACCTTGAGGAACGCCATACGATTGCACAAATGCGTTTGATTTAAAACCATTATGCAGGACAACTTGCTGCCTATTAATTAAGTACGACTTGAAAAAGTCTAAAGTTTTTACCGAGCAACCAAGAGAATTTAGCTTAGAAAGTAATATACTGTGTGTTATCTTGTCAAAAGTTTTAGACATATCTATGTACACAACATCAACCTGACCACGTTTATCTAAGTAATTTGATACATATTGGGTCAAACAAGACAAGTTTGTTAAAGTAGATCTGCCTTTCATAAATACATGTTGCTTGTCTGTAATAATATACCTCAACGATGGAAATAGTTAACTATAGATTATGCTCTCAAAAATCTTCGCAAAATTAGATATTATAGATATGGGGCGGTAGTTGGTGACACACGCACGATAACTTTTTTTTTAAACCGGACGTATTCTTGAAAGTTTCAAAATATCTGGAAAAACACCTGTATTTAAAAATTTATTAAACAACAATAAAAGCGGTTGGGACAACACGGACGAACAGTCCTTAATTAAAAATGCAGGTATGCCATCCAACCCAGAGCACATATTAGATTTTAATTTTTTTATGGCAATGAAGAAATCATTCTCTGTGGCAGAGACGTTGCGTATAATAGAAAAACTATCTGAAAATGACGTTTCATATGTACTACTTTCAGTATTATTGTAAAAAACGCTTGAGAAATAATTTTTGAATCCTTCTACTATTTCACGTGTAGACGTCAAGCTTGCATTCTGATAACTCATAGTATTCGGAACCTTTGATACGGATCCATGCTTGGTGCGTACATAATTCCAAAACCCTTTCGAATTAATAGCAAATTCAGTTTGAATTTTGTTTATATAGTTACAATAATCACGGTTTATTATAGTTTTCACTTCACGCCTAATTATTGAAAATTTATCGTAATAATAAGGTGTTCTAAACTTTTGTACAATCTGTAAGAACAATTCTTATCTTTAATTTTGCGTTTTAAATTAGAAGAAAACCAGCACACCGGTAAAGGATTTTAAAGTTGGAACAAATTTATCAAGTAATAGGTATACCTTATCGTAAAAATCCCGACACATATCATTTACATCATCAAACTTATTATCATATAAGAAAGACTAATCAGTACAACCCAGCTCTTGATATAAATTCATAAAATCAGCTTTACGAAAGTTATAAAGTTTTGTACTATTGCTAAAAGGAAAATGTTTGATACTTTTTCCTGAAAATGAAACAGTGATGGCAAGGGCAGAGTGATACGGATCAATTTCAACTAGTGGGAAAGATTCTTGTTCAACTTCAAAATTGGGATTTATTGCATTGTTCAATACAAGATCTAAGAGCCTATCTGTACTATTTTTGACATTGTTAATCTGGACTAAGTGTAGATAATTTATTGTATTATTTAATAACACGCTTTTTGTATCATTGGTAGACGCAACAAAGTCCGGTACATTAAAGTCTCCAACAATAATTACATTGTACAACCATGACATATATTCTTCAAGTAATTCAAAAAAATGGCGAAAATCATTTAAGGACAAATTAGGGGGAATTTAATTACGAAATTATTTACTACAACAAAGACTGAGAGAGAAATTTTACAACCTACTATATCGACTAAGGCAACTGAAGTAAAGTGATCTAAACTCGAGGATGTAATATTTGTGTGTGTGGTGGCAATTAGTACTCCACCACCTTTGGAACAAGCAGTGACTGTAAAATTCCTATCTGCTCGAAAAACTAAGTAATTATTCAAAGGAAATAAATAGTTCATTACTATCGACGTCATTATTTAACCAAGTTAACAGATTACATCAGATACGTTTTTAAAGAAAGTGTCTAATTTAGAGCGCAGACCCCTTACATTTTGATAGTACCATGTAAAATACGATATATTTATATTCTTCCGACTTGAGGAGTCCGATGTTAATTATTTCATCGCAACTGTTAAGACGCTCTAGTTTTTTGAACCTACAGTTATTGACATTCCAAATAAACTTTCTTTACTTTTCTCAAGGGTTAATTTGTAAGCGGTGCTTTTATCCCGGTCCCAAGCCGCATGATTACTGTTACACGTGATGTTTTTTTTTACTGTTATAATTTACACAATTTACACAATTATAGTCATCTGATGCAGCTTTACATTCTCTAACCATGTGAGATTTGGCACACAAAGGACATACTGGCTTACCCTTCTGGACAGCGAATAGTAGAGTGCTTGCAACTATTACAATTGTAATTCGTAATTCCATACCGTCAAACACTGTACACCCGTCTAAACCAATTAGAATATGTCCAGCTTCTAGAAGTTTATTATACAATATTGCATCAGTACTAATAATCAGCTGCATTATTTTTAAGCGGGATGATTGAAATCACATTGCACAATGTAACTTCTTTAAAAAATTCGGCATTCTGACATTTCATAAAATTTAAGAACGCATCAGGGTGAACGCGTTCAGAAAGACCAACAATTCTTATTTTGATTTGGGTCGGCTTTAATTGATGTATATTATATGACCCGGGTAGATTTACTTCGGCAGCTTGTTGTAATTTTTTTGAGTGGTTTTTGTTAGAGCAGCTTACCACAATTCCACCATTTTTTATGGGTTTGACTTGCTTAATTTCCATACCTGAAGCCAAAAGGTCAACTTTTTTTTTAAATTTCGCATTTGGTTTTAGCAGTTGATTGGTTTTCATTTACAGGTTTTATAATAACTTTTGCCTGAGAGGCCGAAGAAGCAATGGCTGCATATGAGATAGCTGGAACAGTTGGTGGAGTAAGAGTTTTGGAAGGTAAAATAGTTTCGTTTAATTTTTTAGTGATACTTTCAAGTGCATCATGCTTTAGTTGCGCAATAGAAGAGCATAGGTTATCCGTGATTTCCTTTTTTAAAGAGGATATTTTGTTTTCAAACTCAGTGAGTATTGATGCTGTGATTCTAGAGATCTCAGATTTTATGGTTGATGTAACGCGACTAGATTCAACTAGTAAACATTCTTCACATCGCCATATCAAACCAGGCACGGATTTCAAATAGTTGCTTAAGTCACACGGCAGGTTTACGCAATGGAAATAAAAATTCTTATTACATTCACCTTTGCATGAAAGCCCTGGCGATTTTGAGGAAAACGCTTCGTTACAAATATAACGGATCATGTTAATATTTAGAATGGCGGATATTTATGATTCACCAGTAGTGTTACAGGGGGCGTGACCCAAAATGGTCACAACACACTCACACACAAATTTGCCTTGATAATAATTTACAACAAAGATAGTACAATTAGGTAATTGCATAAAACGTTTTGATAACTTTTAGTAACTCACTCAAAAACACAAAATTCAGGTAACCCATTGATATAAGTTTCATACCAATAACCCAAGTAATTAACTAAATATTCACAAATCTTACAGACCTCGCACAAACACGTCATTTTGTCATGCTTTTAATCCAAAAACTGGAGATTACCATGAAAACAGGATGTATTCAAAACCTAATAAAAATTGCTACGTTTAAAACAACATTCTGTGACAAACTCTAGAACTAAAAGGCTGATATACAAGCATGGTTGACAAATATGACCACTAGTGATGAACCAGACAAGCTGAGAGTCGAACTACTCCATACCATTGAATTGGTATTAGGCCAAATAAAAAATTAAATAGAAAAACTTAAAATCTTTTTTCTTCAAGCGACATTAAAACGGCATATTATTGAACTAGTGGTAGACGCTAAAAAGAAACACTTCTTTTGATTTCACAACTATTATTTAGATTGCTATCAATTCTTAATTATTTTGGAACTCCTTATTAATCTTTTATTAATTAGTTTTCTCAACCAAATTGAGCCTTCTGTAGGAGTATAAGGATGAGGGAAATCAGACAACCATCAAAAAGTTTTGCTGTTTTGCCAACGTTTCGACCGGTTTAGTCTTGTTTTCTTGAAGTTAAAAAATATAATTGATTAACTCCTAGTAAAATAATCTAGTATTTGTCACATTTAAAATACATTATACAAAGGGTGTTGTAATAAAAAACTGGACTGGGAGGTAGTTTTTTTTTACATTGGGTAATTTTTTTTAACAAAGCTGATACAAAGTTTAGGTTAGAATTCAAGGTATCTAAGAAAACTTTATTTCCGTCAATTTTTAGATTACATTTATATTACGTTTAAACGCCCCCACGCGATATTTTTTTGTACTTTTTTGTGTAAATAAATAAATTCAATTTCACGGCTTGCCCAGCCAAGTTTTTTATTTGCACACTCGTTAAAACTCGTTAAAAGTAACTAAAACTGGCAAAAACATCTCAAACACCTTCTAATTTTCTCGAAAACAATTGAATTAATTGAAAATCAAATTGCACTTTTTTTTTCATCAAGAAGATTTACATTTAACATTCGACAGTACAGTAATTAGTGGTGTCAATATTTAGCAAAATTATATTTACATGGGACTTTCATATGTTTTCAAAATGAAATGAAAATTATTCAATGTAGAATATAAAAACATACTAATATGTAATTAACCAAAATATATATACCTATTTAATGAAATACAAAATTTACAAAATAATAAAGTACCTATATTAGCTTAAGTATGCAAACAAGGTATCAAAAAATTAAACTTCTATTGAAGCTTGTAATGATAAGTACTTTTTAAACAGGGTCACATGTAAAATAAACACTAGCGATGTATCAAGAGTGTAGTATGTAAATATTCCCATTACATTTTATGTTGACATAACAATATTGTCGTTCTCATCACAAACTTTACATTTACCGTTGTATTGAATTATATCCCTTTATATTGCTTTCGCAAATAATTTTTTGTAGAGGTGTAAAATATCGAAATCCACTTTTTAAATTTTCCTCTTATAACATTTATTTGAAAATATCATTCTTCTTTAGTGGTTATATAAATGTATAACACTAATTACAACTTAAATGGGAGCACATTTTATATGTTTCAAATTAGTTTAGAAAAAAAAGTAACAACTATAGATGAACATTACTTATAAATTGTACAAAGTGTATAACCGGATGATTAACTGACCCTCCAATCACATCTATATAAAAATATGCTATACTTCAATAAGATCTCACCTTATGTACCGGGTGACCCAATAAGACTGTTCCTCTAGCCATATCTCGGGAACCGTTCGTCGTATGACTTTGGTGTAAAAAATATTAGGTAAATCGGCCATGAAGAATCGCAAGAAAATATTTTCAAGTTTTAAAAATGACCACCAGAGCGTAACTGCCATCTTAAATTTTTAAATTGCATTTTCTATAAATTTCGCATAATAAACAAAAAATTTTTTTCACATTTGTAAAAAGAACCAGTTTATCTATCATTTTCGTAAAAAAATTCAGTTTTTCAATAACCTGCTTTAACTTCTTAACGGTTTGACCGATTTTAACAAATTTGGTATCAAAAGAGCATAAAAAAATAATTAACTTAATTGAATCTTCTCCGCTAGGGGGATAGTTTTGAAACAATGAAAAAAATTAAAAAAAATAAAAAATAAAATGGAATGATATGAATTTTTCTTTATGATAAAGTAGAAAAATAAAATAAAAATAGGCTAGTGAAAAACATTTTTTAAAATCTCGTTTCTAATCTTAAATATTGGGAAAATGAGAATAATGGATGTTTGAAGATTGAGGACCGCGCGGTAAATTTTCTAAAACTACTAAAAATCTAACACAAAATGAATAAGATGTTAAAAATACAATTGTGAGTCTAAATAGAATTTATTTAGGTATTATTTAAAAAATATATATCATCAGAACATTCATGTTGCTCCAAAGGGACTAAACCCATTTTGAACTTATTGTCACTTTAATATTACTCTCGTAATTCTAACCTTTAATTTAAAAGTAAACCTAAAACCTAAATAGGTATACTATATCCAAATTTGAATATGTTAGACCATATATTTTGGAACCATTTACAAAGATTCTTTGTAAAATTTGATGCCCTAAATCTAGTACTTTGCATAAAGTTTTAAGCTGTTTTTTTTTGCAATATGGTGTGTGGTCTTGGAAAAAAGAAAGATAGGTAGGTAGTTCAGTTCATCTTTGCCAAAAAAATATAATATATTTGAAAATTAAAAAGTATAATGTATAACTTTTTAATCGCAATAATGAAAAACAAGGTAAGTCTTGGCTTGGTTTTAAAGTAAAGTAAAAGCACCCTACACTTTAGGCCTTGGAAATTAAAACAAATGGAACACGATGGATTATAAAATGACAGTCGTAATTTTTGTAAATTATTTTGTTGTATTTACATTCAGAAAGTGCAGCTTTTTTGAATTTGTAATCTTTTATAAAATGCCGATTTCTAACCAAGAAGCATTTAATATGCTGGCGATCTATTTTGAATGTTTTCAAATGGGATTATCGCTGCTCGCACCTTTATTTGCGCTTATCCGAATCGACCGGCTATACCATCGCCGCGTGTTTGTGCGTGTTGGCGCCTGTTCAGCAACAACGGGTAGCATCCGTAGACCTGTCATGAATCGGAGAAATAGGCAAAATAACAAACAAAAATGTTATTAATATCCTGGTATCTATAGAAAACAATCCCCAAATTAGTACTTAGAAAATTTCTCGAGACTTGGGTATTCCTCAAAGTACGGTTCATCGCATTATTCAAACTCCAGAGGTATGTAAGAGGTATACCTCTTTTTATAAAGTTTAATCTATTTTACACTCAAATTATAAACCCCATGTTTTTTTTACATTTTTTGCTATTTTAGGCTACACCCTCACCATATCAACTTTTTCACACCGTGGCCTTACTCCGGATTTCGACCGAAGGATAGATTTTGCCACTGGCTATTAAACATGGTAGCAGAAAATCCTCAATTTCTGTCAAATGTTGTTAGGACTGACGAAGCCACTTTCGGTAGTAATGGGCAATTGAACTTACATAATGCGCACTTTTGGGCCCGGAAATAATCTCGCGCTGGTTTGGAGAAGTCCAGCATCAAGGGAGATATAGTGTAAATGTTTGGGTGTGGGATACTCCTGGAGGGCGGGTTGTTGGTCCGTTTATTTTGGACGGAGCATTAAATGGTCGAACATACCTACATTTCTTAGAAAATGTTCTTCCAATTTTAATGGGATGATATTCCGCTGGACGTCCGCCAAAATATGTTTTTCCAGCATGATGGTTGTCCCGCCCATTATGCCCTTGCTGTTCGCCAGTATTTAGATGCCACCTTCCTGACCGTTGGATCGGAAAAAGAAGCCTGTTTCTTACCTTCCAAGGCAAGTTTTTGTAATGTTAGCGCACATATTAAAACTTATTAAATATTTCAAGGTCTCCTGATTTAACCTGCCTTGATTTTTATCTCTGGGGAAGAATTAAGGATATAGTCTTAAAGCAATAAGGCCAACGCGAGCATAGCGATTGCAAGAACTTCAGGAATGCCATCTTGAACATCCTAAGAGCTGAAATTGAGAATGCTGTTCTTTCAACACATCAGCGTCTTCAGATGTGCATCCAAAATAACGGAAGCCATTTTGAACACCTGGGTCGCCATTAGATCACTTTTTTTTTTCCTTTTATGGGTTTTATTAAAAACGGTTCTTTTTAAGAACCACAGACCATTTCATAAAAAGAATTTCTGTAAAGTAACTATATTATACCTACTAAAATCTTTTGTAAATGGTTCCAAAATATATGGTCTAACATATTTGAATTCTGGATATAGTATACCAATTTAGGGTTTTAGGCTGTCACTTTTGGAAATTAAAGGTTCTCTTTTACAAATGTGAAAAAATTTTTTGTTTATTATGTGAAATTTATAGAAAATGCAATTTAAAAATTTAAGATGGCAGTTACGCCCTCTGGTGGCCATTTTTAAAACTTCAAAATATTTTCCTGCGATTCTTCATGGCCGATTTACCTAATATTTTTTTTACACCAAAGTCATACGACGAACGGTTCCCGATATATGGCCGAGGAACAGTCTTATTGGGTCACCCGGTACACATATAATTAAAGCTTTTTCGATTCAGGTTTCTCAAATGTCTTTGAGATATGATAAAAAGGATGACTATAAAAATAAAAGTCTTATATTTCTGCAAAATAACACTGGGCAACAATTTTTTTTTATTTTTTATATATTTAGTTTAATTGGTACCATTTGTGTCTCTTGTCTTGTCTTGCCATGATTGATGGGCCAGGAATGTCCTTGTATCCCGTCGTCTTGAGGGATGTAATCTGCAACAGAAATTTTAAATATTATTTGTGTTAGTCTTGAGGGGGCGGGAAAATTTTAAAGGTCGTCGGGAAAAGCGGTTAGGGCGTTTGATTTTAGAGGGATAGGATACGTCGTGATCGGTGGTTTTGCGGTTGAGCGGATTGGGGTGGGTTTGGTTTTTCGGAGTTGTGCTAGGATAGTAGGTAGATTGGCGTCGTAATGTAGGTCGTCGTTTCGGATGTACCCAGGAGCGTTAAAGGTAAGACGGAAAGCTTTGTTTTGGATTGTTTGAAGTTTTCGGATGTGGGTGTCGGCGGCGTGACTCCAGACGGGTGACGCATAAAGCATGATGGGATTTATGATGGATTTGTAGAGGAGAACTTTGTTTTTTGGTGATAGGGAACTTTTACGGCATAGGAGAGGAGCTAGCGATTTTAGGGAGCCACCGCCTTTGTTAGAAGCCGATTGGATGTGAGATGCAAAGGTGAGGCGGTTATCTAAAATAACGCTGAGGTATTTAGTGGATTTGGTCCATGGAATGGGAGTATCGAGGATGGTTGGTTGGCCATTTGGTCGGTACTGTTTGCGGGAAAAGATTACTGCAACAATCTTTTCCGCGTTAACGGAAATAAGCCAGTCAGTAAACCAGGGTTCTAGGGCGTCGAGTGTGGATTGTAGGTATTGAGTTAGGTGTTTGGATTGCCAGGATCGTGTTAGGATGGCGGTGTCATCGGCGTACAGGGCTAGTTCGGTACGTGGGGTACGTTGGAATGTCGTGGGTGTAGATATTAAATAATGTAGGTGAAAGGACGGAGTCTTCGGGACTCCGGCGGTAAGGTAGCGGACTGAGGATTTGACGTTGTTTAACTTGATTTGGATACGGCGGTGTGACAGGAATGAGTGAATTATGCGGATTAATCTTGAGTGGATGTTGGAACGGATAAGTTTGTAGACAAGGTCAGCGTGCCAGACACGGTCAAAAGCCTTAGAGACGTCGAGAAATACTGCTCCGGCGACCTGGTTGTTTGCCATGGATTGGTAGCAGTATGCGGTTATGTGTTTGAGTTGTTGTTCGGGATTTTGACTTTATGACATGGGTGAAGATGTGTTGCCATTTGTGGTTAATCTCACAACACTAAATACGTGTATGATAACTACATTGTTCAATTAGTACCCGTTTTCGAAATACATACTTTTTTAGTTTTTAACGATATAGTGTGATCTACATTATATCGGCACCATTGCTAACTTTGCTATTACTGGATCGGTCGGTTAATAGCAAACTAGCAATATTTTTAGTCTTGATTATGACGGTTGAATGAAAAAAACAATTGAATCTCGCGTTTTCAAGATATTTACAAAAATTACATTTTTGTATATTTACTTTTATTATAATTTTTGGGTATGGTAGCCCGGTATGTTTTAATGCTGGTTAGATTAATTAACACACCTTGATTTTTAATTAATTTTATTTATTATTTTTTAGGTTACGTATTTTACGGAGGCGCAATACCGACCGTTTTCTTTATTACTACTGTACAGACTATTGACAGACTCACACTTACCAAATTCTTACTTACTACCCTTATAATAAAATTGTAGGTGGTAGGGAGTTCAAGCTCCCTACTTAAAATTAATAAGTACAGGCGTGTACAATTTTTTTAAATAGAACACCCTATATAATTTTTTCACATTTCGATGAAAAATTAATTGTTTCACAAAAGTGTTTCTATAACCATTATTGATAAAATTGAACATAACCAAACTATTTATAAATAATCATTGTAAACGCCTTAGAATCAAGTAGCCATCAAACAAGAAATAATCACTGTTGATTGTCGTTCTAAATGTCAAAAAAATAATTGTGTTGGTTGGTCACTATTAATATCGGTTCTATCCTTTTGAAAATGCCGTTTACACATGCAGAGACATATGATATGCTGGAGACATACCTAATTTATCAAAAAAAATGTCAAATAGCACTTCAGCGTTAGAATGAATTATATCCAGCCCGTGAGGTAAACTAAACCACTGTTATTTTGTATAGCTATACAAAAACGAAGAAGAGGTTTTTCAAAACAATAAGAACCCTTTATTGTATCAGAAGAGATTGAAGTGACTGTTTTGGCATATTTTTAAGCGCATCCGAACAATCTATAAGAAACATCTATTGCTTATAATACCATTCAAAGAATTCTTAAAAAACATAAGTTTCATCCATTCCAGTATCAACCTGTTTAACCGGTATTAGAAGGTGACAACGCCAGAAGAGAGATATTTTGTAGGTGGTTTATTAAGAAGTCTACTCAAGATCAAAACTTTGCACGAAAAATTATCTGGACTGATGAAGTAAGTTTTTCTACCTACGGTACACAAACACAATTCATAAAAACGTTTCAGTGTTAAAGTGTGGTGGGGTTACTGGGATCCTAAATTATTGGCCCATATTTTGGTCAAGGATCGTTAACAGGACAACGATACATTGAACTATTGATTACAGTTTTAGAAGACGTTTTGGACAATTTAAACTTGGAAATGCGACAGGAAATTTATTTCCAACAAGACGGGGCACCGTCTCCCAATTTTAATGAAATTAGACGAGTTCTACGACGATATTTTGGAAATCGATGAATGCTATCAATGTCGTTCAGTTTTCCACAATCGCGGACATAACAATTGATTACTTATAAGGGTAATTAAAATTCTTGTCCTGATTCTTTATTTTAAGGTCAAAATATAGTTCGTAGGCTTTTTGAGTCAATGGAGTTAACAAGCATCTTTGCTTTTAGAACCTGAATTCACCACAAATGTAACAAAAATAGTAACTTTTGTTTTTGCACTTGCGTGACATATTGTTCAAACAAAAACATTGTTTGAAAATTTACAACAAATTTAACTGTGTAAACGAATGGAATCCGTTCATACAATGATTTATTGAAGCACTTTTGACAAGATCACTGTCAATTAATTGTTTTCTACGCTTACTAGATGATTGAAATACGATGCTAAGGATAAAATAAAATTTAAAAAAATTTATCTTAAAAACGGTAACCAATTAACAATTTTGGTTTTCATGTTTCAATTTAGCACAAAGAAATTTATCAGATTCAAAATGACTGTTGCACAGTGTAATTAAAACAACATTGTAATACTATTGAGTTACTTAATTATAGTAGAAAGAAACACTAAAATTGAACGTTTTATACGTTAAAAATTGTAAATGCATCACAAAAACATTCGCTAAATTGGATATGAAGTTAGAAATATTGTGCCAAATGATCACGATTAAAAAAAAAAAAAAAAAAAAAAAAAAAAAAAAAAAAAAAAAAGAAAACCTTTTAAATAAATATGACTTGATTTGAGTTTGTTTAATGTCTGCTTATCAATGTTTAGGTTTTGTGTTTTCTAGAACTTGAAGTAAAGCTTTGCCAAGACAAATCCAATCACAATGTCACGGGTTTCATCACATACAGGTTTATACTTTGATCTTCTGGGGCACATAAATTACATCACTACATGATTTGAAATGACCTTACGATTATAAAAAAAAAAAAAAAAAAAAAAAAAAAAAAAAAAAAAAAAAAAATAATGCCTTCTGAAACGAATTCTTTATACTATTTCTTCTATTTTGGCTTTCGATTGATTTTTAAATAAAATTTTGCGAGTTTTTAAATTTAGGGAATTTTGAAGTATAATTGCTAGGGTGACAATATTTTCATTAAATTTTGGTTTAAATGCTAGTTTAATTTTAATTAGTACATTTATCATACGTTTAACTTTAAAAAATGGGTGAAAATAAAATAAGTAGATAAATATATCTACTGAACATACGATTTAAATTAACGCACGCCGAACGTAACGACAGCTTTGACGTTTAATATCGAATCAGTGTTGCCACCGTTCGGAATAAAAATTGTTCTATTTCTATAAAAGAACTCAATTTTTTACAAAAGAACTCATTTGGGAGCATTTGTAGCTCTGTAAAGGACCTAAAATAAAAAAAAGTATTTCATGTGTTTCTCAAAGCGGACTTTAGATTATAAATATTAAATTAAAATTATAAATATTTAATTAGAAACCATAAATATTAGATGGCAGGTACAGAAAAGAATAAGATGCAAAACGCAAACAAAAATACTTATTTCAATGTTGTGACGTTGCAAGAAGTGCCCCCACTCCTCAAGTAAACATGCCCATTCCTCACATTTCAAAGAACCGTCCAATATTTGACAGGTTGTACTACCTTACAAACTTTCAGTAAAATGCTTGGTATTTAGATTTGTCAATAAGAAGAACCAGCGCCGGATTTAACTCTAACACTATTAATGTCTATTCAACGTCATTAAAATCCAGAAAAGGTTTTTGGTAGGTAATTAAAAATTGACCTAGCATTTTAGTAAGATGTAGCTTATTTCTTATTATACATAAAAGTAAACAAATATATACACCTGTATAACATATAAACAAGATGAATAAGACGGTTTCTTAATTATTTCCTGGAATATTTCTTGTCCTATTTCTTCCATTAGTTCTTCGTATATCGTCGAAGATAGATTGTTGACCTTACCTCTTCCACAATTTCTCTCCAATATTCTGTTTCTTTGTTGATCAGATTTTGCAGTTTTATATCAATGGAGCAGCCGGATTTTACCAAATTTTTAAACTTAACGATACCTTGAAGGTCTACCATAGAAATCTTATGTGCCATTAATTTTTCTTGAGCGTATTTCCAATCGCAGAATCCGGCTTGCAAAAATGAATTGTTTTCTTCACAGCCAAACTTACATAAAACACAAAAACACGCTTTGTGTGAGGGGAAAAAAATTTCTTTTACACTTTCGGGTCTTTTTCCATCAATTTGTGCTATAGCCTTTTGATTCAGTAGTTCATCGTCATCAGAGTATTAGATGTTTGAACAGCCATCTTGAATCCAATATTTCAAAATTGTTTTATATCATCGCGCTAGATCTCTATATCTCATGTAATCTGTTGTTGTTTTCTTGACTGTTCCCTTTATCATTAACCGTATGCATCATTATATGCGAGTGAAAATTTTGACTCACGAGTGCGCTTGCGCTTTGGTACGAGTAGGACACTTATCACGAGCTTTATAACGATCACATGTGATATACGGACAGGTGCATTTTAAAAAAAATCCAAGAAATTTAAGTAAATATCAGCCTGTAACAGTAGCATGGTTCCATGTATTAGTTTTCGTAGTGACCTGTGGTTGTTATAGTTATGAAATAAACAGTCTCATTGTTTTCTCAATTTTCTAAAAATTAATAAAAATGAAATTTTTTCAAAAAATATTCAATTAGACGTGGTAAGCCGCAGTTTCCAGTTTGATTCCGGTAAAGTCAAAACATATTTACCAAAAGAATATGATCTATTTGTCAAGTGGAAAGTGGAGAACTCTATGAATGTCAACATGGAAGAGGTTTTATTGGCATATTTTCTTCAAAAGAAACTCATGTACTGTATGGGTATGTTATCATTAATTGGACGAAGTACTCAATGCTGAAAGCTGCGCTAAATTTACATGAAAATGTGGACATAGAGAAGTACTGCAAATTAACTGCATTCTTGAAACAAAAACATGATTGATATGAAGCAAAAAAATTTATTTTCAAGAGATAAAATCGATAAATTTCTTTTTAACGCTTCTGATGACACGTTTTGCTGGCAGCTGTAGGTGTGATGAATTATTAAAAATGTGTATCACTGATATAGAAGACAAAGGCCATCTTCTTCTGATCCATGTTTCTTGCACCAAGACCCATAAGAAACTGTCTTTTACTGTGTTGTCCACTGGATTTGAAATTAATCCTATTCATTTATATCGGAAATATATCAATTTACGCCAAGGAAGACTATTTGTTTGCTACCGAAATGAAAAATATACAATGCAACCCATTGATAACAGTTTTGGAAAGATGCCACAACTGATTTCTTAAGCTAAAAAACCCCAAAAATGTATACTGGACGCGCGTTTCAGAGATCGGCTGCTACTTTGTTGTTTCACTGGGTGCCGATTTAAAAACTCTGAAGCGATTCGGTGGCTGGAAGAGTCATGCTGTCGGATATGTAAAGGATTCTCCATAGAATAAAGTTAGTATTGCAAAAAAATCTTGGAGATTGATGTAAGCAGTTCTGCAAGTGTAAATCATGAAATGGCGATTGTGGAACAGCACAAAGAAGTAGCTTTTAGTGCTGATAAAGAAGTGTATTTTAACAACACGAACTGTACCGTTAATGTTAACATTTATAAGAAATAGAAATGTACTTATTAGACATAACTGCATTATTAATGTAGTAACTTGTATCTGTTTAAAGTGTTCAACGCTAAAATGTTAATAATATTGATTAAATATCCTTTAACAAATATTCTATTAGTATTTTCAATATAAAATTACAATTTTTAATTACAACTGACAGCTGTCTGATTTACTCAGTTGTGAGTAGAACTGATAGCTTTATCTCTTTGTGAGAGAAATTTATTTTTTTTTTTTTTTTTTTTTTTTTTTTTTTTTTTTTTTTTTTTTTTTTTTTTTTTTTTTTTTTTTTTTTTTTTTTTTTTTTTTTTTTTTTTTTTTTTTTTTTTTTTTTTTTTTTTTTTTTTTTTTTTTTTTTTTTTTTTTTTTTTTTTTTTTTTTTTTTTTTTTTTTTTTTTTTTTTTTTTTTTTTTTTTTTTTTTTTTTTTTTTTTTTTTTTTTTTTTTTTTTTTTTTTTTTTTTTTTTTTTTTTTTTTTTTTTTTTTTTTTTTTTTTTTTTTTTTTTTTTTTTTTTTTTTTTTTTTTTTTTTTTTTTTTTTTTTTTTTTTTTTTTTTTTTTTTTTTTTTTTTTTTTTTTTTTTTTTTTTTTTTTTTTTTTTTTTTTTTTTTTTTTTTTTTTTTTTTTTTTTTTTTTTTTTTTTTTTTTTTTTTTTTTTTTTTTTTTTTTTTTTTATTTTTTTTTTTTTTTTTTTTTTTTTTTTTTTTTTTTTTTAATTTTTTATTATATTTTTTGTATTGACTTGCTTAATTGGTCATTACCAATTTTTTTTTATAGAGTCAGAATTAACTATTTTCCTAGTAATTATTAGAACTTCACATTTTTTACATTTAATAATAATTTATTTTGAGTACACCAATGATTAACTCTAAAGGACCAAGTTTAGAACCTTGTGGTACTCTCTGATTCATAAAAAAAACAGAAATCAAGTTTGGAAATTTGATTTCATATTTTCTAAACCTCAAAAATGAACACATTAATAGAACAAAATTAAAACCAAACATGTATAGTTTCTTTAAGAGCAAATCATGTTGAACTGAATCAAACGCTTTTGCAAATTCGTAATTTCTAATTCATTACCTGATTTAATAAATGGGAGCAATTTTTACTTTTTTGAACTCTTCTGGAAATAAATTATTTGTTAAAAATTATTTTTAATGGAATTAATAATAGAACTTTCAACAGTTTGTAGCAAGTACGTAGGTACTCCAATTTGGCCCAGCACTTTTATCCTTCAATTCATCAAAGCAATCGATATATCAGTAACTTCACATAAACTAAAATTTTGACTAACTAAGCCTTCACTATCTAATTTATTTATCCAATCTAAATTGTACTCACTTGTATTACAGTATGTTGACTGAAAATAATTTACAAAAGAATTAGCTATATCATTACTCATTATATTCGACCATATTACCATCTTTGATTATTTCACTTAAATATGATCATTTAATTTTGCGGAATTTATATATATAGTTCCAGAGCTCTAAAACATTATTTATTATTTTAAATTCAACTTCATGTATAAATGTTCAGGTTCTATATGTTTCTTAACTTGTTTTCTAATTTGTTTAAATCTTTCTTCAAAATATTTACTAATTTTCCTCTTTTTGCTAGCCTATTTTTATATTACATAATTTTTAAAAGTATACTTGTCATTTTAAATCAAAGAACATTGGGGTATCTCAGAAACAAAACAATCAAAAAGCATAGTATTATATAATACTTCCACACATTCATTGTTCTTATTAATTTCACAATTTAAAAGAAGTGTATTTGGTTCGGTGGGCAAGTCGGTCAACAAAGCCGGGTGATAAGTGTCCTCAGGTACTAAGGGTGATGTTTTCCTTTTAACTATTAATGTTTGACTTGACAATACAAGATCTAAGGTTCTATTTAATATGTTGGTAATGGTGTTATATGACTTTAAATCTACAAATTCATATTATTTATAAGTAAATTAAAATTATCATTAGTAGAAGAATTACCTTCTTCTAACAGATTAAAAAAATTAGGAATATTATAATCACCCAAAAACAAGAGATTTACATTATTATTAAAAATATTTAGGACCGGTTCTGACTATGGTTGAATCTAACCAAAGTTTTTCCGGGTTGCGTTTAATTACAAATTAAGCAATAACAAAATAATAAACATTAATCTAAACAGTGTACATTACCATTAGAATGAGTTTGTAAAGTGGAATATATAAATTAGTTGTAAGTAACACATTTCATAGTTTCTAAAATAGTGCGTTTTCTAAGCGACTTGTCACTATAAGCGACCTTGTCGCGCTGGCCTACAACTATCGACAACAGGGTCGGCTTTCAGCTGACTTACAAACGTTAACATGGACATGATTATGTTGTTTGATTATATTGTACGACCAAAGAGCAGTCTTTATGTCTCCAAGATTTTAAATAATCGAGTATGCATCTATCTATATTCCAAGACTAAAAGTTTATTAAAATTAACGGCATTGACGTTGAATTCAGAAGACTCGTAACTCCTGCCTAACGTTTGGTGATATGAAATGTATGTCCTACCATTCCAAATACGGTAATTGACGAAGAAATAAAAAAGATGGGCATAAAAACTGTCCCAAATATTACATTTCAAAGAGTTGGAATGCCTGAAACTGATGAATATAGACATGTATTGAGCTTTAGAAAACAAGTTTTCATAGCGCCTCTACCAAATACATCTATTCCTGACTCCTTTACCATAACACATGACGACACCTCATTTCGCATATATGCTTATATTGATGGATTCAACTGTTCAAAATGCAAAACCATAGGTCATAGCGAACTATCTTGTACTTTCCCTACTAAAGAAATAGAAAACAAAAACACTGAAGATTCACCAATTAAAGAATCAAACAATACAAATTCTGACTCAAGTTCAAGCTACTGTAGAAAACTTATCTCAATCCATTTCGACCTTCATACCAAGGCCTACCTTTACCATAACAAACATCTCAACCACACCCCCAAAAAATCTCAAAATTCTGAAGAACCTGCTGAAGCCACGGTAACGTGTGAACAACCCGCTGCCCCTGACCAATTGGGACCATCAGGCACGCAATTAAAAAGAATGTTGTCATCTACTCCAGAACTTGAGAAAGAAGAGTTTCATGACACCAACAAAACAACCAAAGAAAAAAAGAATAGTAAAACCATTGAAAATATTCCCATTTTAATGGCACCCATCAAAGAAAAATGCACATTCTCCCCCTCTAATATTGAACTTTATAGAAATATGTGACTTCCTGAGTAACACAATAAATTCTCCAAATCCCGAAATAATTGCTAAAGAATACTGTAACGAACCACTAAAACTACAAACTATACTAGATTTTGTGTATAAAAATACCCAGAATAAATCACTGAATAATAACATAACCAAAAATTATTTATAGCTAGCTTATCAGCCCCCGAAAATACTGACAACAAATCTTTATCGTAGCAATAATAGATACATTTATTCTTCAGTGGAATTTAGAAGGATATTATACCCACCTTGAACAACTAAAATTATTAATCAATGAAATTTCGCCATTAACTATTTGCCTATAAAGAAACACATTTTAAAAATCAAAAGGTTACACTAAAGCACTATACGTCGCTTGTCAAAAACAGATTAGCTGTCCAGACCATTGGTGGAGTATCCATATTTGTTAACAATATAGAAGCAAAATACTTGAATTAAATACTTACCTTGAAGCAGTAGCAGTGACAGTAACGTCTATTAAAAGATAAACATCTGTAATATATATCTCCCCTCATCCAAATGAAAACGATATAGAAGATCTAAAAATACATAAACCAAGTGCCATCCCCAAAAATTATCCCAGGCGATATGAACTGTTATAATGTTGCATGGGAACTTATCTCTCTCTTTGCTTTCCCTCAATAATGCCAGATTGCCAGTGCTCAACAATGAAATATCTGTATAATAGTGACCATTTCCTTATTACCATTAAAATTCCAAAAAAAGTGACTCATTCAACCTCAATTTACCAATCTTGGAAAATAAGAAATGCAAACTGGATCTTATTCCGAGACGAAATAAATAATGAGATAAAAATTTTAACATAGTGAAAACATAAATGCAACTACCACAAATTTCAATAGCATCATTATAGACTCCGCTATACTATCACTAGGAAAAACTAAGTTTTGTAACAGACCCCAGTTCCGTGGTGGAATCCAGATTTATCTAAAGATATTTCTGATAGTAAACATGCTTTTAATGTTTGGGAAAGGCAGAAAACAAATGAAAATTAATGAAGTTCAAAATCTAAGAGCTAAAGCAAGATATTTAATTAAAAAGTAAAAATCTTGTATCAACTTTGTTTCTTCAATTAACTCATCTACTCAGCAGCTGAAATAATATGGAGAAAAATTCGGATAATTCAAGGATCCAACTTATGTAACTCTATATCCGTTCTCTCATATGACAACAATATAAGATTTTCTAGAGACGAAAGAAAACTTGCCGATGTTTATGAAAAAAATTCTAATAATATTCAACATAGACAGTTAAATAACACGGAAATTAAAATTGTTAATAAAAAAATGCCATCTAAATCCACCATTTTCGTATCAAGTCAATCTGTGTCTGCTCTAGTTTGATAATGGGCAACTGTTAACTAGAGTTGAATTAAATATGTACAATAAAATAAGGACTGTAGACTGATAATCTCTCTTAATTGCCAAGACGATACCACCATTTTATAAATTTCAGAATTTCTATCATATCTATAAACTAAATACCTATTATAAAAAGTTCACTATCAGATACTAAATCACTAAGTCAGGTCTCAGTGTATTACGCAAAAGATTTCTTTACCGGTGGCTCAGCGGTATCAGGGGTAGGGAACATCAAACTAGCGTTCTTATCTTGAAGCGGGCGCCACTAACTTTAAAAACTAAACAATTGAAATAAAAAAATTTGCACTAGCCAGACGAAGTTAGAATTTCTGGATTCTATAAAACAAACAAAAAAAGAAAAAAAAATGTGCTTCACAGTCACTACTAAACCAGGTAAAATAAGAAACAACTACATAATCTACTACATTTATAAACACAAAATTAACTCTTCCATATTAATAACCCAATTAACACAAAAAAAAATAGATAATAATAATGCAATTTTAACAACAAAAAAATAAGCACAAAACGTCCTACGCGCCAAAATAAATAAGGAACAAGCTTGTTTCTACCGCATTTCGGATCACAATTCAAAATGACAACTTTAACACAAAAAAAAGGGTTATCTACACACCTAAAATCGTGACCCGGTTTGTCTGTCTGTCTGTCTGTATGTTCGTCTTCTCCTCCGAAACGGCTGAACCGATTTCGTAGATCGATACGTCAAATTGTTCAGGAGGTCCAGGCGTTGATCTTAGGCGGGGTCACAAGTTGACCTGACTTTTGACCTCTGACCTGGAGCGGTGATCTCACGTCTTTAATTTCAGGTTTGTCTAGATTAGGCCAATTACATAAATTTCGATAAATACACTAAAACTAGATAAAATAAATGATTAATTTAACACGTTGACGATTGTTTTCTTATTCAAATGATACGTAGTGATATGGAAATCGCAGCCGTTGGCGGTTCAAAAGACACGACACTGTACCCGGTAACGCACAAGCGGCGGCAGTTTGTTTACTACAGCAGTGACAGAAGGTGAAAAACCGGAAGATGATACCATTCGTGGTCGAGGACACCATATAGATATTGTTAAGGTAACGGCACCGTACAATTGTAACAAACTTACTGAATTTCAAAGAAAACGCAGTACAAGAAATACAAAAGAAACTAAAACCGAATGCTTTAATAAAACACCGAGGCAAAAAATTATTACTTACCCCAAAGGTGTAATTCGGGTTTTTAAGAGAAAGCATTTGCGAGGAGCATTTAAATCCTGCAGCTATGCAGTGGATTCAGAATTCTTGAACTCGATAAACTGAACTGGTTTCTGGTCTTCGATCAAATCACTGATTTTCACAACAACTGATAAACTCACCAAAGACCATTCACTTACACGCTTACTCACTTTTGTCAAAAATTCAAGACTCTTCTGCTAAAAATTGTCGTCTGATTAAAATTGTACGGGTCAAATATGTGAGCTCCTTGAAAAGAAATCATTTTCGAATTTTATAAACCAACATTCGCCAAACTAATATGCAACTTAACGTACACTTACTCTACAATAAAAATAAATGTAACAAGTGAGAGCCACTATATCGAAATTGTAAAAATGTAAATGATTTTGTTCTTAACCCTCTCACATTTTGATAGTACACTTTTAAAATTAGTTAATTTTAGATCTAATCACTGAGATTCTATAGTTTTTTAATATTTTAATGTTTGGTTAAAGGGACGATTTTACTGTTTGAAGTCTTTCTCAAAAATATTTTATCACCCTTTACCCAACAATATTCCCATTGCTCATTTTTTTTTTAAATTCTGAGCTATTCAATGGAGGTAATCTAATAAATTAATGATTAAGCACTTGTATACTTGCCTTGGATATTAAACACTGACAACATATGTTACATATCCTAAACGTGACAACGTTGCATATATAGAACTTTTGCGTAATGAGTGGTGGTACGCCCGGTTTCCAGAGAACAACAGCGGCAACTAGATAGCTCGTTAATGGCGCGCACTGTCTTACTATAAATCTAGTAATAAAAATATAAAATATAGTACGAGGATATATTGAAAAATTCTTAGCCTACTATAGAACCAAACAAAATTACAATGTCAAAATATTTTATTACTCAACATATTCTCCTCTTAATTGGATACATTTATTACAGCGAACCTGCAACGTCTCTAGACCTTCAAAAAAATGTTTCTTCTTGCTCTGCAAACCAGACCTCCACAGCTTCTATTACCTCCTTGTTAGAAGAAAATGTACGACCTTTTAAACTTTTTTTCAGTTGAGGAAAGAGGTGATAGTCGGACGGAGCCAAATCGGGTGAATAAGGGGGTGTTCTAGTAATTCAAACCCTAAATCACGAATTTTTGCATGGCAACATGAGATTTGTGTGCAGGGGCGTTGTCCTGCAAAAACAAAACACCTTTGGATAGCTTTCCGCGTCTTTTCTCTTTAATATTTTCCCGTAGAGTGGTCAGTAATGTCGAATAGTAATCTCCAGTTATTGTTCTACCCTTATCCAAAAATCAATCATGATTACTCCATGGCAATCCCAAAAAACTGAAGCAAGAACTTTTCCAGCAGATTTTTGGACACGAAACTTCTTAGGTCTTGGAGAACCAGAGTGTCGCCATTCCATCGATTGTTGCTTTGTTTCTGGATCGTAGAAATGTACCCAAGTCTCATCCATAGTAACAATTCGGTTTAAGAAGTCTACATCGTTTTCAAATCGAGCACAGATCGAACGCGATGCTTCTACCCTTGCACGCTTTTGGTCAACATTCAAACATTTGGGGATCCATTTTGCAGCAATTTTCTCATGTCCAAATTGACGTGAACCATATGATGAACGCGTTCGTATGAAATATTCAGTGCTTCAGATATCCGTTTTAGCCCAATTCGACGGTCTGATAAAATCATGTCATGAACTGCATCGATATTTTCGGGGACTGACACAGAAACTGGCCTTCCCGATCGGTCATCATCTTCAATGGAAAATTTACCTCTTTTGAAGCTTGCATTCCAATTTTTGACGGTCGCATACGAAGGACATTGATCACCAAGGGTATTAAGCATATCTTCGTAAATCTGCTTACCTCTTAACCCTTTTAAATACAGGTACTTGATGATGGCTCGATACTCCAATTTTTCGATTTTCATAATTTCGGTGGACATCTTTTTCTATTTAATTTATTGCGTGACTCTGGTTTACTTTTTTGACGTCAAACTTTACACTGACACTTCTAATAAGTTATTGTTCGTTGCTATGGTAACGCAATATTTTGTTTATGCAAGGAACTGGTATAGGCTAACTAGATATCAATACATCCTCGTAAAACTCTTGTTTCTCTCGAAAGCAAACAAAACATGGTGTCCGGTGTGAACTAAATTTAAAAAAAAAAACCTTGTTAACTCTTGTTCTGAAGTACGTTAAACTCGATCAAAATGGATTTTTGTAAAGCGCCAGCACCTTTTAGAATCCAATGATGCCGCTCAATGGCAGAAATGGAAACAAAATTCACAATTTTTATGAAGGCATCCGGTAAAAACAGCTCTGATGATGAAACACAAATAGCAATCCTCTTAAATGTGATTGGAGATGGTGGCCTCGAGATATATAATACTTTAACTGATGATGAAAAGAAAACTCTGAGTTATTACTTAAAGCTTTTGACAATTACTTCTTGCCTAAGAAAAATCTTGCAATGGAAACTTTCAAATTCAATAATCTTGTACAACAACCAACTCAAAATATCGACTCTTATCTCACAGAATTAAAAAAGCAAGCATCATTATGTGAATTTGTTTGTCAAGAAAAAGAATGTAACAAATCATATTTGGAACGCATGATTCGAGACCGTTTATTATTAGGGATATGTGACAAGGCAATACAGCAACGTTTAATTAGAGATACAGACATAACTGTAACAAAAATTCTAGAATATTGCAAGTCAATAGAAATTAGTAGAGAGCATATTAAAATCTTGAAACCCGAAGAACATGTAAATACAGTTACATTCGAAGTGTCCAGGCAGAAAGTAAATTGTGGAAGATATGGTTATGTTTATATGCAAAGAAACTGTCCTGCATTTAATAAGACATGTGCTAAATGTCAAAACTGGAATCATTTTGCTAAAGTATGTACCTTTATGAACAAGTCAGAACTGGAAAAAAGAAAACAAAGCAACTGGAGTAATGATCGTGAAAATTTAAACCAGAATGCAGAGAAGCCAAACCGACAACAAGAATTTCAAGACAAAAGTAAAGAGCATAGGAATATTGGTCCATGCAAAAGAGGTGTATCCGAACTGCAAATGGAAAAAAATGAAGAATGTGAAATTTTTGTGGATGAACACACAACATCCAGCAATGGCTCCTGTTGGTACGAAAAAATATTAGTGAATGGACAGGAAATAAAATTCAAGCTCGACAGTTCATTACCTCAACAAATGTAATCAAAACTTAGTGAAAATTGGGCCTACACCAGTCACACTTGTGTCATATGGCAATTTTAAAACAAAGCCGATAGGACAGGTAACTTATAATTGCGTTAATAGTAATAAATGATGTAGTATTAGTTTCTTAGTTGTAAACTTTCAATCTGAGCCAATATTAGGGTTAAATGATTGTGTTAAGTTAAAACTAATTAGTAGAATTCAGGAATTGGCAAAAGAATTATCAGAATGTCTCCCAGGTGACAAAAAGACATACGTAATATGTATAATTTGTTTGAGGGTCTTGGAGAAATGCCAAGGCTTGTAGATATAAAACTGAAACCTAATGCAATCCCAATAGTTCAGTTTGAAAGGAAGGTGCCATTAGCTTTGCATGAAAGATTAAAACCACTCTAGTAAAATTAGAAAATCAAAATATTATTAGTAAAGTCAATTATCCAACAGAATGAGTGAATAGCCTCATGATAGTGGAAAAACCTAAAGGTTCCTTACGCCTGTGCATCGATCCGAAACCCCTAAATAACTATATCTGTAGAGAATATTTTACAATTCCAAAATGTGATGACATCTTGACTAAGTTATCTGGTAACACTATTTTCTCTATTATAGACATAAAAGACGGTTTCTGGCAATTACAGTTAAACGACAAAAGTTCAGACTATTGCACATTTAATACTCCATACGGTAAATATATGTTTAATCGAATGCCCTTTGGTATAACTTCAGCACCCGAAATCTTTCAAAAGAAAAACTATGAAATTTTTGGTAGTATTAAAGGCGTCTATTTTGACGATATAATTGTGTCAGGACAAACTGAACATGAACATGATGAAAGTCTTAAACAAGTATTTAAGCGAGCTCTGAATATAATATTAAATTTAATTTTGATAAATTTCAGTATAAACTAGAAACAGTAACATTTATGGGTCAAGTCATTTCAAAACATGGTATACAACCAGACAAGAAAAATATTAAAAGCATAATGGATCTTGAAAGTCCTACTAATAAAAAGACTTGCTTAAAATCTTAGGAATGTTTAAGTTTTTCTCAAAGTTTATACCAAACTTGAGTCAACTCACGTTTCATATGCGACATTTAACAAGAAATGACGTGAAAATGAACTTCAAACATTAAAGACAATTTTAACAAGTAGACCGATACTAAAATTTTTTGATGTAGACAAACCGATAACCATACAGTGTGATGCTTCTAGTCAGGGCTAGGCTGTGTACTATTACAAGATCATCCTGTATCATTTGCATCGAGATCATTAACCGAGACTGAAAAGAAGTACGCACAAATAGAAAAGAACTTTTAGCTATTGTTTTTGCATTTGAAAAATTTAATTATTTTGTATATAGTAAACAAGTGATAGTTCAAACTGATCACAAGCCACTTGTTTCGATATTTAAATAAAATTTACACAAAGTCGCATGTTGTTAAAATTACTGAAATATAATATACAAATTGAGTACATAGGGAAATGTATGTTGCTGATATACTTTCCAGATTTGTATTAAATGACCAAACACCAATCAACAATGAACTGGAATATATAATTCATAGTCTGTCAAATAATATCAACGTATCTGATGAAAAAAAGAAATTTTTAGGAATTGTATTGAAAATGACATAGTCTTATCTCAAATCAAACATTTTTGTGAAACCGAATTGCCTCAGAATGACAAACATTTAGATACAGATCTGAAGCAATATTTTAAACTTAAAGAGTTTATTTACCTTTCAAACGATTTATTGTTTTAAACGCAAAGATTATTGTTCCCAAACAATTACAGAAAGAGATGCTTAAGTTAATACATTCTGCTCACTTTGGTATAGAAAATGCAAACTCTGAGCTAGGCAAATATTCTACTGGCCAAAAATATCTTTTGATATTGAAAACTTAATATTAAATTGTGAAGTTTGTCAAATGAACCGACGAGCAAATCAAAAAGAAACCCTCGTGTCACATCCAATACCTAATCGCGCATGGTCCATGAATATAATAAAAAGATTACTTGTTATTCATAGATTCATATTCTAACTGGATCAAAGTATATAAAGTGAATAATAAGACAGTTGATACACTAATTGACATTAGCAAAGACAACGTCCCCCCCTGTGGGTATAATTAAGCAAATGTTAAAAAAGTCCGAGTCCGAAAAGAATTTACCAATTCTCTTATTGGAATATAGGAACACTCCAATACTTCAGCTAGGATATTCCCCAGCACAACTATTGATGAACCGTGTATTTTAAAAACCCTTGTTCCTACTTCCACAAATATTTTAAAACCAGAATACATTGATCATAAGATTATTTGTAAAAATTAGAAGACAAACAACAGAGACAGAAACAATTTTATGACAGAACTGCTAAAGACTTGCCGGAACTCCTGATCAATGACAAAGTTTTTTTCCAAAAAAATGACAAGTGGGAAAAAGGGATAATATTGGAAAGACTTAATTTACGATCGTATATAATTAAAGATGAACATGGAAATCAATATAGACGCAATAGAAAACTTATAAAACAAAACGAACTTACCAATTAAAATGAATGACGATATAGTCTATGAAAACATACATTTTGACAATTCTGACATACCTTTAACGAACCTATTTAATTGTCAAGAAAACATTAACAACAATTTAAACACTGACGAGGAGGGCAGTACCCAGTATATTAGACCTCGTAGAAATTGTAAAACCGTAGTTATTTGACGGAAAATTATATTATAAATTAAGTTTAAAGGAAAACAGTGTTTGACATTATACTTATAATTTAGTTTGTAGAAAAAAAATTGTTAAATTTGTTTTATTGCATGAATGGATAGTTTTAAGTTTAAAAAAAAAAGTAAAGCGTGTTACATATCCTAAACGTGACAACGTTGCATATACAGGACTTTTGCGTAATGAGTGGTGGTACGCCCGGTTTCCAGGGAACAGCAGCGGCAACTCGTTAATGGCGCACACTGTCTTACTATAAATCTAGTAAAAAAAATATAAAATATAGTAAAACTCTTGTTTCTCTCGAAAGCAAACAAAACAACATAGGCGTCAGTTACATGCAAGTTTCCCGTTGTGACTCTTGCATGTTTAGAGTCTACTACATCTATTTACAATGTCGTTTATTTCAATCCTCATATCATATCTGTTACATTGGATTTGGTAGATGTTAAGTGGTATAACCAAATACTGTATATCTGCTCTATCTGTAGAACATTCGAATAGTAATTAGTTAGTAATTTCATTTCAGTTATAACGTAGGGCAATAGACACAACCACTTTACAAGTATTTAATACGTTTATAGAGCGAGTTAGCTTTAAAATAAGAAATAGTAAATGCCAAACAACACCATTAGGATAAAAAGACCGTTTATATTAACACGGCAGTGGTCTATAATATAAACCTGTAGATACGAATTTATTCAGATACTTCCCTTAAAGAACTTGTAAATTAAGAATATCTACTTTATTACAATATAGACAAATTTGGTGAAAAATCTAATGCAATTGATGAGTGACCAACACCTACTACAATTACAATTTAATGTATAACTGCATGAAATGTAATCTGTCTAAAGCGGAGGGTATACAAGTATTTGACAAATGGGGGCTATGAGATGCCCCCATGCTAATAACATTGAAATTACAATTTTCAGCGAACAAAATTTTATTTATACCAAGAATTTTATCTTTAATGGAACGCTAAATTTTTCATTTTAAGAGGTTCCTACCTTCTTAGTAATTAGTAATGTCACACCTATTATGCATGTTATGTAATTGTATTTTAAACTTTGTAGCTACGTGTCCCTTCCGTCTTTTCCATGTATGCATTTGTAATCAAACACAGCTTTATGTAAAACAATAACCAGCACGATATAATGCAAATTACTAGCCCGGAAGCTATAAATACAGAGTATAGTAATTATACAGTAGTTACGTATGTACTTATCGTTTTTTTTTACCTAACTTTATAATTCAACTGAAAAATGTTGCATACTTACCTACTTGAGTAAAAGCATTCTTCCAAATATTACGTGCATCAGAATATAGTTCAACTAACAATATGTGGAGCAATTTACAGACGTTTACTTGTAGGTAGTCATTAGTATTATGTACGAGTATATCCAGCACAATTACTTTGTAAAAGGATTGTCATGAATATTCAAAGTATAAGTAAAACTGTGTTTATTATTTGCAAAACAGTTTTCAAAATGTTGATTGTTCGGTAAAATAGATGAAACGTTTCAGGAAAATACAGTTTCCGTCACTACACCTCGCGTGAATGGGTTATAAGTAGAAAACGCGTTTTGAGTTCGGTAACTTTGACTAAACTTGTATAGATTCGCATTACGTATACTTACTAACTTTGATGATTTCTAACAAAAATGAAATGCCAAATATCAGATAGTTCTTGATACTGTATTAAAAATTTTTTACGTTTTCATTTTCGCTACCTGTTAATCGTTAACAGGAATAATGCAATTGGTGTTATATCTGATCAAAAGTTTCTAGTTTTATATAGTTATTTTGAAATTTAGTGGCTTGATATTTTGTTATGGTCGGATGAATACTATTTTTATAGACGAGTACTTGATGTGCAACAATTTAATTTCAGAAAATGCACAACGATGGCAGACATATAGTCTATTTTGCTGAAGATGGCTGATAGATGTTTGGCGGTGTCACACGGTGAAGGTTATTACATTCGCCAGATGAATATACAAGGTGGTGCTTTTGAAAACGGGTCATAGGTTAATGGTTTTGGTATCAAAATAAATTACAGTGTAGTAGGTTTTCACCATAAAAACTCTCTCTTCGTTCGAATAAACCATTTTCAAATGAAACCTGAATTGTTATGACTTTTATTGATGATTGTCAAAACGTAGGAAACTGATGGTTGCTTAGGCAACGCATTACTGATTCATCTTGAACATCAAAAATTACTAACTTTTGTTGATAAATTTTCAAAAACACCTTGTAATTCAGCTGATTTCTGATAGCAAGCGTAATAATTTTAGCACCACCGTGTATATATTCACTGCAGGAGCCAGGCATAAGTTGTAGCGTACCATGACATTAGTGACGATGAAAATTCAATTTTCTAACTGTGAATCATAAGGAGTGCTCCGTAGGTGTTTGATAATCAAAGTTGAACCCGGGGCAGTGTAAAGGTCTACAAAGAAAACGTAATGGCGTTTACCAGATAAATCGGCCATTTCTTTATTTAGGTTTTTCTAACAATAAAATAAAACATATGGCGGTTATTTTAATACGAACTACTATTTGGCAACTGTGTTGAAACGAAATAAATTGATTTGCTCAAAAGCAGTAGCTGATTAGTATCAATGAAGCTTCGAAAACCACCAACTAGGAAAATGACAACGTTAAACGAGTCCTACCCGGGAAAATGCAGTTCTACTATCCCTACCATTTCACATAAGAATATAGAAAAAAGAAAGAAAATATCGCGTAAATTAATTTGCCTAACTTACAGAGAATAACTCCCTACAAAATAACCAAAAATTCAAACACCAGTGGCGTGGACTGGAAAAGTTTAGTAGAAAATTACCGTCACATTTTTGTTTAGAATACATAGAAACTTGAAACAAACAAAAGAAAGTTGAAGGTAGACAACTAAACGTCAGGTAATCAACTTGTCAACCAAGCCAGATTCTAGACTAAAAGAAGTCTGTGTAAAATACTTCCGTATATATATAGAAGAGAAAGCGTCACGGGTCGTTAACCTCGACGCGGATTGATTTAAAATACAAGAAGGGGTGTGGTTAACGATGCGAATTCACAAAGGTGAAAGTTTATACTCTCCCTGATTTTCCTATTGAAAAAGAAAGAAGATTTAGCAACCAAAGCAGAATTATCAAAATCTATTTTGTGACCAGTATCGAAATGATGCTCAGCCACAGCAGACTTGTCACCGTGTTTTAAACTAACACAACTCTGATGAAGCTTTCGTATTATGGCTTAATGATTTGTAGGACATCTGAAGTTAAGCAATATTTTGTATTTTTTGTCCTGATTATCTGTTTTTTTATTATTTTGTTTGCTATTTGTTTATCCTACTATTTTTTTCGTCAGTGTCGCGACTGGCGCTTGGACCGGTCCATTATATGTCGTCATGCAATGGCTGTGCTGTTATATTTTATGTTCTTATATACCTTCTATAATGTTTACACAATTTACTTAATATTATTACATATGAATACTAAAGTGAGTAAGGGTTGGCATGTTTAGGTTTTAGTGTTTTAGATGAACCAATCTACAATTGCACACTGTTTCGTCACCACACGATACAGGTTTATGTTGATCTTCAGGGGCACTATACATAACACTTACATCACAATTCAGTAATGAAAATGTACCATGCGAATAAATAAATATATATTTTTGTTAATTTGAGTACGTATGTAATTTGCATTTTTGCAGGTTGCTCTATTACTGGGCATCGCAAGTGTATGTAGATGTAACGAGCTCCTAAATTTAAGCATTGCCAATGTCGAAGACAAGGGAAGATACCTATATGTCACATTGCGGGCACTAAAACGTACGTCCCACACAAGTTTACTATTATTCAATAGGGTTGTCTTGCAAGTGCAGTGGAGTTGTACCGTAAATATGTGTCGTTACGTCTTGTTAATGCTGGGTATGCCAGATTTTTGTAAAATATTTTGCGGGAAGGTGTACTAAACAACATACTTAGGATTACCAGAAGCGGGGCACTTTACTGGCTACAGTCTGAGCAGATCGTCCGACACTCTACTAGCAAACGGTGGAGGCGATCTCTTAGTGTGAAGAGGTTGGGTGGTTGGAAATTGTCTACAAGCCGAGGGCTATATTGACGATTGTGTTACTAATAAACTCGAAATAGCCAAAAAGATCCCAGGAGTAATGTTTCAAGAGGAACTTTCGATCTCATCTTCTGGAACTGACATGCAAACGACAACCAATAAAATCACATCAGCTTTCACTTCATTTTCTAATAATTATGCCCTTAATTCATTGAATGCAGAAAACAAGAATGGTATATTATCATATGGGATTCGATATTCGGCGTGCAAAGTGTTAAGACGTGAAGTAAACTCGCTCCGATTAAAACTGTAGATTTTGAACAATTAATATTAATAAAGTTATCTGTTGTTAGTGTAGGTGAAGTACGGAATACGGAAGGAACGGGTGTTTTGAGTGAAGGACGTCATTAAATTTTTATATAGCCGTGTGGTAGCAATAACCTGTCAAAAAATGTCAAAATCAGAAAACACGGATTCGGACTCGAGAAAAAGAAAGACGGAAGAAGAGTGATTTAACGCATTTAAAAGAAGTACAAAGATGGGTAGATCGCCAGAGTAAGACCGTAAGGATGAAAAGAAAAGTAAAAAAAAAGAAGTACGTGGAAGGCTAGAAGAACATGAAATACGAGATTTATGCATTGAGATGCTAAGAGAAATTAAGTTAATAAAAATAAACCAAGAAAGAACGAACGGGGAAATACAGGAGTTAAGAGCGAAATGAAGACAATGAATGAGAAACGGAAAAATAAGTGCAAGAAATTAGAGGAAAAGGTAGCAAAACTTAGAAAGAAAAGTGGAAAATATGGAGAAAGAAAAGAGGAGAAAAATTTAGTCGTGAAAGGGTTGAAGTAAACGGAAACAACAGGGAAATAAAGATTCAGGTGCAAGATATGTTAAGGAATAACATGGGGTTGGAAGAAAAGTGGAAGAAGGTAGAGAGATAAAGAAGGAATAGAATTAATAAAGGTAGGAAGTTTAGGATGGAAGGAAATCAGAGATATTACGAAATAAGAAGAAGTTACGAGGTATGAGAATCTATATTGACAAGAACGTGACAAAAAAGGAAAGAGATATACAAACAAAGATAAGGTTAGAGGAAAATATTTGAAAGGAAGGAAAAAAAGTCAAAATCTGATTTTGGGGAAGGACAACGAAGATGGATAGTGAAGGAAGGAATAGTAAGAAAATAAACAGCAAAAACCAGAAAATGGGAGGGAAAGGGAAAAAAGAGGGGAAATGAAAAATGGGAGAAAGTAAAAAGGAACATGGAAAAACAGGATATTTTTTCGTATGTGGCAGGAATAAAAAAACAAAGGAAGGGAAAACAAATATAGAAACAGAAGAAGGAGAAAGGTATGAAATAATAACAATTTATGGAAAAGAAATAGAAACGACTACGGAAAAAATAGATAAAGTAATGAAAGAGAGAAATGAAAAAACTTATTTAGGAGGCGATTTCAATGCAAGGATAGCAAAGGTAGGAGGTATGATGGTAAATGGAAGGGTAAAGCAAAGATTATCAGTGGATAAAATAATAAATAGGCAAGGAAAAAAAATGGTAGAATTTTGTAAGGAAAAAGGATGGACAATATTAAACGAAACATGGAGGATGGCGGGAAAGGGAAATACACGTTTATTGGAGGAAAAGGAGACTCGATAATAGTAATAGTCGGTAAGACAATGTAATTACAAATGAAAGAAGTATGGAAGACATAGCAAAGTTCAAAATTGGTGAAAGTGATCATCAACCATTAGAAGTGACCTTGATGGAAGAATAAAATGATACAAGGAAAAGATGGAGAAACACAAAGTTCAGAAGGAGGAATAGAGGGGGAGATAAAAAAGATAATAAAAGAAATGGAGGAAGCAACAGAAAAGTGAAAGTATAGAGTGAGAACAGGAAATTTGGGGAGACAAAATGAATGGTGGAATGCAGAGTGCTAGAAAGCAAAGAACGAAGTGAGGAGAGGAAAAGAAAAATAGAAAAAGAAAATGGCAATTGAAGAATATAAAAAATTTAGGATGAAAGGGCAAGGGGATTTGAGCGTGCAATTTTCCTAATTATTGGATATGTTGTAGCCACGATATACCATAACAACTTTGATAAAGGCCCAGCATGGGGCATCATAGTCCGTAACCGCAACGGGTCAACAAAGGTCATCAAACCAGGAAAAAATCAAATTGTTAGGATCGGGTAATGTGATACATCATTGGAAAGCTTAGACCCAGGGGCTTCTTTGTGCAAAGCTTCAGGTCACTCAGATGACCTCAGTATCAACCAGAGGTCATCAAAGGTCACCATTTTCAAATTGACGGGAACATGGCCAAGTTATACATCGTTGGAAAGCTCTGACAAAGGAGATTCTCTATGAAAAGTTTCAGGTCAGTCGAATGACCTGAAGATAAAGAACTCTTAACTTTGTACGATTTAAATACAAGTACGTGGAAGTTAAATAAATTATGCTATCACCATGGATGACACCTCCGATCGTCCTTCTGTTTTAGATGAAACGTCAACTCCTTCTTTACAAACATGAAATAAAAACACTTATTAGACAGTAGTATTTCTGGTAGCGAAAATGCAATTGTTTTACTAGATTTTGAACCTTCTCAAATTGACCCTCGCAGGTGGATTCAAGACATTTTAGATATCGCCACGGAATTTGAATGGAGTGATGCACTTTTGTTATCGACGATTGCAAATTGCTTTAAAGAGAAAGAGGCAGGTGGGTAGTGTGCAGGTTGGTCTTCTCTTATTGGCCGTACTAAGGCGAATTTAAGAACAGATTTGTGCGCTAATTTTGCAAGCATTGTGAATTTTGGTCGGCTTTTGCATAAAGCAGTTACACTTCAGAAGGCATTAAACTTAAAAATTACAAGCTACGCACGTTAATTTTACACTAATAAGCAGTACTTGTCATAGATATACTGAGGGTAGATTATGAATTAAAAACAGAAAGATAGCGTTCTCGAGAGCCTACTTGTAAAACATTTCCCTATTATTTTGTACTTTATGTGTACGCGCGGAACATGCAGTTGATAACTGTTTTTTAAAGGAACGAAAATTAAGCGACTACAAATGCGATTGCTCGATCCGACTGTGACCATTTTGACAAGAGGTCAAGAAATTTTACCTACTTCGTGCTTAGTCCCGAAACCTAAAGGTGGAGTGTCAATTAAGCGACTGCAGCGGCAATAACCGCGCTGCTGCAGCCGAGCGACTCAGGCGTCTTGGCGTCGATTATTGGTTAACATTAAAATGAATGCGGCGCGTCTGCCAAAACAGCAGTCTAACCGCTACAGTAGTGCTTCTTCGATGACAGTTTATTGCAAACTGAAACTTTAAAAATGTAAATCGATCGAAAACGCACAATTTACACCGTGCTATGGGCCGCAGCAGTCGTACCACAATAGTCACGCGGCTGCAGCAGCGCGGCTGTAGCACCTTCAGCCCTTATTAACGTCTCTTGGTCCTGTAAAATTAATAATGTTGAAACTAATGTCCTATTGGATACAGGTGCATAAATATCTTTAGTGTGGTTTTTGGCATCACATTTACAATTAAAATCATTACAATTTCAGGAATCGGGAGGTTAACCAACTCATTATCTGCAGTTAACGTGAAACTTGAAATTAACAAACACCCGATATTATGCATACGTTTCATATGACATAGTTACTAATGTGCCACTGTACATCCTGATTCAATTCAAAACTAGCATCTGTTTAAACATTATCATTATCTTGTAGAAGTAAGATTTAAATTAGCATTTAAAAGCTCTAAATTCAAACGGAACCTGATTCCACGTAGTAGTAGTTGGTGGTTGATTTTGATTTTAAAATTAATCACCGCAATGGAAAATCTCTTTTCTATGTAGACTACTTAAGTCACAACCCGCTCATATCACTACTTTGCAAAAGATGAAGTTAGCCGAATACCCAGAAAGATGGCTAAATATTCATCAGACTAACGATGATGAAACTAATGAAATTAAAACTAAATTGCAAAATAACAAACTTCACAGCAACCAATATTGTGTAATTAGGAATACTCTGCGTCATATTAGCATAGTTAATTCTGTAAAAGTAACACAATCCAATGTACCAAGACATGCACGATAAAAGAATATCACGATGGTCAGGTTCATATAGGGTTTGATAAAACCACCCTAAGCTTAATCGCCCACTTCGGGTTCCCACGTATGCGCCAATTCCCGCCTGACCTGCCTCACCAGCAAACGTACTCTGAGATGTTCACCATATAATATTCACTTCATTCCAAAATTGCCAATCCTATTTGATACATCATCATCATTGGTCTTTATAAAACCGTAGGTTTTGACCATTGTTTTTATATACTTTAAAACAATGGTTTGACGAATGAAGATCGCCACGATCTACGGAACGTCGGGATTTATCCACTAAAATAATTACAACTATTATATTTTTAATTTTAAAAGTTGAAGACCCTACACTTTGTTAAAGTAGTTCTTCGGAACTCTAGACATGGTTAAAGCAATGTTCTTTGTATTTTGAACTTCATAATTGTAAACATTAGTGAAGGACGTAGGCCGCAATGGACCTTATTTCTAAGGTATGATGATAGATAATTTGTTACTGTGATCTATTTTCAGGCAAATAAACATTTTGAAGAAGTTTCCGAATTCCGAGTTACATGGTCGAGAATTTCCATTAGTCAGGTTGGTCGTGTAAGCATATGGGTGATCATGTGATGTTACCCTTCAAGTACACACACTGTGGAATTCAAACACATAACTCAAAAATTAAGTATGGCTATAACACATAACTAATCATTAAAAATGTGTAAGAAAAACTGGTATGTCCAAAAGGCCAGTCTGTAGTTTCCTCTCAAAAAGCATAGAACAAATGATCCACTCCGGCGCTGCTGAATATTATTATTGTATAATTGTTTTCATTATTAAGTGCATAAACTTTATATTTCTTTATGGTGTACCACAGGGGTCACATTGTGGCCCTATTTTTTTTTATTTATTAATGACACTTATATAATCTCTTTGTCACTCTAATTTTCTATTTTCTGCGGATGATTTGAAATTATTTAAAAGAATTAAATCAGTTAATGACTCTGAAGATTTGCAACGTTTGAAAACTTTATATTGTTCTCTTGTCCGTTCTCAATTAGATTACTGTTCTTCATTTGATCTCCTTATTATATATGTTACATAGAAAATCTGGAAGAAGTTCTTGAGACTTTTGGAACTGAAACTTGGACATCAACATCAATGTGGTGATTATTGCTGGACTATGCAACATCTTAACGCGGAGTCTCTTGAAGTTCGCAGGAACTTTACTGCAAGAACAATTTGGTGAACAGATCATTTCACGTCTTAATTTTTGAGGTGCAGGGTGGTGAAGTTTTCCAAAATAAATTATTTATTATTAACATCTATAATACTACGTTAGATATTTTAATCAAATTTTTTTTATTTCTACCAGTGGCACTTGTACGAATTTTGACTTGCCTATTTTGACAGACAATGATGGTACGCCGCTGATTTCTCTTACAATAAAAATTATTTTTGAAATCCTCAATCTTTTCTAAGCAAATTTGACCCCTTGATTTTTTTTCATTTCGATGCACGGTTTTAGCTTAAAAAAATAAAAACCGTGCATCGTATTGAAGATTGTAACCAGTGGCGGCAACTAAAACAAAATTGTCTTAGAATTTCGATCGGAATAAGTAATGTGAAAAGAGCAATCATTTGTTTCTAATCTTTGTTAAATCACTATAGTGATTACCTGAGAACAACTATAAATCCAGGTTCCAAGTATTTAAAACATACATTTTTAACTTTTGAAACGTTACGCGTCTGGCAGTAATGCTTATTACCAATATTAACCTACAGTAAAGAAGCAACACTTGGCATTTTGCATATTGACAGAATATTGAATTTCGGCAATTTTGAAACTACAATTGAGTGGCGTTCTTGAATCTTACCATAAATTCATGAAGATGCCTTTGTTATTAGATTGTTTTAGACTTCAAAAGTTGGATGAGTGATGAAAAGAGTTTGTGCAGATTGTTAGTGAACGAATGGAAAAATAAAATACATCAAAGAAGAATGCTGAGAATTATGACCAGATGCTTTTAGAGGTGAAGGGGGGAAAATTCAATGGATGAAGGAAGTGATGGAGGAGAAGAAAAGAAAAATATTAAAGAAGTGAATAGTGGGTGTGGGATGTATTTTTATTTTAAAAGTTTGTATAAAGGAATAGAAAACACAGTGAAGTAAACATGGATAAGCCAGTTACTATTGAGGCATTGGAGGCCAATATTAGGGCTCTACCTCACTAAGATGCCATGGCGAAGTCGCCAGTCACGTATCCAGACAACTAAGAGGCGATTTATGACAGTTAACTCACTTGGCGACGGCTTGGCAACGTCGCCAATTAGGAAGCGTAGCCACGACTGTCGGTTCGCTGTGCTGAATTTGGATACTGTAGCGACCTGGCTACGTCGCTAGTCGAATGTACCGGGTGGCCAACTAAGAATGGACGCCGGCTATATCTCGGGAATTATAAATCTGACAATATTGAAAAAAAAATGTAATAGGTAAATCGGTTACGAGAAATCGCGGGAAATTATTTTCAAGTTTGTAAGATGGCCGCTAGGGGCGAAACTGTTTTGGCCGATCATATAATTGGTTCTTTCTCCAAAAATATGCAAATATAAATATATTTTAAATATTGCCGTAGTAAAGACTGCAAAATTTCTGATTGTTTTGATTAGAGTATTTTACTCTCTCTTATAAAATGTAGTGGTGGGGAACGTCAAACAAGTTTTTATTTAAATGGAAATAACTTCGGTATAAGTTAACAGAATTGAACAAACTAGGTCTCGTTTAAGAGAGCTTCTTGCTTAATAATATGCTGTATAAAGATAGTCCGAATAAATTTTGACGTGATAGCTAGAGGGCGCTGTTTAACATTACAACAATTATTGCGCATTATCATGAGATTTTAAATATCATCCTATGTATCTTTTTACACAGTTAAATAGAGGACAAAATTGCTAAATAGTCGGTGCAAACCGCAACTTCCTATCTTTTTTGAAACCGAAGATATCAATAAAACAAATGCTAGACCGCTGACTATTTACATATTTTACGCGTAAAACAAATTTAAATTAGTTGAAACAAGATAATTAATGCCGTCCTAAATGTTCAAACGGCCGTCCATCGTTTTCGATGCACTTAAGCATTCTTTCCCGCGTAGACCAAACTGCACTCTCTAGTTCAGCTACTGAAATAGTTTGCATACAGTCCCTTATTCGTCCAATCATGTTATCCGGTTGCAAAAACTATATCTTTTACTCGACCCCATAAATAAAAATCCAGGCATGTTAAATCCGGTGATCTAGCCGGCAATGGAAAAATGCTGCCCCGTCCTATCCATCTACCAGGGTAGCTGGCATCTAAAATTGACGAACATTCACTGCGAAGTGGGCTGGACAGCCATCGTGCCGGAACAGTATTCGTCTTCAATTTCTAGGGGCACTTCCTCTAACAGAATCGGCAATTGCTCTGTTAAAAACTGTAGGTAATTGTGGCCATTTAGTTGGTTATTAAAAAAGAATGGACCGATAATTTGCCTTTCTAGAATCCCTGCCCAACAATTTACAGACCAACGACATTGGTGCTGAACTTCTTGCATCCAGTGCGGATTCGTTCTTGACCAATAGTGCATATTATGGACATTTACACTGCCATTACTATGAAGGTGGCCTCATCTGTCCACAATATACGTGATAGAATTTGGGGATCGTCTGCCATCATACCCAAGAACCAGTGGCAATAGTCTAGTCTTCGATCAAAATCTGCAGCAGTCAATGCCTGATCCAGGACTAAGTGATATGGATGTAACCTGAAAGATGTAAGATGATCATTACTGATTCAACAGTAGGATATGTATTAAGTAAACCTTTGTAAGTTTACAGTAGAATTTTAACATTGAAGATTCGCTTACCTGTGCTCTTTGATAATGTGTTTCACAGCCTACTAATTTTATGACGGGTGCCTTCGCTAGAACAGATTATTACTCGTATTTACCATTTTATTCTCTTCTTTTGTATACATTGTCGGTTTAGATGCTTAAGTGCATCGAAAACGATGAACGACTGTTTGAACATTTAGGGCGGCATTAATTAAATGGTTTCAACTAATTTAAATTTGTTTTACGCGTAAAATATGTAATAGATGTTGCATAGTCAGCGGTCAAACATTTGTTTTATTGATATCTTCGGTTTGAAAAAAGATAGGAAGTTGCGGTTCGCGCCGACTATTTAAGAATTTTGTCCTCTATTTAACTGTGGAAAAAGATACATAGGGCGCTATTTAAAAATCTCATGATAATGCGCAATAATTGTTGTAATGTTAAACAGCGCCCTCTAGCTATCATGTCAAAATTTATTCGGACTATTTATATACTGCATATTATTAAATAAGAAGAGCTCTTTTAAACGATACCTAGTTTGTTCAATTCCGTTGATTTATACCGAAGTTATTTTCATTTAAATAAAAACTTGTTTGACGTTCCCCACCACTACATTTTCTAAGACAGAGTAAAATACCCTAAACAAAAAGAATCAGAAATTTTGCAGTCTTTACTACGGCAATATTTAAAATATTTACATATTTTTGGAGAAAGAGCCAATTTTATGATCACCCCCTAGCGGCCATCTTACAAACTTGAAAATAATTTCCCGCGATTTCACGTAGTCGATTTACTTATTAAATATTTTTTTTCAATATTGTCAGATTTATAATTCCCGAGATATAGCCGGCGTCCATTCTCAGTTGGCCACCTACATGAGCAAGTTGCGAGTCACACACTCATCAGTCATCAGCCAACCACCAAGACTGACGCTACGTATTGTTTCTGTGCATTTGAGGAAAGAAATTATGAGTGTTGATACCGAGCGGTTTATTGTTGAAATTCAAAATCGCCCATGTTTATGGGAATCCGCATTGAAAGAATATTCCAACTTTACCATAAAAACAAGATTTTGGGACGAAATAGTTAATTTATTTAAAACCATGACGAGATGACGGGTCAAGAAAAAATTAGGTAACTGCACATTTATTAATTTATTGCAACTAACATTTAAATCATCCTATGTTGCCACGGCAATGGATTTTCCTCCACACGCGACTCTCGACGAATGGCAGCCACTGGCTACTTCATTTGGCAACCGTATGTGCCAGAGGTAGCCAATGCCACTAGATGGCGACGTCGCTATGGCATCTCAGTGAGGTAGGGCCTACTCGAGTCATTGGCCACATACCACTCGAAATACTCTAACGCGTCATTGAAAATTGAAACTTCAGAATGGATCATGTTAACCGTAGTTACGGCCAACATTTAAAAGCAATTATCTTTAAGAAATAATTGTAAAGAATGTTTTTTTGTATGATAATAAAATTTTAATTTAAAAAAAATACTTCTAAATGAATCACCCATTAAAAATACAAATACGGATACGAATACGAATACGAATACGAATGCAAATACAAATACAAATACATACACTAATACAAATACAAATACAAATGCAAATGCAAATGCAAATGCAAATGAAAATGCAAATGCAAATGCAAATGCAAATGCAAATGTAAATGCAAATGCAAATGCAAATAAAAATACAAATACAAATAAATACAAATACAAATACAAATACAAATACAAATACAAATACAAATACAAATACAAATACAAATACAAATACAAATACAAATACAAATACAAATACAAATACAAATACAAATACAAATACAAATACAAATACAAATGCAAATACAAATACAAATACAAATACAAATACAAGTACAAATACAAATATAAATACAAGTACAAGTACAAATACAAATACAAATACAAATACAAATACAAATACAAATACAAATACAAATACAAATACAAATACAAATACAAATACAAATACAAATACAAATACAAATACAAATACAAATACAAATACAAATACAAATACAAATACAAATACAAATACAAATACAAATACAAATACAAATACAAATACAAATACAAATACAAATACAAATACAAATACAATTACAAATACAAATACAAATACAAATACAAATACAAATTCAAATTCAAATTCAAATACAAATACAAACTTCTATTTTTGGGCCATCAATTGTTTATTGAAAACATCAACTCCGTACCATAATTTCTTCCACTCTTTTCAATATCATTCTAAATTGGTAAGTTATTGTTAAGTTGGCACTTATCCCATTTTCGTTTTAAACTACGAGACAACAACAGAAATAGCAAAAGAAAACACTTACGGCGAAATCGGTCGGATTTATATTTCCACACTAATTTAATTCGGAATTATTGAAACCGCCCAATAGAAAAGAGAAAGTCACAAGATGTCCGCCCGTCGTTTTGATTAATATTGAGAATAAATCGATCCAACAATGACAAAAACCGTAGCATGCGCGGTAAATTTGATTTTCGTCGCAACGTGCAACCCTCGCGATCTACGTTCGGGTTCTAGTATTTTGAACCGTAACACCTTTTTTCCACACGGTACCATATGCAGCAGTTAAGTCCAAGAAGACAACACCAGTTTTAAGTTTCGTTTCAAATCCAGTTTCGACATGCGTTGTTAATGCGAATACTTTATCAAAACTTCTACAGGATCGAAATCCTGCTTGTTCAATTGGTAATTTCTTTTCAATGAATGGATTAATTCTTTGAAAAATCAATATTTCCAAAAGTTTATAAACTACACTTAACAAACTTATTGGGCGAGAAGAAATGGGGTCTGTAGGAGGTTATTTTTCTTTAAAATTACCACCACTTTACATTTCTTTAAATCTGTTGGTAACTTACCTGTATTATAAATATCATTGAGAAACATAAGTAGCCACTTCAAAGAACAGTTTCCCGAATTTTTCAGAAATTCTAAATCTATTTTATTGAAATCGGTAGCTTCCTTCGATTTTGTCTTTTTTGATGCATGTTTTAGCTCTTCTAGAGTAAAAGATCTGGATATCTTTTCTGAGATAGGTGTAGATTTTCTTTTCTTTTAAAGACACATTTTCATCTTTGTGGTAATCGAGTTCTCTACTTTTATTGAGTTTGAAACATTAACCAACCAAGAAGCAATAGAATTTGGAGAAATGTTTCTATTTGTTTTAGCAGATTGATTTGTAGAACCTAATTTACGACTTGAATGTACGAAATTCATATTTTCCTTTAATGAGTTCCATTTCTCTTTTCTTCCATTATTTACAGTACAGCATCTCCTGTTTCTTTATTTGGATTGTCTAGATAGGATTTGTACAATCAATATGTTTCAGTCGACCAACACGGGACATATTCCTATTGAAAACCACGTGGAATTGATTTTTTGTTGCACATTTAGAAGCACCTACAAACCTAAAATAATTATCCGAAACCGGTGGTATCCATCTAAGAATAGAAGCCTTTTGAAAATTTCATCTTATTTTTCCTATAGTTTCTACAAACGGAATTTGAAGTCTAATTTGTAATAGCGAAGGTCTATGTTGACTTCTCGTCGACTAAAATCGTATATATTAAAAGTCATTCAATAATTAAATTAACTTTCATTGCTAACAACTGCAATAATTTTCTTTTATTTTTCAATCACAACAATCTATGTATCTGCATAGTAGGTAAATATCGTAAAATTGTGTAAAAGTGGAGCAATAAAACATAAATTGTTTAATATACAAAAACGCACACTAACATATGAAAATGAAGATTGAACGAGTTTTAATTACCCAATATGATCTGATAACGTTGGTTAAATCTCTCGAGGGTGCACACATTAGCTTACTTTAATAACTTCGCAAGCTTTAAAGCTATCGATCGAAAGATGTGCGTGTACCCCGAAAACTAGTTTTGTACGGTAATTCTTTATGTGACCAGCAATCGCTAAATATGTTGTATACAAAGGATTCATTGTAATTAACTATACCAATCAACTTATATAGCGGTTCGACATGGAACATTAACTGCCTTGTATTATGTGCTATAACTAAAAAGATTAAAGAATTTACAGCTTCCCTGTTTCGATGACAGATTACTTCATTAAAAGAAGATACAACTTATTTTTTTGTGATTAGTTCCGTGATTAAATTATGTGGTACCATATGTGATAGGGAGTAATTCGTTATATTAGCAAAATAAGTTGGTTAAAACCAACAAAAACTTCCAGGAGATAAAGTGATACAAGACCACATTACGCTGTTAAATGGTACTGAAGCGAATTAAAATGTCATTCAAAGATGTTTTAAATTTAATACAGCTTTAGTTTTTGTGAATACCAAATACAAACCTGTTACTCTCAGATGTTACCAACCAAAGGCCCTTTTGATAAATGCGTATTATATTGTAATATTGCCGCGTGATTCATGATAAGGCTGATGGGTGTATTTTAGGCAATATTTCATTTATTATATAACTTTAATACGTCCTTTGCACGTGCTACTTGAATTTCATACAAGCTTCATTATTTTAAAATTGTCTTTAAACACGATCAACTTTTGAAATGAAAAATGACTGAAAATTAAGTGTTGGGGATACATATAAACCGTTTAAAAGTTGTTTTATTAACTGAATAATATAGTAGAGAATGATGAGACTACAGCTATTTGAAAGTTTATTAACTGTTGTTTTATTTCTGAAACTTATATTTCTTCGTGGTAGTTTTTAAATTTTTTTGAAAACTGCTTCAACAGAGTAGTAATAAAAACATGAGAACGTCATTGTGTATGCTTTTAGGACTAAAACGATTTATTATACTCTTATTTTTTTAAATGGTAATAAAGGCTAACATAAACAATAGAAATATTTTTATTGTGTTACAGAATTTAAAGCTTCGGAGTCGCATATACGGAAACATACGACATGCTTATTGTATCCAGGGGTCGCATTGTACCGACAATGTTTTATATAATTACAACATAACGGACAATTTATGGTCCTGCAACTTAGTTACAACGTGTTTGAGGTATTTGGGATTATTTTAGTGCGCCTTTTGTTTTAAGCGGTTTCTGGAAAATGAATGAGCAAATAGAAATAGTTATTAAGTGCGCAGGATGGTTTTGACTACGCTGCATATTTATGTTTGAACTTTCAAAAGTTAAAATTTATTGCAAACGTAACTACTGCACCGCCATTCAAACCTTATTTATCTAGTGCAAATGTTTCGGGGGGTCATCTGTAAACGCAAACGTAGGGGAGACCTTTGTAACCTAAACTAAATTTTATGTTTAAGGATGATGTACCCGAAACTCAGACACACTCGTATGAAACACGTATTGACATTTGTTCTGTGTTTTGTGTTACGAACATAAAAAGTAGTGACGAAAACTAACTTATGCAAACACATCACGTATACATACACTGACTTTATTTGTTGTAATGAATGAAGGAGAAGTATAACAAACGTATTGCATTTTTGCAAATAACAAGTGAATTATTAAGTGAACAAGATATTTGTAAAATGTTTGTGAGTTAGGTTGAATAAAAATTAAAGCAAAAAATACCGGTACAGGGTACCGCGAACTTAAAAGTTCGTCTGGTAAAAAGTAACGCTACAGATGTGTTAATTTGAAAAGCGAGAAACAAAATGAAATTTGTCATTTGAGCCGGGGTTCCCCAAATTTACTTAAACAAGAAATATCTTTGCTGTAGGTATATGGGATATAAAAAAACTTATTACTGATGGTTTATGAGATAATGATGAGGTGATTATTTAATTTTTATTTAATTGCAATCCTTGCATTTTATCGCTTAGTTCACAGACTAATAAAAATTAAAAAAAAAGCTTTGCTGAAGATTGTTTAAGTATATAAACTAAAATATCAGTTAAAGTGGGTACACAGCGATTACATATTACTATTCATTTCATATTTCAGTGCATTTAGGAAATTGAGAATGAAAATGACGATGGGTATCAATATCATGGCAGGGTGAGAAATTACGTCCGTGAAGTTAGCACCCCATTTCTCAAAATTTTTAATTTTAAAATGTTGTTACTGATTGTTCGCACTTTGTTCTACAGGGTGTTTCAGAATAAGATGCTGATCCTTAAGGGTGTCAATCCTTACGCGATTTTAAGAAGAAAAGTTCAAATAAACATATGTCCTAAACCTCTTAACTTTTGATCTACAAGGTGTTCAAGTTTTAAGAAAAAACGTTTTTTTATCATAACTTTAATATATTTATAGATATTTTAATAAAATTTGGCATATGCCTTCTAAGCTACAACAGCTATTTTTGATTTAGAAATTTTTAATTTTTTTATTCAGTGGTTATTTAATGTTAGTTCTTTTATTTTAATGTTAAAATTATTATGTATTAAATTATCAATAATTATTTGCCAAATCTTTTTTACACGAAAATATATCTATAAAGATATTAAAGTTATGATAAAAAAACGTTTTTTCCTTAAAACTGAACACCTTGTAGATCAAAAGTTAAGAGGTTTAGGACATATGTTTATTTGAACTTTTCTTCTTAAAATCGCGTAAGGATTGACACCCTTAAGGATCAGCATCTTATTCTGAAACACTGTGTATATTGCTCCAAAATAACAATGTTTCAACTCAAATAGTTTTCGAATTAAACAAAAAAAATCTACTTTTTGAGTTGGCACCCCTTATTTCAAAAATCTAAAATATTGAGACAGTTTTACGTTGTTCTAGTTGTTCTGAACATTGTTCCAAAAGAACAAATTTATAACTCAAATTATAAGCACCTAAATTAAAAAAACAATTTTTGAGTTGGCATCCCTTTTTGTAAATATCGAAAAATTTCATACTGTTCTACTTTGTTCTAGTTGTTCTTAGCATTGTCGCGAAAGAACAAATCTATAATTCAATATATAAGGTCAAAAATTAAAAAGAAGATTTTGGAGTTGGCACCACTTTCTTCAAAAATTTAAAATTTTGATACAGTTCTAGATTGTTCTAGTTTTTCTGAACATTTTTCCAAAAGAACAAATCCATAACTCAAAATATAGGCTCCCAATTTAAAAAAAAAACAATTTCTAAATTATGACCCCTTTTTTTGCAAATATCGAAAAATTCAATACTGTTCTACATTGTTCTAGTTGTTTTTAATATTGTCGCGAAAGAACAAATCCATAACTCAATCTATAAGCTCACAAATTAAGCAAAAATTTTAAGTTGGCACCCCTTTTCTTCAAAAAATTTTTAACTAAGAGTGTCCATATTCACACATTTCCCAGAATTCATAATCTTTACCTGTACTGTGTACTATTGAAGACAACAATACAACTTCTTTTGTCAATTCCATTTTCTTAATTGCCCGAAGCATTAATGGAATTTATAATTCAATTTTGAAATAATGTTGAAATATTTGAACAAAGGTTTTAATTATAGTATTTAGTTATTGCCCCTACAACCGCGATCTAAACGATAGTGCATGAGACAACATCCATTGAGAAAAAGAGATAAAACAATGCGCAATTGCAATAACAATTAGAATTTTGAAGTTATTTTAACATGTATTCCATCATGACAATGAAGATTGAAAAAATGGAATATATTTTGTAATGGAACACAATATCTCGTAGATTTGTAATCCAAACTTGATAAACTTGGTGTTCGTAAGAGGTGGTTGCCCGTCTGTGTGACCGAGGCATATGCTGTCGATGTTCGTCGGTCCTTCATGATTACTAATTCTTAGAATATTTATCACTCTTTCTTTGTGACTATTTGAAACTCATGTAAGTTATTGAGTCATAAGTATTACCCTAAGGTTTACCTCTTATTTATATATAGGGTGTTAGTGAAAGTGTTGCAAGAAATAGGTCAATGATTAGATATCAGTTTAAATCCATAGAAGTCGTTGTTCACGTTATCTAATAATGATTTGTAAAGAAGGTTGTCATATAATTAATTTCGGTTTTTTAATTCTGTCAATTTATGGTTTTTGATTTTTTTTATTCTGCATGTTTCAATTTCAAACACACCTTGTATAAGATGAAAAGTTATCCAATGGTTTTAATACCAAATATTGTAAGACCCTATTTTTTTCTCGGCAAATTACAAATAGACGTATTTATGCTTTGTTGTCGTAATTTCAATTCTAGAATGATCATTTAAATCGCTAACATTTGATACCTCAAGAACCAATTTTAGAGTTTGATTAATATTTGTGCATAATATGGATAGCCCAAATAACACTTTAAAGAGAGATTTTCTTTATTTTTACTACACATATTATAAAGATACATAAAGATGAGAGAGTTATGCATGTAATTCTGTCTGGATGCAGGCCGGGCGTCAGTCTGTCTACACAATATCTCGAAAACCACTGGATTTTTATCAAACTTGGCATATAAATACTACTATATGTAATAGCGCAAATATAATTAGATTTTGGTTATAGTCTGTTGAGCCAAAAGGTCCGTAACTTACATATTTTCAGTAATTGATTTGTTCTTCGTTGAGGAGGGGCACAAAAACCACTATAAGTCGTTTTTGCAGGCAACGTTTCGTGCAGCAGAATGTGAACTTCTTCAGGCCTTTAAAAGAAGTGCACATTCTGCTGCACGAACGCTGCCTGCAAAAAACAACATAGTGGTTTTTGTCCTCCTCAACGAAGAACAAATCAATTACTGAAATCTTATAGGAGGAAATATCTACCCTTCATTACATATTTTCCTATCCTTGGAATATTTTACAAAATATCCATTTTACACAATTTTTCTTAAATTGGTTGTTTTGTTTGTAATTTTGTTACATACAACTTTTGTTCGCACTATTTTTTGATCCGATAAGTAATTATTGAGATAAGACAATCACATGACACAACTTTACAACAAAAATGAAAGAATTTGTGGGCTTGTAGTAAACTTATTAAATTGTCCTTTTGAAACAGGTTTATCCATTTGGAACAATGCTCATAACAATTAAAACAATGTATCAAAATTTTAGATTTTTTAAAAGTGGTACCAGCTCCAAAATTTTGTTTTTAATTTTTGAGCTTTAATATTGAGTTATGGATTTGTTCTTTTGGGACAATGCTAAGTATAACTAGAACAACGTAGAATAGTATTGAATTTTTCGATATTTGCAAAAAGTCAACTTAAAAATAGTTTTTTTTTTTAAATTTGGGAGCCTATAATTTGAGTTATGGATTTGTTCTTTTGGAAAAATGTCCAGAACAACTAGAACAACGTAGAACTGTAAGAAAATTTAAAATTTTTATTTTTAATTTTGAGCTTATATATTGAGTTATGGATTTGTTCTTTCGCGACAATGCTAAGAACTAGAACAATGTAGAACAGTATTGAATTTTTTCGATATTTGCAAAAAAAGATATACTAACTTAGAAACTGTTTTTTTTTTAAATTGGGAGCCTATAATTTGATTTATGGATTTGTTCTTTTGGAACAATGTTCAGAACAACCTAGAAGTGTATCAAAATTTTAATTTTTTGAAAAGGTGCCAGCTCAAATCTTTTTTTTTATTTTAGAGCTTAGATATTGAGTTATTGACTTGTTCTTTTCCGACAATGTTAAGAACAACTAGAACAATGTAGAACAGTATGGAATTTTTTAATATTTACAAAAAGGGGTGCCAACTCAGAAATTGTTTTTTTAATTTGGGAGCTTATAATTTGAGTTATGGATTTGTTCTTTTGTAACAATGTTGAGAACAACTAGAACAAGGTAAAATTGTCCCAATATTTTAGATTTTTTAAAAAAGGGGTGCCAACTCAAAAAGTAGTCTTTTTTGTTTTATTCGAAAACTATTTAAGTTGAAACATTGTTACTTTGGAACAACATAGAAAAAAGTGAGAACAATCAGTAACAACTTTCAAAATTAAAAATTTTGAGAAATGGGGTGCCAACTTAACGGACGCTAAAAAATTCACTAAAAAAAAGTGAAAACTGTGGAGTAGGCCTATCAGGGTAACCGCATGAAAAAAAACGATGAGTTTTACATTTATGAATTTTAAATAAATTAAATTCATAAAGGTAAAACTCGTCGAAATATTAATTGTTTGAATATAAACACAGTTCTACGTTCAAAAAAAGAATTTTTTACTGTACCAATAAATTATTAACAACAGCAATAGTGTATTTGAACAATATTTGGAATTATCATTAAACCCATCAAAATGTTCATTTTGTAAATAACAATCCACTCCAACAAAATTTTTATTGAATAAATAGACACATTTAAACAATGTATCATGCATAACAATCGTTTCTTTTAATAAATGAACGGGGGATAAGTCAGATTACGACGAAATGCAGCGCGGAGTACAAGTGCTATTCATCGTATTTTGAAATCCCGCCCGGAACATAGCAACTTTGCGCGTTGATTGACGGGTGAGAAATAGTTGCATCGGGATTTTTTTTGTCAATACTAGAAACTACTTTATCTTTAACAAGGTTCTGTCACGAAAAAACATCAAGTGGACTGGAAAAAAGATAGGAGCCGAAAAAAAAAAAAAACTTTTTTTAAGTCGTTCTGTCGACTTTGAAGAGCAATAACTTTTTTCCCGTTAAATACCCAGTTTTTTGTCATATAACATTGTTGACAATATTACTCAAAACGAATCCAAAAACACCAAGTTTATGACTATGCGATAATCAAAACGCGATATATAAAAATTCCCAAAAAACACCAAATATGGCGCGCCAAAAGAAAAATAAAATTTGACTATGGCTGCACTGAAAAAAGTAAGTTTAGACTTTTTTATTACATTTTTCGGAATGGCCACGATCGCTTACATCTATTCTGAAAATTTGATCAACGTGCCTCTTATAATAAGTGAAATATTAAGGTTTTTCTAAAACACCGATTTTTGGTTTTCACCCTGTATTTAAATACTCAAGCGGCTTTTTAATAAAGTACCCAGATTATTTATAGGCATACTAGGACGCAACTTTTGTCCATTTAACCGACATTGTATCTCCAACGGTTTCCGATATCCCCATGTCGTTCATTTTAAACTGGAGTTATGGATTATTTATTCCAATAGATGAGTAGTTATAGTAGCAGAAAGTTATTGTGTAAAATTTATTCTCATGAATTTAAAATGTTTTGAAAGTGCCATCTGTTATTCACAAGTTGCAAACATTTTAAAAATAAATCAGTAGTATGGTAAATGTTTTGACTATTTAGATTATTATGCTTGTTACTGTCATCTAGTCGTCGTTAAGTACACTTTCTTCTCCCACTCTTGTGACGGTGCACTGTTAAGTCGTTAGTGCTAATTCCACTCCTTTTACCTGCACCTATAAGCATAGCCTAAGTATTATTTAAGTTGCATATACATTCAAACTTCCCTAATAAAATTATGCCCAAAAAACGGAAGGATTGAAACTGATCAAGATTATGCCTTTAAAAAATCGGAAAATTGAGGACGATGTTTTAATCCACCAATTAAAAATGTAAAATTTGTTCATAAAATATTGCAATAATATTATATCGGAAGAATCTCTCCTTAGGCGTTTTAACGCGCTGCCGCCATAAAAGTTTTTGCATTTTTTGACACAGTAGATGAATTTATAGATATCTGTGCTTTTAGTAACAACTTTTTTTGTGAAACGTGAAACTCATAATAGTTTTAAAAGAAGCATTTTGCACCACGGCACAAAATATATTTTTGAAATAAAAATCCATTTCGATATTTTTTTAATTTTGAGATTGGCAATACAAACTGACAGGTTATGAACTTCAAATGTTAATTTATAACAGTATTTAAATTCCACCAGGGCATCCCACTCTTAAAAGGTTGTTTTCCTCGGGATTTGACTCACTTGTGCTTTCACGTAGTTTCTACTAATTTTTCAATTTATATTAGAATATTAAGTAAAATCAACAAGTTTCAACATCAACCTATTGTAACATTTTAACCCGAGGCTTAAAATTGGTGAGAGTCCCAATTAATCGAAATGCCTGGCAACTCTTATCGCAATAAATAACAAACGTTGTGGTTGTTGCAAAAAGGAATCCTCATATTGTGTTTGCTAAAACCATAAGAAAGGAGTGTTTCGTTGTACTTAATTTAATTACGATTTGTATGATTTTAGAATCCGGTAAAAACATATACCAGTTCGTTCGTAGGTAGTACCATGTAATACATTGATAATTTGTTCGTTGCGTTTACGACGGTCACTGGAAATACAACATATTAATGTGTGGTGTTGAAACAGACGTATACTCAGTATACTATTGGCGCGGAGTAATAAACCTGCCAGAATTATCGAATCTCCCGTATTGCAGTGGCGTAGGTACCTGATACGTTTGGAAAATCATATTTTTAGTAGCTAAATATATTATATTTATGTCATATATTATTTATATGTTATTTATTTTATTTGTATAGTTGATCACATTACAAATTTTACTTCTTACGTATTATATACCATTATTTTTGTATCTTGGTATAGTACCCACATCTACGGCTATGATTCTCGTTTCGTCACTACCTGGGCTGATGGCAAAGTGTTTACACAGATTAAACTATTGTTCTCAGACCCTAGATGGGTTGATATGTGGCAAGAGCAGCACAATGATCGTATTTTGGTTAGAATTTATTGGTTTTTACTTAACCGTAGAAGTACCGCTTTCACAAGAAAATAAAGAATTATTTCAAGCAATTATGATTTATTACTCCGCGCCAATAGTATACAGACTTTAGAATATAAGTTTCCATTAAAGTTTCCTATAAAAAGCACTGGTAAAATATCAAAATATAATTAAAATTTAGGTTAACCACTTACTTTTCTTACTAAACAATCTCTTTAAATCGATTATAAATATAACCTTGTATCGACTACCTGCATTAAGTGTTCTGTAAGTCCAGGCATCTTTCTGACTATATGACTATGAATTATCAAAACCAATGGAAATACAATATATCAGAATAAGTCATGTTGAAAAATTATAAACAAACAACTTTGTTCAAATAATGTAAATTATGTAGTTAGTTTCAAAACATTTACATTCTACCAATCAGAAAAAAAATAAGAAGCGTGCTATAATGTTAACGCTATGGCTCACTATATAACGCTTTTGCTTATCGTAATGGAAATGTTATAGACGCAAATTATAAACAGTTTGAGACGAGGCATTTGCCTATGGGGGACGAATTTAGGGGCGGTATTTTTACGACCAAAACAGGACAGAAAATTTGTTTGTTATTTTAGTAATGAAGAGCAAAAATGATAGTCGAAGAGTGAAAGTTTTTATACTCAGTATACTGTTGGCGTGGAGTAATAAACCTGTCAGAATTATCGAATCTCCCGTATTGCAGTGGCGTAGGTACCTGATACGTTTGGAAAATTATATTTTTAGTAGGTAAATATATTATAATAGTAAAATCTACCTTGATACGAATTATTATGTGTTTTTTATACAGTTTGCTCTTTTCGAGCCTTTCTAGGTGGAGGTGAATGAAATAACAACTCAATATGTTGTCAACGCCGACGTTTCGCCCCCTATGCGTAGGGCTTTATCAAGGCTCATAACAATAAAAAGTTGATAGTCTCAATTACCATCAATTGATGTATCGTCACACACATTGAAAAAACAGTCATACATATATATATATATATATATATATATATATATATATATATATATATATATATATATAGTTATATTATAGTTGTGGCTAAAAACGATATTTAATTAAAAGACAAACAAACAAACCCAACTTGATACAAAGACAAAGACAAACAAATTTGTCGTTTGTATCAAGTTGGGTTTGTTTGTTTGTCTTTAATTAAATATCGTCTTTAGCCACAACTTATATATATATATGTATAACTGTTTTTTTAATCCGTGTGTGACGTTCCATCAATATGGTAATTGAGACTATCAACTTTTTATTGTTATGAGCCTTGATAAAGCCCTACGCATAAGGGCGAAACGTCGGCGTTGACAACATATGAGTTGTTATTTCCATTCACCTCCACCTAGAAACGTTTGAAAAAGCAAACTAGTATAAAAATTTATAATCTTGGAAAATACCTTCACCTAATTATTATGTGGTTTCTTTTATTGTTTCAATCCTTACTTTGTGGAATCTATTTTTCATAGTAAATAATTTAATTCAGCAATATTCCACCGTTTAATAAGATATAATAGATACAAAACTTTTGTAAAACACAGTATTTGAATATAAAATTAAACTCTAAAATCGATAAATGACAAATGTGTCGTTTCTCAATTTGTCTATTTTAAATTTTAATTTTATATAGGTACGTATACTGAGTTTTACAAAAGTTATGAATCTATTTGTATCTTATTAAACTGTGGAATATTTCAAAAAAAATTATTTACTATTATGTGGTTTGTTTCTTATTATTACAATTAAGAATCGATATAGCTAAATAAAGTAATTTTAAAACAATTATTCTTTAGCGTCAAAATGTGTGTTGGATTATCTATCATCAGGTAAAGTGGGGTTGTTAGCGCTGTCATTACGGCAGACGGGTTGTAATTTCTGCGAAAGATTACAGATAATTAGTTGTTTGACCGAAGGGCTTCGTATACTTTCTAAATGAAAAATATGTTTAGTTTGTTATTAGCAATGAATCGGCTTGTTTGTTTGTTTGTGTGTTAGTGCAAATAATTTTGAAATGGAAAACTTTTCACCAGCAAAACGTGTTAAAAGTGGTGCGTTATCTGCTAATGAAAAAATTATAATTTTAAATGTGCATGACGCTGTTCGATGTCAACACCCTGCAAAAAGTGTCGATGATATTGTAGGATTATGTTTTGCAATGACGGGAATATCAAAATCCACCATTTACAAACTAGTGAGGGAAAAAAAAATTGGGACAAGTGCTTCACCCACTTCCATCTCCTGGTCGGCGCCCGATGGAATTAGATGATGCAATGAGGAATTCTGAGATTCCTACAATCGATAAGATTTTACTAGCAGTAAATGAGGATGAAAATCTACCCCAGATGAGTCGTAGAACACTGTGGAAAATTATTCGCAAGTTGAAGTTTACTTGGGAGAAGATAAATAGAAGATCCGTTTTAATTGAAAAACAAGAGATTATTACATGGAGGAGAAATTATCTTCGGGAAATAAGAAAATATAGGCGTGAAGGCAGGCGTATATTCTATTTGGATGAAATCTGGATCAATGCAGGACATACCGTAAAAAAAACATGGCATGATAATTCCGTTACGAGTGTTCGACAAGGATTTATAGAAGGGCTATCGACAGGATTTCGACCGCCTTCTGGGAAAGGAACACGGTTAATTATTACTCATATTGGCAATGAAGATGGCTTTGTAGATGGTGGTTTGTTAGAATTCGAATCAAAGAAAACTGGCAACTACCACGAAGACATGAATGCTAATGTGTTTGAAGAATATTTTGAGCAGATGCTAGATTTGATACCCCAAGGATCTATAATAGTTATAGACAACGCCAGCTACCACTCACGAAGATACGAAAATTTACCTACCAGCGCTTGGAGGACAGCAGAAATTATGGATTGGTTATCTGTTAAGAATATAACTTTCGAGGATGACATAGTAAAAAGGGAATTATTGGATATTCTTAAAGTTCAAAGGAATAAGTATATACGTCATGTTATTGACGAAATGGCAAAGAATCGGGGCATTGAAGTACTGCGTTTACCACCTTACCATTGTGAGCTGAATAGAGTTGGTTTGGGCTCAAGTAAAAGGTGACGTCGCTCGTAACAATACCACTTTTAAACTCGACGACGTGAAAAACTTCTGGAAAATGCATTAAACAAAGTAACACCTGAAATATGGAAGAACTGTGTATCTCATGTCGTTAAGGAAGAAGACAAATGTTGGCAACTTGATAATTTAGTAGAGATAACATTGGAGCCAATTATTATATCAGTAAACACACAAGACAGCGATTCTGATTCCGAAATGGAAATTTCAGACGAGGAAGAAAGTTAAATGACCAAGCGTAATGTGCCTGAAACAGTGTTCTACTCTCTAAACACCATTTATTGTAACCATGAGTGAGTATTGTCAGTTATTTTTAAATATACCTATTTTTACCTACTAATGTCTTGTTATTTAAATGAACATTTTTATGCCTGTTACTTTTATCTATTCATTTTGATAAGTTTCCATGACAACCACATTATTTTATAATTGAGCCAAATTTACTTTTTGATGCCTAAAAATCGGTCCCCGCAAATTAATTGTAATTGTAATAAATGTACTGACGATATCTGCATTAGTATTTTATTTTATATTTATGTCATATTATTTATATGATATTTATTTTATTTGTAAAGTAGATCACATTACAAATTTTACTTCTTACGTATTATTTAGCATTATTTTTGTAAATACCCACATATACGGGCTATGATTCTCGTTTCGTCAGTACCTGGGCTGATGGCAACGTGTTTACACAGATTAAACTATTGTTCTCAGACCCTAGATGGGTCGATATGCTGCAAGAGCGGCACAATGATCGTATTTTGGTTAGAATTTATTGGTTTTTACTTAACCGTAGAAGTACCGCTTTCACAAGAGTATAAAGAATTATTTCAAGCAATTATGATTTATTACTCCACGCCAATAGTATACAGACTTTAAATAATTTGCAGAAGAAGTACAGAAAAATAAAAATCGCATGCAAAACCTGAAACATTTTACTTATGCGCAAAATTACGAATAGAATGAAAAAATAGTAATTTTGAAAGACGACAATATGAGTCCTTATGAACCTATTTAAGTTTAAGTATGAGGGTAATGCTTATAAAAAAATTTAGGAAACATTTTTTTTAATAGGTGTAGTACGCCTGTCGATTTTTTTTACGCCTGTCGATTTTTTGTGACTTTTTCCCTTGAACTGTTTGTCTGCTCACCGATTTAAAAGCGCAGTGGTTTTGAACAACATCTTGTGAAATTGATGTTTTTATATACAGGATGATTTTATTTTTAATGGGATAAGCGTAATCCCTAGGTATAAGAGATCAAAAGATTTCGATTGGCCCGAATATGCTTTTATCCATGTTGTGTGTTCAGAAATACAGGGTGTCAATTTACGCCATTTTATTTTGGAGAATTCCTTAACAAATTTTGCTATTTCATACAATCACCGCCAAAATTTCTGCACTTAGCTTTAAGAGTGACAATTCAGGCTTTTACTACGGACATACCAGAAAACGGATGTTTCTTCTTTACAAATTGTGAGGAAAGTTTGTTTTCCTCACTAGCGAGGAAAATAATGTCGTGTTACAAAAATGCCTCTAAAAAAAATGTAAGAATGGTCTTATTAGAACTATACGCGCCTAGTGCTGGAGTTAAACAATTTAATTTAGTATTCTTCAGATTTATTTAATTTAATGATCTTATATTTCGACTCTAAAAATTCTAACCTACATTTATTGGTTAGATTTTACGCGGCTGCGCTTATGACAGATTGAGACCACACTGATACGACAGAACACTGTAGCGTGACTGTCGTGTGAAAAAATGTTGTGGTTCAACACATGAGGAAATCCTTTTCCCACTCCTCTTTGTCGCTTTCAAAACTTGTTGGACAAGTAACTATTGTTACTTAATTTTTGCAGAACTATAGTTACAACACACCGTTCTATATATTAGGCAATATATAATATAGATTATGGGTATATGGTTATGTTGGATCTAAACAGGGTTCATACGACAATACTTTCATTTCTCAAAATAAGATAAACTGATTATTTTAATTAAATTGAAACCAACCTATAAAACAGTAAAGTGTCATTTCTCATAGACTTTCTGCCAATGTTGCAGATATGTCCAGCAGCAATGGATATGATTTAAATGTTCAAAACAGACATCTTAGAGAGAGGCCACTGTTGCAACAATGGAATTTGTTACGAAAAAGTCTCAGCCCAACGGTTACTGTGAACAAAAATATTTTGCATCAAGTACTCGAAACAACTTGTTCTGGGCGTATGTGTTTCCGGTGCCAGTCAGTGTTACAAACTTGCAAAAATGAATATCACTAACACCTCTGAAGTTCAAAGCAGAATTTTAATAATCAAAACAGGGGATTCAAAAACAAGATTTCCACCACGTTCATCGTGAATGACTACACACCAAACATAGTTTATGTGATAGAGGTGTTGAAAGTGTTACCCCTTAGACCTCCCCCACGCTCCACATCAACGCTTTTGTATTAATTGGAGAGCTCTAAAGTCTACAACACGTAAACAATAAGTGATGATTATAACATGTTGCGGAAAGATTCTCGGAATGGGTGCCCGTGTAGCACGAATTCCCGAATACTGCTTTACGCACAAGTTGCGTATGATATTTTTGCACAATTTTTTTTTCTATAATTGCATTCTCAAATCTCTATTATTGTGATATGTAAATCACAAAAGTTAATTAGTAAGCTGTGACTATACACATATGCACTAATGTATACATTCATCTAACATCTAGTTAACCTATTTTAATTGTCAAACTTTTATTTGAAGATTTGAATTGTTTTACAACATTTACAACAAATACAATGTGCGTAAATTGCATTCTAGATAACGAACAATGTAAGTAACACAAACAAATTGTTAGTGTAAAGCTTCTAATGTGGAGTATTTTTTGGTACAAACACATGTTCGAGATAACAGCATTTCGGTGCCTGCTTTACATGTGCTCTTGATTGTTTCATAGGAAAGGAGTGCAATAAAATTTCTTTGAATATTTTAAAATTCTTGGCCAGACCAAATGTTAGCCCAATATTATTCATTATCTATCAGCAAAGATTATATCTTTGCTATCAGTTACTTTTTTAGTTAATGCTGAGATAAACATTTTAAGTTGTTAAACGTCATGGAGAGTGGAAGTCTGAAGAAAAATGTTACGTTGCCGAATCAATTTTTTATAAATGTAAGCGTCAAATCAAATTATAGAAGGGGAAAATTCACTTTTAAAAAACGATTTTTTAAACAATTTTCTCCACGATCATTAGTAGAATATAGTAATTTTGCCCTTGGAATAGAATATTTATTTTAAAACACTTACTTCTTATGGGTTTTGCATGTATTTGTATTCGATAAATATGGTTCATTCCAAGCTATCTGTCCGGTGAAGGATTAGCTCCTATTTATTTTTAGGTGCACACAAATGCGAAATGTAAGTATATTAGCTAATCTATATATTGTTGAAAAGCTGATTTTAATGAAGTCAAAGGCAACTATGGTTTCCATTTAAAAAAACTAAGTTTATGTGGGATCACGACTATTGGTGGCCAAAGTTAAAAATTGACCACACCATTTGATTCTACGCTAAAAACTGCACAAGAAAGGTCTTTGCATGTTTTCCTAAATTTTTATCAACAGATGAGATATGGAACCCTGTCAAAATTTGGAAAAATTCAATTTTGGTCCATGCATCAAAAAAGAAAAGAGATAGCAAATTTTTGTTTTTGTTACGTGAACAGTTTTACTCTAACAGTAGTAGTTACCTAAATACCCTGCAATCCCATCGAAATCGGTCCACCCCGTACTGTCAGTGTCAAATGCAAGTTAAATGTTTTAGATGTTTTTGAGGCAAGTATTAATTTAAATTTTATAAAATGAATGAAAAATCGAGTGAATCAGATATGATTGTAAAGAAAATTAAACCTACTCGTGTAGCTCACGGTCGCTAAACGCTCGCGTTCGCGAGATCTTTCAATCATATCGAATTTCATTCTAACGCTGTCCACAGAACTATTCGCTCGTGACGAAAAATCAGTGTGTGGTAATTCGTAAAAGGCTATTTTCAAGCGGAATACAAAAAGAATTGAATGATTATTGTAGGACAACAACGATGTTACCTTTTCGAGTTCTGGCTTTATTCAGGTAGCGTGCACACTGCTTCGACGACAGTCTTCAGTGGAAACTATCCATTTATGAATTTTACGTTATTGAACTATTTGGGTAACATAATTAAATAGTTTGAATAAACGTAATGGAATTTTTGGTACAATTGTGAAGTAAAACCGTCGTTTTTGTTTCATTATGGGAAGCACTCTGCGCTTTATGACAGAGATGGAAATTCTGATATTACTTGCTGTAATGCGTTGATTTCATATTGTGTGCAATATCCAAGGTCGAATTCTCGTTGGAAATTCGTGTTGTAACGGCCTATGACAGACTGTTTATCGAACGAGTGAATAAACGCTACAGAATAAGAAGTCATTAAGTTTTATAGTGAATTTTAGTTCTAATTAAAGTTTGATAATTAGAATACCTGATGTGTGATTAATAAGTGATACCATTAAAATTTTCTGTGAGCAATTATCATCGCTCCTTCGTTTAGATCTTAGATTGATGATTATTCAAATTATGTTAATTTTACGCTAATTAAAAACCCTTCAAATTCTATTCAATTATGTTTTTGCTTTGCGCTTTCATAACATTTAAGATTTAGGATTGTACTTATTCAAGGTTAAGTTGAGTCAAGTACACTCATGAAATTTAAAACTTGGACACCACAATTTCTGTAAACAAAAGTTTGCACATTGTGAAGCGGGCTTAAGGGTATCATTTACAATTCTAACAGCAGGTAGTCTCAGCAGGGGTTATCTTATAGAAGGACTGTAGAATGAATCATTACACTAAGCACGTTTTAGAAAATAGGTAATTTACGTTGCTTACTTAATTTTTCTTTAAAGAATATATTTGAAGGTATCGCTAATTAAACACCATAGCTCGATTAATTATCGAATCAAAATTTTGTTTAGGAAATGTTTACAAAATAAAATTAGAAATAATTTTGATTTAAAAACGTCTACAAGCAATAACTTTTAAATTAAATCAAAAACTAAACATGGTTATTTGGGTTGACTGATTATTACTTATTTTTAAATAAATCTAACCTACTAATTATTGTAAGTTATTAAAAAAATCATTAAACTCTCTATTCATAATATTTAGTCCTTACAAAATGTATATTTTATGACGTTTCATTTTTTCTGTAGTTAATATAAAAGTGAAAATAAAAACTAAGGCAATTCTTATTGTCAACGTATATATTTAGTTTTTTGACAAGAATTTATTACATAATTATAATTAAGATACCAAGTTATAGTTTAAAATTAAATGAAAACGTTTTTTTTTAAATAAAGGTATTACTATATAAATAAATATAAGAAATCAATAATGGGTGTGACCTCCATTATTATTGATACATTCTTGGAGGCGTCTGCTCATTGACGCTATCAAGGTATCAATATAATTAATATTAATCGTTTCCCATGCGGTATCAATGGCTGCAATTAGTGCATTACGGTTTACTGGTATAAAATTTGGCCCTTGTTGTCTTCGGATAACAGCAAGTATTCGAGCCCAAACATTTTCGATAATGTTAAAATCTGGGCTTTTGCTGGCCAGGGTAACAGCTCAAGTTATTTTCGTATCCAATTGCGCACAACCCGCGAAGTATGAATATAAGGGCGTTGTCCTTTAACAACAAAAAAACATTATGAAAATGTAAATTCAACAGATCCCGAACTATTTTTGGAGAAAGTGTAGTGAAATAAAAATACTTACTTGTTGGAAAATATAATATTCGTCTGGATAAAACACTTCGACTGAAGGTTTCATAATAGTTTCCAAAATATCTAAAATTACGCAACAGAATCAAGACGTCCATCGATAGCCCAACAAACTCCTGACCCTGCGCGAACCCAACCCTCACACATTATTTCACAGAAAATATCCACTTCTGCTTGTTAGGACATAAGTGATTATTTTCGTAACGAGTTTTTTTCCGCATTCTAAAAAACTTTTAGTGGTCCATCGTTGCGGCTAATGAACGTTTTTTCGCCGCTAAAATCATTCGGATTCCAAAATTCCACAGGTCCGTTCACATATCGCCTTGCAAATTCATCAGCACCGAGATGAGGTGGCATTTTCACAACACTTCTGAAATTTTAAACTAAAATGGAATTTACATTTCTTACTTTATTTATTGGTTCACACTCACCCTTCTCAAACAGTAGGTAATTGTTTATTTATTACATACTTCTAATGACCAATGTAACAACCCTTAGAGCAATATGACTCAAAGGAAGTAAATTAAACAAGCAAGGATATTCTATTGTTTATTGAAACTTATTCATAAAGTAAAAGCCATTTCCTTATAATGCTAATGGACAGGATTTTCTTTTAAGTATTAAGATTACAATAGAGGACTTATAAACTTTCGAAAATATCTAATTATAAATATTTATACACTGCAATTGCGCTTTTTCCTTAATAATTTCTTAGCAATAACATACACGTTCTTGGTTTTGTTGTCATAAATTTGATATGATATAAATTTGTGTTTCTAATATTACATCACAAACTAATCTTTATTCGCCAAAAAATTGTTGCTTAAGTTAAAGCTTCGTACACACCTGAACAACAAACCGAGCAACAAACATAACAACGAACCGAAAGTCAAACAGAACGACAAACGATCTTTTATGATTTCCAATAATCCGAACAACAAAAACTGGAACGTTTGTGCTGTTCCCATAATTATTTTCAGTAGTTTTCAGTTCATATATATTTATTATTGAGAAGAGAAAATTGCGGAAAACAAGAAGATAGTGCCAACCAAATTTTTACGCACAAAGAAGAGTAAAAATTATAATTTACTTCGCTTTTTTTTTATTTTGTTTCCCGCCCAAATGATGCTAATAGGGACATCATTTTTTCTTGCATTCTTAAACACTGATTAATTTAAAACATTTTTCTTCTGTCAACTCCATAATATTACCTAAAACACAACAAACCCACAAAAGGGAGGACAAAAATAAATAATTTAATTCTCCCGCATAAGTTTGTTCGCCGTTTTGTTTAGATTCGTCCAAACCTGCAAACGCATTCGCGCGCATTTTCTTTGATGTCGGAGAAAAACCGACAAGTTGCGGGAACGCCGCAAACCGTTCGTGGAACAATCAGGACTTGCGAATCTGTTCTAAAATTCGTACGTAGCACCGTCCAAATTAATGTTCCGATTGCCGTTCGGTTCGTTGTTCTGTTTGTTCCTCGGTTTGTTGTTCAGGTGTGTACGAAGCTTTACAATAAGCATATTAATATGAACTATATCTTATGAAAGGAGAGTTATGTAACTATAATTAACGACTTAACGTTACGTTAGTAGATTCCATTTACTATTTACACATATTTTCTTGGAACATTCGATAATTAACTATCGGGATATGATGACCCTATACTTCGCAGGTTGTGCGCAACTGGATACAAGCAAATAACTTGGAGCTGTTACCCTGGCCAGCAAAAAGCCCAGATTTTAACATTATCGAAAATGTTTGGGCTCGAATACTTGCTGTTATCCGAAGACAACAAGGGCCAAATTTTATACCAGTAAACCGTAATGCACTAATTGCAGCCATTGATACCGCATGGGAAACGATTAATATTAATTATATTGATACCTTGATAGCGTCAATGAGCAGACGCCTCCAAGAATGTATCAATAATAATGGAGGTCACACCCATTATTGATTTCTTATATTTATTTATATAGTAATACCTTTATTTAAAAAAAGTTTTCATTTAATTTTAAACTATAACTTGGTATCTTAATTATAATTATGTAATAAATTCTTGTCAAAAACTAAATATATACGTTGACAATAAGAATTGCCTTAGTTTTTATTTTCACTTTTATATTAACTACAGAAAAAATGAAACGTCATAAAATATACATTTTGTAAGGACTAAATATTATGAATAGAGAGTTTAATGATTTTTTTTAATAACTTACAATAATTAGTAGGTTAGATTTATTTAAAAATAAGTAATAATCAGTCAACCCAAATAACCATGTTTAGTTTTTGATTTAATTTAAAAGTTATTGCTTGTAGACGTTTTTTAAATCAAAATTATTTCTAATTTTATTTTGTAAACATTTCCTAAACAAAATTTTGATTCGATAATTAATCGAGCTATGGTGTTTAATTAGCGATACCTTCAAATATATTCTTTAAAGAAAAAATTAAGTAAGCAACGTAAATTACCTATTTTCTAAAACGTGCTTAGTGTAATGATTCATTCTACAGTCCTTCTATAAGATAACCCCTGCTGAGACTACCTGCTGTTAGAATTGTAAATGATACCCTTAAGCCCGCTTCACAATGTGCAAACTTTTGTTTACAGAAATTGTGGTGTCCAAGTTTTAAATTTCATGAGTGTACCTACTTGGACGAACTTTCGGTACATGGGCTGGAGGTTATTGTCAAGACATCTCCGTGAGGCGCCCATTAGGATTTTGACGAATTATTTTACAATGACGACCTGGTTATTTTCACGAAGGAAATGTTTTACGAACCACACCTATCTCCTCCTGAGCTTCGATGCAAATTCTCATTTTATGATTATGCTTTCATTTACGGTTTTTTTGCACGTAACAAGTTGCTCGTTCATCAGTAATTCTAAGTGGTATCACCTTTTGTTGTAGACCTAGAAAATGTCTCAAATTCTGAAATACCTTTGCAATAATTGTCAAATCAAATTATTGAAAGTAACACAGAGAACCCAAAGAGATGTCATCCACTTTCATGCACTTGGAAAGTGTACCAAATTCTAAAAGTAAGTTAAATCAAAAATAAAAGTTAGATTATTGTTCCGGTATAACGATACAGTCATCAATGAACTGTATTTTTAACACTATAAATGATGTTTCAGAAACTATCTAAATTAAAAGGCAACGATTCTTGTTATAGATTTAAATACTATGTGTAATAACCGTAACTATAATATACATACCTAAGAAATCGTTTCTGTTTGTACAATTTATATGGATTCCAAACTACACACGCATTCTCTAGTCTCTCAACTAACCGACAAAAGAGTGTTTTTAATGTTGAATCAATTTTTTGAGCCCAATTTACACAAATTGATACTTTTAATTGTTTTATAACTTCCAATAGGTTTGCCGATTATTATGTTAGTCGGTGTATGATTACAACCACAACTGTTAATAAAAAACTGGTTGATCGAATAATTAGTAAACCAGTTATTTATCAGTTTTTCGTTGAGCTGATTCCTTTTAAAACTAATGAATCAGTTTAGTTTTCGTATGTATTGTGTTTGTTACTAAAACTGTATGTCATCCTCTACAATTTTAAAACAAAATGTTTTAATAGAATAAATCAATAGGTAATTGAGCAAATTACTAATACAGGGTTTCGTTCTTTCAATATATAAAATCCTAAAAAAATGTGTGACATAAAACACCTGAAGTGCATTTATGGTTCAGTAATGCCCTCTTTAGGAGTTAAAATTTTCCGCATCGTTGTTATTAAATTTTCATAATGTCTCCCAAACGTGCATTAAATTGCAGTTTGCAAACACGATATGAATTTATGTTCTGTGTTTTATTCTAATATAAAACAAATTTAAAAAAAAACACGTATAAATTTTACATCCATAATTACAGAGTGGTAACACATTTGAGCAATGTAATAATGTACCTAATATAATGTACTGTTGTAGCTTGTCAAGAAGTACTCACTCTTAAACCACAAAACGCTTTCAAAACCACTAAGTTATAGCAAGAAATTAAGTTTTAATGATTTAAGTTGGTATTATTAAATTAATTACACCAACAAAACACGCAAATGTTTTTCTCTTGTGGTTCAGATTAATTTGTTTTTCCGTATTTACAATTTCAATATACTTTTGCGTGCATAGATTTTATGTACACAAGCAAAGATCTGATAACCTTACAAAAGTGATAGTATACAGGGTGATTCTGGAGGAAATGGAAATATTTTAAAGACATATCCACAAAGCTAAAGATAATTAGGTTTTCATTTTTAAAAGTTAATCAAGTTAAATTTGAAAACGTTGTCATTAATTATAAAAAGCCTTATATTTTCAGTCATAGAAAATATGTAGATATTCATAGAACACAGAATTATCATTACCATATCCATAAACAAACACCATATTATAAAAGCTGGACCATGGCAAAAAAAACAACACCATTTAGAAGTTTTAACATTTCCTGAATTTACAGAATTTTATTTGTCTCGGGTAGCGTCCCAGAAAATTCTCAATTTCAATTTCATACTGGGACATAGCGATCCCGAAAATGATAGAATATGTGGGATGTGAAAAAAATAGTAGAATTTTCATTAATAAAGGAACTAAAAAGAACTAGTACCATCTGGAGCGACATAAATTTATAGATCTAGTTTAGTAATGGTTACTTGCACCGTTCTACTTAATCGCTAGACGCTTAGAATTAGGTAAATTTAACCCAATAAACTAGCACCGTAAAATTACAATCCACAGAAATAATTTGGGTTATTTTTTTTTTTTTAAATTGTTTACTCGTATTCAGATACATGTATTTTGTGTCCGTGTCGTAGGCTTTAGTATGAGATTGAGTGGGAGGAGGACGACTCTGGTACTGCAAAAAAGAATTAGGTCAATGACAAGGGAACCGATAAGATGTCGAATGTGGAAAAAGTTAGTCTAGGATTATATATCGGTGGAATTCGTGCCACTTCTTCAGTTAAAGTATATTAAAATGACGAAGTTCTTAAAAGGTTCAATGAATATTAAAAAAAGAGTTGAAGAAAAAGTAGCTGATGCTAAATTGAATATCAGAAAACCTGTATGTGGACCACCAATAAATTATTTATTTTGTACAGGGTTTAAATAATTTACCACTTAATTGTGGAAATGCGCAGGCGCGCCGTCATGCTGAAATATCATGTTTTTGACGAAATTTAAAGGGAGTTGGTCGATTAAATTTGTACATTCATTTCTTAAAAACGCCAAGTACATTTCGCCGTTCAGATGACCTTAAAAAAAGTGAGAACCCAAAACATACTTTCTTATAAGTCCACCCCAGACTCTGACAGACCATAACTTGATGGTCTACATGACGAACCCAATGGGGTTCTCAATGTTCAATAATGCATGTTATACCTATTCACTATGGAGTCCCTCCCGAATGTAGATTCATCACTGAATAAATTATGAGAATAAACACCATTCTATCTTTCAATAAAATTGCAAAATTAAGTTTGCCTTTGAAAATATTCGACGTGAAGTTCTTGTTTATCAAGTTCGTAACGGGCCTAAGGAAAATAATAACAATTTTCTCTTGCTGTGAGAACAACATTTTGTATAAAATTAATTCAAAATTTCATTTTTAGTTTGACGTTGCCATATAATAAATTAATTATTTTTTACGTAAATGCACACTGATGAATAAAGTCTGGAAAGTGTCTTTTTTAAGATTAATTTATTAGTCAATAATAAGCACCATGATGATTATTGGGCAGAACATCTACACATAAACATTTAGTGAGCTTATTAAAAATTATAATGCTAGAAAATACTGAAAATGACAATGACAAAAAAAATCAGTAGGATAAAGAAATAGCAACCACAATAATGAATAATAAGAAATAAGGACAGAGAATACAAAATATTGCTTAACTTCAGATGTCCTTCATATTAGTAAGCCATAATACAGCTTATGAATGTTTACAAACCCTCCTTTAAACTTTGTTAATTGACAATCCTCCACATTATATACAACGGTCTCTGATTCGATTCCACAGTCACAATTTGGATTAAAAATCGTAAAATTTGAATATCCTGTTCTTATGCGATTTACTTTTCATCAAATTTTTCTTTTTTGATCTTCTATTGTTGGATCATCAATAAGATGTTTATCGAAAACATCAATTCCAGACCATAATTTTTTTTACGCTTCAACTTCAGAAAAAGCCGTACTAATGTGGTCTTGCAACCATTCCAAATTAGTAAGTTGTTGTTAAGTCGGCATTTATCCCATTGTCGTTTTAGCGCAGCTTTTCGTCGAATGTTTGATGGAGTAATATTACAAAGAACAGAAAGCCAATCGAGAGGAGTAGATTTAATGGTTCCACTAATTATACGCATAGTGCAATTGAACTGTGCATCTATTTTTTTTTGTATGATAACTATTCAAGCAGACAGGAGCACAATATTTTGCTGTAGATTAACGTAATGACAATGCAGCTGTATGAAGTGTCTTTGCATCTGCTTCCCAAGTAGTTACACGTAATTTTTGAATGACCTTGTTTCTTGTTTGACTTTTGATCTTTGTAAATTAAAATGTATCTAAGTTACTCCCAGATAAACTGGGTTAAAAATATAGTTTAATCAATGTATTATTAAAGATAACATTAAGTTTTCTACTTTTTTCTCTATTACGAGGGCATTTCGAAAAGCAAAGATACAATGGCTCGCATTCCTTAAAGAAATCATTTATTTAGAAAATGTCAGTTACATCTTATTAACTGAATTATTTATTATTTTTCAATATAATCACCCCCGTTATCCAAACATTTGTTAAATCGGTGCAAAAGCTTTTTGTATCCCACAGTCATAGAAAGTCGCCGCCTGTTGCCGGAACCGCATTTCAAATTCATCTTTCATCTCATCATCGTCGTGGAAGGATTTTCCGACAAGATGTGACTTCAGGTAACTGAAGGGCTTTAGAGATCACAGATGGCCGACCTGTTCTTTGTTCGTCATAAACATCGGTCTTACCTTCAGAGAAATGACGACACCATTTCGTTACATTTTGTCGATTCATAATGTTCCCATAAACAGAAACAATTTCTTTGTGAATATCCGCTGGTCGCTGACCTTTTGCATGAAGAAAACGTATGCCGGAGCGCACTTCGCATTTGGCGGGATTCTGAATCGGCGCAGCCATTTTAAACACTACCTACTCCAACCAGAATCAACGTTGAAATGCCGAACGACCGCGAGGAGAAAACTAACGGTTTTGACTTGCTCGCAGCGACGATCCGACAGGGGGGTATTTGGGGTGTAACACCCCCCATAAGTTTTCAGTCGGCAAATTTTTATAGGAGGCGTCAGGATTCGTATTAAAAATAAAAATTACGTTTACGAATTTTTGTTAAATATTCTTGCTAAATAAAATTGTATTCCACTTTACTTCGCTTGTAAATGATAAACTTAAAGCCGTCAAAACAATGACTTCACAGAAGTCTGATATTTGATACGTACGAATTATATTTGTCCACAAATCATTTCTAGATGAAGTAGCTATAAAATTTCTTAGAAACGATTTTGCTGAGAAGAAATGTTTTAAGTTCAATTGTGATGCATCTTGGAATCATTTTGCGTTGTGATTTCGAACAAGAATTAATTATTTGAAGAATTTAATTGTTAATATAGTTTTTTAAAGACAAAAATTGATTAAACGACTACCACAGTGTTGTTTCGTTTCGAATAGTTTGTACATATAACATATAAGTAATTATAATTTTATCAACTTATTCAATAAAAATGAAGTCAATGTCAATTGCTCGAAAAAGGAAGAAAATACAGTGCTTAGAATGTGGAAGTAAATTTGACGATGATTATCAGAAGCAACATGAAAATAAAAAGCACGGAGGAAAACGGATGAAAGTACAATTAGTTGGAGCGCCCGCAAATCCTTTTGAAGCTGCCAAAAAGTCGGAATTTAAACCATCTAAAGGTACAAGTGGTGTAGAAATTGCGAGCTTTCCATCAACATCATCAAAAATTATAGATACCGATGTGAGTACGAGTAGTTTGCCGTTTGCCTATTAATTAACTATTTATAAGAATAAGAAGTTACAAAGAATTGGGTTTACGTTTATTTATTTGGATTAAATGTTTAAAGTTAAGCGACAGTTTCCAAACCGAAAATTTTAACACCCTTTTTTCACTTTTTCCGACAAATTAGAATTAGTATGTTATAATGAAGCAAAAATATTCTGTCCGATGGCCGGCCGGCCCGCCATACGTCCGTGTGTAAACAAGGTTCCAAGAAAATCACCCCTCCGATTTTATGAAACTTTGTACATGGACCTTATTTATAATTTCACAGATCTAATTAGAATTTGGGCATATTCTATGTAGCCAAAAGTGCCGTTAACCTACACAGGTTTTTTAATTTTGTTTCAATTTTTTTTTCTGCTTTTCAGACTAATTTAGAATTGACTGAAAGAAGCGGTGATCCAGTAACTTCCTGTATAAATGAACTTAAAAACATGATGAAAGTAGTACTGTAAGTTAAAAAATGTTGTTGCAAATTGGAGAATTTTTTTATTATTATATCTCTAGAGTAAAGAAGACTTAGAAAGCACTAGCAACTGGGCTGAGTGTGTTGCTCAGTTGTCTTTTGTGACAAAAAATTTAAATGGAGCTCAGTATTTATTGGAAACATTTAAAAACCACGAAACCCCAGATGTTGAACGTTTTTACACGAAGCAATTAATATTACAAAAGAAATTAAAAAGAAATTAAAATTTTTACGTCTAAAGCCGAAGAAGTTTTAAATTCAATGGCAGAAAAGCGCGTTCACCAACCACATATCGAGGAGTTAAATACATTAATTCATCATGATCCAGGCCAAAGGGGTGAATTATTAACATTCAATCAGAGACAATTTTGATTGACTTAGGGCCATGTCAACCAAAACTATCCAAGTTTCCGAAAAATCCTAGCATAGTGGAAAAGAAACAAAATAGTTTTTCGAGTCGTTGGTATATAGAATATCCTCATTTAGAGTATAGTGTTTTTAAAGACGCTGCGTTTTGTTTCGTTTGTTCTTTATTTCCAAATGGACCTGGACGAAGTTATGCTGCTAATTCATGGACTAATGAAGGACTTCGTCAATGGCATTTATTTAAAAGTCGGGGTACTTCTAAAAAGGAAAATTAGCAGAACATTTTTCGTCTCATGCTCATAAAGCTGCCTTAACAGATTATTGCAACTTTGTATCTCCAAAACAACATGTTGACGAACTTTTCCATAAAGGCAACAGGGAAAAACTTATTCGATATGAAGAGGAAAAACTGTATAATCAAAAATTATTAATATTTTTTTGATATTGCTCGCACATTATCGAGACAAGCACTTGCATTCAGAGGTAATGACAGCACTTCGGGAAACTTTTATCAATTTGTGCAATTAGTTGCTAGACACTGCGAACCTTTGAGACTGTGGCTAGATAATACAAAATACCGTTCTTATCATGTAAATTATCTTGGTGAAAAGAGTCAAAACGAATTTATTGACTTACTAGGTACGCTAGTTCGTTCAAATATATGTCAAGAAATTAAGAATTCAAATTTTTTCGATTATTGCTGATACTACTCGGATGCTTCACATAAAGATATGCTGTCTTTAGTAGTTCGATATAGCAAAAATCTTAAGTCGTATGAGCGATTAATTGAAATAGTTGAAGCTCCTGATAAAACAGGAAGAGGGCTTGCTAATGAAATATTTTCACTTTTAATCAAAAATGAATTGCCTATCGAAAATCTTGTTTCACAGAGTTACGACTGTGCTGCCGTTATGTCTGGTGCTTATGAAGGTGTTCAAAAGCATATTAATGATTTATCTGATCGTGAAGTAATTTACTTTCCATGTTCGGCACATAGAGTCAATATTTTTGTAGAAAATAGTATAAAAGCAAGTGCTATGGCTAGTAACTTTTAACATTTTGGAGGAATTATACGTTTTCTTTACGGACAGCACTAAGCGCTATAAAGTATTTACAGAGCAAATTACTAAAGTGGAGAGTGCCTTAGCACTTAGAAACATTTCCAGAACAAGATGGACAGCAAAAGCTGAATCTGTAAAAGCAGTTTGGATATCTTTGAAGCTATTTTAATTTCACTTAATGAAATCTTTAATGACAAAACGGCACCAAATAAAATTAAACCAAAAATATCTGGATTAGTAACAAAAATGAAGAGCTCTGATTTTATATGTTTCCTTTTCTTTATGAAAAACTTAATGTATAAAATGAAAATTTTAACCGAGCAATTTGAAAGGGAGGATATTAATGTCATAGATGCAGTCTATTTGCTAGACGAAAATGTAAAAGTTTTAAAAATTTGTTAAACGATGTTGATATGAACAATCTAATTGAAGCTGCCAAAGCTTTTGCAACAAAGTTCGATATTAATTGTGAAAGTGACTTTCAAAACATCATAGACGCAGAATTGCACCTAAGAGTCTTGATGATAAACGAGATACACAAGTCGATTTTACTTTTGAAAATTTCTATCGTAAAGAATTTAGAACAATTGTAGATTACTTGACAAATTTTCTAGAAAACTTTTTAAGTGCAACTTTAACGAAAATTCAACCGTTTATTCGCCTAGTAAAATCAATATTAAATCCAGACGAGAAATTAGATGATAATTTAATATCAGATGTGGTAACTTTAGTTAATAAAAATTTGGACAAAGATGCAATGAAAGCTGAACTAGAAATTTTTGCCGAAAAAGTAAGAGCTGAGACATGTTCTAACTTTCAGGGTATTGTACAATGTTTAAAGCCCCTTGAGAGACAATTAAAACTATCTGCAATTATTTTTAACTATATATTATCATTACCGGTGTCATCTGCTTCCAGTGAAAGAAGTTTTAGCAAATTAAAATTAATAAAAACCTTTTACGAACGCGAATGGGTGACGATCGACTGAATTCGCTTATTCTTCTTTCTTCTGAAAAAGAAATAAGCGATAATATTAACTTACTTGAATTAGTTAGCAAATGGAGTAAGTTGAAGAAGCGCCGGATATCTTTATAATTTGTAAAACATAAATACATAATATAACTCATGTTATTTATAGCTATTATTTAAACTTATCTTAAATTTATGTATTTTTACTCCAACTTACAAATAAACAAATAAATTTTGTGTTCAATTCAATCTCTGCAAATTTATGCCCTCAATATACAGGGTGTTCTACAAGCTCTATGACAAACTTTGACAGATGGTAGGTTGCTTTATTTTAAACATTTTTTTCAATAAACATGAGTCCGATTCGTTTTTGTTTAGAAGTTAAAAGCGTTTAAAAATTCGTAATTTTTCAGTCAACCAGGAAGTGACACAGAGTCACTTAGCAGGTCAAACAATGCACACCTATACTTAGTTCAATCAAAAATGTAGGCTGATAAATAGAAATATCGGTTGTTATGACAATAATTATTGTTAGTGTTATTTTAATTATTTATTAGATATTTCGTGTGATTCTGACCGAATCTCTTGTTCGTCGATGTGAGGCTTGCATTCAAGCCGAGGGTGGACAATTCAAAGAATTTTAGTCTTAAGTTTTGTGATTGTCATTTAGTTTAAATTTTTTTGTTAATTGTTAATAAAGGTTAAATGCTTGTAACTTCTAAACAAAACGAATCGGATCCATGTATTAAACATGGATCCGAAAAAAAAGCAACCTACCATCTGTAAAAGATTGTTATAGAGCTTGTAGAACACCCTGTATAACCTAACTTTTTCAACAACTACCTAGTCGTTGGAGCATCTATATCAGCAGTCGGCAATTTTAGCTCAACACCCCCCCAAATCTAAAGTGTTCGGATCGCCCCTGCTTGCTCGTCAAAACTTTTCTTTACCTCTGGCGTACGATGTATCTTTTACTTTTCGAAATGCCCTCGATTGGGGCATAAATGCAATTTTTTTGAAATAATTTTCTATAAATCAAAGAAATATGTTTAATACAGGCTTTACTACAATGTTTTTTTTGAGTTACTTCTACAAAATATTATTTGTTTAATATTTACGGGTAATCTGTGTATTTATACTCACAGATTACAAAAGCTCCAATTATTGAATGACTCTTCTTATTTAAATGTAAAGGTTAAATAAGGTGTATGTCGTGACAGGTAGACGGTAGTTTAATTAAAACGTTATTTTTTCTCAGAAAGGTTTAAGAGGAAGAAATTTTTTTCAGACCTGAAAAAAGTAATCTTAAACATTTGATTGCATTTTTTTGTACTTACAACTTTGTTTGAAACTAATAAGCCATTCATTATTTATTACTAAATTTATGTTTTTCATGATCCTCTAAGTGTAGTTTCCGTCCATTTATTTTGTAGCAGCATAGGAACATTTTCAAGCAAGTCAAGTCGTCAGTTATACCTACAAATTAAAAAATAAACAAAATTGTACATATACAGAATGTTGCTATATTCAACGTCAACCGATAACGCTCTCGTAAATTGTCGAATTTTGATATAGGAACATCAACCCTTAAACGGCTTAGTTGCTGAGATACAGGATGTTGAAAGTTTAAAATAAAAATAAAAATTTGCAATAAATTAAAAAATGCCTTTAAATTTTTGTTTTCAAATTGATGACCAATATGCTCTTCAAGAAAGTCATATATTGACATAAACTAATTTTCAACAATTTAACCAGTGCAGTGGCGCGCTATAAGGGTTAGTGACAACTTTTACCCTCCTATTTTTAACGCCACTGAAGCAAATATTTTTTAAAATTTTTTTTAAAATTCTCTATTCATTTTTGGTCGAAAAAGTAATAACATTTTATGGTGCTAAAAATGAACGGTCTTGAAGATATTTGCTTCTAAACAAAAGTACTGACATATTCCATATTATTATGTGGAGGAATTTGCCCGTCGGCGTTTTGCTAAACAATTTGCTTCAATCCATACTATTAATTCAATTTTGAAAAAAGGTTAAGTTGTAAATTGTTCAAGAAGTAATACAAACTATTTTAAAGACATTTTTGATTTATTCCAAATTTTTAATTTTTATTTTAAACTTTCAACACCCTGTATCTCAGCAACAAAGCCGTTTAGGGATTCATGTTCCTATATCAAAATTGACCATTTTACGAGACCTCTGAGTAGACCGTTGTTGGTCGAATATAGCAACACCCTGTATATGATACAAGATGAAATACCAACCTAAAATTTAGAAAATATTTTGAACTGTAATATTATCTATACGTGGTGCTAAATTTTTGGCATTGTTGTTACTTATATGAAGTGATTACTACCTAACGTCTGTATAACTTTTCTTTTGAAACTAACGGGTGCTAATCTATTTATAATAAGCAAATATAATATCGTCATTTAGAAGAGTAGTCGATATTTTTTTGTTGAGAAAAATACCAAATTTTTTAATGTTTATCCCTAGTTGTTTTGAATTTATGCCTTGGTTTATATTAGTACAAAAATAACTCCAACTCTTCCGTTTCTTTCTTCTTTAAAACTCTCTTGGAGCAAACAAATAATTGCTGGCATTTAATGTAATCACTCAATCTTATGAAATTTAATTAAACATTTTTAATGAAATTAAGAAATGTTGTTTTTTCGTGATTATATACTTTTCAACATAAATACTGCAAATTCGTCGAAAAATAAGTATTCTTGAGTGTTAAAATTTCTAATTGTGAGATCGTCGCATAGTAATTCCATAATTGTTATAAAAGGATTTGAAGTTACAATAAACATGAAAAAGGTTTTTCAATAATTTTCGTTTTTATCGATTTTTCAACTATAGAACCATTCAACGATCTTTTAAACTAAGCTTCTTTTAATTTAATTAAATTCATTTGGTTTATTTTTTAAAAACAGTTTGTAATTTATTTTTAATAAGTGATTGAAAATCTAACATTTAGAAAAATTAAATTTTACGATGTACAGAATGTTATCATTAATTTCTGAATTTTGCGTAAGTTATTAGAAACTTTCAAATTGAATGCGAGCGTAAATTTTGTAATTGTAACCAAGCGTGGAAAATTCTGGTGCTAATATTTGAATATTGTGTTCTTGCTTAAAGATATTTAAAGCATTTTCTGAAGTAACCAAAATATATGTAGTGCTGTGTTTTCCGCTACACGTTTTTTATGAACATTGATTTTCATGGGTTTTGTAAATTGAAGCATTGAATTCAAAGCACTTTTATTCTTAACCGACTTTTTATAAAGATTGAAGTGGTCGTGCGTTCAGTAGTTTTAATACATCGGATAGAATTTTTATTAGTGCAGATTTTTCATGATATTATTTTACGACTGTGTCCGTCGCCTTTGCTATATCATGACCAATCGTGCGTTTCGATTTATTTTTTCTTCTATTGTAGAAATTACTTCCAAGTTCGTGCGGGCATTCGATTCTTCAAGCGGAAGTTTTTTCAGTAGCACGTGTTGATTTCTTGCAGTTCCATACGTTAATTAACTGTTTTTCTATTATTTGCTCGTGGGAAATATTTATATTTTCGCAAATGTCATTTCATGAAGAGTAGGAATTACAATAGCAGATTAATTAACCTACTTGTATTTTGGCTACGAGTGTACAGATCGAACGAGTTCTTGCGGGGGGTTGTATCTGACGCGCAACTCCGGGATCGGAGTCCTCGCGTGGTGCCATTTGCTAGCGCCATCTGGTTTAGTCCTTTCTCAGGTATTCGGTGTTGTGGGTGCGTTATCCTCGGTTTATCCTTGCGACGTCGCGCTCATAGTAGCTCCTGGCTTTTGTAGGTTTACGTAGTACGCTTATTCCTTTTTGAAAACAAGCATCGTGTTTCTATTCCAGGATATTGACTTACTCATTCTTACTATAAAAAATTAACAAACTACACAATACATAATAAAAATGACAATTATTGTGAATTGAATGTTCGTGTGAGTGTTTTTACTTATTTTTTCTTGAATGAAAGAGACTAATTTTTATTTTGTATTCGGTTATTCGCCGGTCTTTAAAATAAGGAACTAAAAGAGGAATTGAAAATGTGCAAAATTGAATGAAAAATGCACTTTTTTTAACATTTATGAGCAAATTTAGTGTTGAGTGAATCAAGAAGTGGATGTGTTAACTATTTGTCAAGGTAAATTATGCACATTTAACTATGTAAAATTCCATTGTCCACTATTTTTAACCAACAGCGACTTCACAATTTCCTAAAATTCAATTACACGCAACACCTAATTTATCACGTTGTTTCTCTAAAGTCAGTCACTTTCCAGAATTTATAGTTTATCGTTACGGAAATGTATACTACCTGCACTTAATATTAATAGCAGCCGTCTTACATAATCACACTTGGAATGTGTTATATGATAGTTTGAGTGCTCTGGAAGAAATTATTAACACTATAATTGCACATGAAGTTTATCATATTGTGTACAATAACCATGTGTGATACGTGAAAGCATGATAAATACACAAACGTTTTCCATTGTAAACAACATCGTTTTCAATTTACTCGTTATTGTTTTTTTTAAGAAATCGAATAATGCAACAAAATTCGTTTTCAAATCAAAAAACAATAAATACTATAACAATGTGAGATTCGAATATTTCAGACCGTAATGTGAAAAACAATTTGCATTAATTTTCCAATACAATACAATTCTTTTCTGATACAGTTAAGATACTAAAAAATGTATATGTGGGATTCTTTACATTTACATTCTTTTTTGGTAGGTGGAAAGTTCATAACTTTACCTACGTAAAATATTTTGTCGATTTTATTACGCTGTGAAATAGGTTATTACCTAACACTGAAATACCATGATGTGAGTTCGTCCACTTTTCTGTCTGTTCTAAATCGAAAATCTACAGTAAATTAAGTTATTTACTTTAATACTAATTCTTAAAACTGGACTTTATATGTTGACGATACAATCTAAATCGTTACAAGCAAAAGCGTTTTAACAGTTGTGGTTAATGTGCCACTCTAAACCTAAAGCAAACTAATAGGTTTTGATACAAGTTTGCTCACTTTTTACTAAAAGTGAAGTTGAAGTTTCTTCTTTAAGTACTCAGCATTAAGTACACACCAAATTACTTTCGTGATGCGGTTTTGATAAAAAGTAAACTATGTAACAAAAGTAAAATTTTTTTTTTGTTATAATGTGTCAGTGTTTATTAGAAGTATATATTAAATTCTTCTGGGGTCCGTTGCAGAATTAGAAATATTATCAGTCTTAATCAATATTTAATATTTGTAAAAATAATAATTAGTCTTGTAGTTTGTAATTTGTAAAATTCTGTTGCACAATACTCTCATTAATAATTTAAATTTACAAGTTTGAAAATGTAAAATATTAGTAAATTTTCACGACTTTTACAAGTAGACGTTGTACAATGACAGAAATAAATTAATAAATTACCGACAATTGTAATATTATTGTCTGATTTGTACAATTCAAAGAAAAATGTTAGAAAATTTATAATTTAATTTGAGTAGTGACTGTTAATAATAACAATAATACTGGGATCGACCGGTACTCACTGATAGGACGGTGAACTTCAACCGCCCCGATGTCCTCCTTATAGACAAGGCATCACTCATAATGTGCAGAAAACAGAACAACACAAGGTGGCTAAATATCAAAATTTATCCATAGAAATACAACGAGGCGTACACCATACCGCTAATGATTTCGGTAGAAGGCACCATAACGACAAAACCTTTTGAAAAATTTCAACAGCCTAGGTATACCAAGCGGTCTTGCGACTTTCATGCAAAAGGCTGCAATCCTGCAAACGTGCCACATCGTCAGAAAATTCCTAAACGTGTGAAACCAGTCGGTAGAAATGAATTTTTCCTCGACTGGCAAAAATATCAACACATACACAACCGGCAAGTGCTGTGAAATTCTGCAAAGATAGAAAAAAAATAAAAAAAGCTACTCGGACAAAAAGCGGTGCTACTTCAGACATGCTATATAGTCTGAAAATTTTTCAATCATCAAGGATAAACTGAATTATAAACTGCAGAAATATAGAGAAAAAAAATAATAATAATAACCCCCCCCACCCCCCCCCCCCCCCCCCCCCCCCCCCACACCACCCACCCACCCCCCCCCCCCCCCCCCCCCCCCCCCCCCCCCCCCCCCCCACCCCCCCCCCCCCCACCCCCCCCCCCCCCCACCCCCCCCCCCCAACCCCCCCCCCCCCCAAACCCCCCACCCCCCCCCCCCCCCCCCCCAACACACCACACCACAACAACCCACAAAAAACACCCACACCCACCAAAAAAAAACCAAACCCCCAACCCCCCCCAAATCGGTACACCCAATAAAGAGATTTAAAAGGAAGGAAGAAAAATAAAAAAAAAACGAAATATAGGACAATTTATACTGATTTAACAAATTCTAAACTATACAAAACAAGTTTATTATTTTTTAATAATTTAAACTCTCCGGGGCAAAAAATAATCCAAAAAACGAATATGTTATTTTAACTGTTACAACGAAATGTATAGATAATGATTAAGCATTACATTTTGAGTGTACAGGCATAACAAAATAAAGTATACTAATAATACATGAATAGATATGTAAATAACAGATAATAAGTAAATATCACAAAAAACCAGATAACACTACATAAATTGAATAATGACATGTTAAATAGGTTAGGTAAAAAAAATAAATAGTGTGTAATCACAGAATTTATTAACTGATTCAGAGAACAACAGAAGATATCACAAATGTGGTTTATTTTGTTGTAGTCTTACATGCATAATAAATGGGATATTTCAGAATTACATTTGAACAGTAGAAGACTAATTCATGCCTTGATGATATCCTGGGGATTGCGAATGGCAACAGATGTAACAGCTCCGAACAGTCTAATCTGTGATTGATTAAGTAATACAAAAATTTCATGGACAAACATATCCGACGAGTTTCCAAACTTTACAATTGAGATTCTCTCAGCAAACAATTATAATATGTACTAATAGGTGGAAAGTTACAATTAGATTTATAGTAAAAGAATTTTATAATTTTTTTCTGTACACGTTCAATTGCTAGTTTATGAGTCAGATAATATGAATTCCATATTAGCGCACCGTATTCTAATTTAGATCGGATATATGAAAAATGTAATTTTTTAAAAACTTTTAAGAAAGTAAAATTTCGGCAATTTCTTATTATGAACCAATATCACACAAGTCGTTTATGGTTATACAACGAATATTTTTACAATTGATACCAGTACTAAGATCATTGATAAAAATGAGAAAAAGTAGCGGTCCATGGTTGGACCCTTGTGGGACACCAGAAGTTGCAGAATACCTTATTGAAAACAACCATTATAAGTTACGGTGTGTTGTCTGTTGTTTAAATAAGATTTAAAGAAATTAATTTAAACTTCACTAAACCCAAAGACTACTAACTTACTAAGTAGAATAGTAAAATCTACGCGATCAAATGCTTTAGGAAAGTCCGTGTAAATCACGTCAACGTTTATCAACAATTGAAGATGTGAATTGTGTTAATATTGACAGATTAGTAATCGTAGATCTATTAGGAATAAAACCATGTTGCGATGTAGAAAGTTGATTTTGAATAAAAGGAAATATGCGATCATACAACACCATCTCAAAAACTTTTGCAAAGTTTGATAATAGAGTGATAGGGCGGTAATTTGAGATGTCTGCAAGGCTGCCATTTTTTGTGAATTGGATATCTTTCCAAAACTGAGGAAAAACACATGTTTACAGCGATAAGTTAAATAAGAATTTCAAAGGCTTTAAAAAAACATTAGCACAATCTTTGATAATAAACGCAGGAATAAGATTAAGACCACATGTCATTTTTCTGGTATTTAATTTTTGTATTGTTTTAAAGATTTTTTCTTCATTGATAGTACGTATGTAATAGGACCCATCGAGTTAATTGTGGTATAATTGACGATTGAGTTGAACTGATAAATTGCATCATAAGACTCTTTAATTTGCCTTTTTAGGTGTGCAAAACCTTAAATTGTCTAAATTTTGATTTGAGTTGTAATTTGTACAAAGATTATTTATTTTTATTTATATTTTTAAAAACACATATTTGCCCTGGTATTCTGGTTTATTGATTTAAGGGTATGAGAATCTATGAAATGACCAAAAGTTTTTATGATTAGCTGTAATTGACGATTGAGCTGAACTAATTTTAAATTCATCATAAGACTCTTTAATTTGCCGTTTTAAGTGTGCTTTTATTTTATAAACAAAGCGGGATTATACGTATTTTGAACAAACGGACATCACAATCTACCCTACAATCAACGTTAGCAAAGACCAGGTCTAATAAACAGTTGTCAACGTTAAAGACATTGTTAATGTTGAACGACAACGTAGATCCAAAATTTTCCGTTCCAGGATTAATTTACAGTTCGAATCTAGAGAAGAATTTGTGGAGAGATTCAGAATGTCGGCAGAGAAAATGGAAGAATTAATAGTCGAGATAGGTCGTGGGGTGTGACGTAATAGTGCAGAAGGATTGGTTTGGGAGTGGTAGTCAATATCATACAATATCACATATACATGGTGTAAATAAAGTCGTGCCCCAATAAGAATTTATTTGATCGTATAGTGCGTTGGCCATAAAATGTAAAACAAGAAATGCGTAGAAACATAACAACATAGCCGAAGAGCGGCAAGTTATGGAAGGAGTTCCTGGCATTATAAAAGAAAAGTTCCTGTGCCTCAACCATTTGCGAGTGTAACCGATTTATGCTCGCAACATTATTAAAGGTTCGGCTACTCTTTGAAGTTTTGCCCACATAGATGAGCATTTGGATGAGGACAACGAAGACTATAATAAAAATGTAGCAAATGATCAACCCCAGTCAACGTCATATAACAAATACTAAATTTGATGAACGATTAATATATTATATTTTTAGAACAAATTGGAATAATACATCTTTACATAATAGTACTACATCAATTTTTTCAATGATTAAATATACAACAACAAAAAGACAATTAAAAGAACTTTCTTATTGTAATTATTGATAATCATCCCTAATCAATTTATAATAAAAAAAAAAAAAAAAAAAAAAAAAAAAATAAAAAAAAAAAAAAAAAAAAAAAAAAAAAAAAAAAAAAAAAAAAAAAAAAAATAATCGCCACCGTCGACACACAAATCTTTAGTATGGGGTATGTCAGCGGTAAAGGTACTTTGCGGCAACCCCATCGCCAACTCAAGCCTTTGCGTCTCTAACTTGATCTTGTATATCTACAGTTTTAGTAATTCTATCTTCAGTTCCTTTTTCTTGATCCACCACCGGTAATTCAGAATACAGTTCTGTGTTATGAGTAATTAACAATTCCCGTACGTTTGGTTTCTTTTCGTCTCTCTGCCGCTGGTTTCTCATTTTCCTGGTTTTTGTAGGTTCTTTGGTTCTTCGATGGGGCGAGGATCCGAACTATTAGGTACTGGAAGTACTTCGAAAAAATCTCATCTAGTGTGAAAGATTTGTAGGACAAAGCCAATGTTCCTTCATGTGGTGCCGAACCAACGGATTCTAACATTGACAACCCTGCCACAGTCAGACTAGTCTTGCCGATAATATTTAGCACTTCTTCGTTCACATCATTCAGTCTTTTGTCCTCCTCCCGTGTCCGTCTTACGAAAGTTATCTACCTTAAGGTGGAGGAATGAAAACAAAACCCTGTTTCAATTTACTGACGTTTCGTTCTAGCCTTTATCAAGGCGTCTTAAGTGAAAGCTACATATAACATTAAGAAGACTCCTTCATAAAGTTTGTCAACACTCTAGTAAAATGTCGACAAATTGAAATCAGGGTAGTGGTTTTGTTCTCATCCCTCCATCTTGAGGAATCCTTGCAAAGATATTCATCTGGAATTACAACTTTGGAAGATTTTAAAATTTAACTAAATAGATGAAATATAAGGGTTCACTGTCGCCCCAAGAACATTTCCTCACACCACCATTATATCTTATATTGTCTTCATAAAGGTCCCTAGCAACCACAAGCAACCACCGCCTATTTTAAGAAGCGGTGTTGCATATTTTAATCAGAAGCACTTGGGAAGAGAAAACATTGTATACAGGGTGTTTCTGAATAGGGGTAACAAAATTCTAGGGTAGACAGGGAGAATCATTTGAGACATTTTTATTTATAAACTCATACGCAACCATGTTCACCCTAGAAGCTACACCTCAAAAATTGTTTTTTGTTTTTTTTATACAATATTCAAAATATCTCTTAAAAGTCGGAATCAAAAAAATAATGGGATATGATAATTATAGGTAATTAAAATCTCCATCTTTTTGAACAGCATATCTGGATTTATCTCTAACCGTAGTCATGTCGAATGCATTTTTTAATTTTGGTTTTTGTTATTTTTTAAAAAAACCATGCTTAAAACTCAAAAATTTGAAAAAAAATTAGAATTCGAAAGTAAAGGCCATTCAATTGCGCTTCTTCCAACGCATAACATGTTTCAATGTAGCTTTTACCGATTGAATACTATTGAAGAAAAACTTCATGGGAAACATTTTTAGAAACTTTAATGAGATATGTAAACTGGTCACAATAATTGCTCAATATGTCTACCACCAACTTTAATGCAAACATTGCACCTTCGCAGCATATTGTCATAAACCCTCTCAAAAATTTCAGGGGTTTCTTGAATTAGCAACGTAGCTGTCATAACACGCGCTAACAAATCTTCTTCAGATTCGACTGGCGTCTCGTACACCAGATTTTTCATGTAACCCCACAAAAAAAAATCTAGGGGCGTTAGGTCCGGCGAGCGTGGCGGCCACGTTACTGGTCCCTTTCGCCCAATCCATCTATCCCCAAACTGTTCGTTGAGGTAGTCCCGAACAGCAACAGAAAAATGTGCCGGCGCACCGTCATGTTGTAGCCACATCTGTCGGCGAACCCCCAGTGGTACTTCCTCCAACAATTTTGGCAAAACTTCTTCTAAAAAGATCTTGTAAATGGGACCGTTGAGACGAGGTGGAAGAAGGTATGGCCCAATTAAACGACCGTCAACAATGCCAGCCCACACGTTGATTCCAAACTTGTGTTGGAATTTGGATTGTCGAATAGCATGAGGGTTTTCGTCGGCCCAAATATGGTTGTTGCGAGAGTTAAGAATGCCATCTCTGTTAAATCTAGCTTCATCAGTAAAAAGAACATACCGTGGAAATTGAGGCTGTAAGCGACAGCGATGTACGAACCAACGTGAAAAGTTAGTACGTGGTGGAAAATCGATTGGACCAAAGGCTTGAACTTTTTGTACATGATAGGGGTGAAGCTGTTGTTCTTTCAAAACACTTACATCACCAGCACCAAGGTCACGTGCAATGGTTCGAGTGCTGATGGATGGGTTCTGCTCTATTTTATAAAGCACATCTTCTTCAAATCGTAAGGTTCGACGATGTCTTGCAACTCCGCAATTTACCTTGTTAACTGCGAAAGTTCCTGTATCTCGCAATCGCTGATAAACTTTTGCAAACACCCTATTGGAAGGTATTGGACGATTTGGAAATCGGGCTGTATACAAGCGTCTAGCATGTCTACCATTACAATGTGCTTCGCCGTAAACTAACATCATATTAGCAAAATCTTCAAATATACTTTCATGATTTAAGTAACAAGAAACACAAATTCAACTAACGTCAAAAACAATTATGCCATTTAAGACGTGAAACATAGCCAACTTAATCGCTCATAAAGTGTCATTAGTTTAAAAGTGTCTGCCTTTTAAGCATGATTTTTAACAAAATAACAAAAACAAAACAGTTTTTGACGTGTAGCTTCTAGGGTGAACATGGTTGCCTATGAGTTTATAAATAAAAAGTGTCTCAAATGATCCCCCTATCTACCCTAGAATTTTGTTACCCCTATTCAGAAACACCCTGTATAATTTGCCATACTTCAATTAATGAGGTAATGAGGACATTCATTATTTCATCTTGTAATTAAAGACACACACATATTACATGCATGTGGTTTGTTAAGATATACTAAAGGGATGTTGCTGTATACGAGTTGAATTACACTATATCATACAGAAGCGATAATCGTTGTGATGCTGAAAAGATTCCTGCAAGAAAAATGTTGAATGGAGGTAAATAAAAGCAGAGTTCCGTACTCAGTGTATAATTTGTAATCTGAACAAAATACATAAAAAAAAATTTTACTTGGCATGACATATACTTATTTTTCTCCAAGTATGTGGGCTCTTCCTAATTAATTAAACATTTGAAGTTAACCATAGACTTTCGATGGTTCTAGTTACAGTGATATTTATAAAGAAAGTGTGATAATTTCACACCCAACTTCAAAGTTGAATAGTTCTTTGATTATCACTAATAGATAAAAAGCTACATACATATTTCGACTGTTTTCAAAAATGTATAAAAAATAACATTTCGAGAAATTGACCATCAAGCTCAAATAGTTTAATCAAAGAGTATTAGATCCAAAATATCTTGTCTACAGAACGTTGCATGATATATGGATTCAATAATTAAGATCAAAGAAGCGCATATGATAGCTGACTTGGATTATTACCAGCAAAAGCTAACTGAAGAGAACTTCTACGAAAATTTTTTAAGCGAACGCAAAAAGTAAATTTTCAAAATAAAGGTGTTTCAGGAATCTGATGTAGTTGCGTAAAGTCAAATGCAATACTGATAATGAAAAGTACTTGAAAGATTATAACATGTTTCTTAACCAGTTTCGGCTCTAAAATATATTTCGAGACCATCTTCATGAGTATATGTACGAGTAAGGTTATGTTGTGATTTACGAGTACATTTTAACTTTAAAGAAAAGGACAAATTACTAATGGGAATGAATGATGAATGATCAACTTTGATCGAAAGGAATCGTCTCCTAGTTGAACGGTGTGCTTGATATTTTGGAAACGAACCCTTAAAAAGTTATATGGGTTTTAATATTTAATGTTAATTAAGCCTATGGAATTTTTTTTCAGAATAATAGTTTTAATGTATATACTCAACTGGATTTTTTCCTGAACACAGAATTTAATCAATTTAAGTTGTTTTCATGTGATCGCGGTAAATGTTGTTGGTTGGTAGGTTACGGTTATTACAATTTCTTTTTTTAAAAAAATTACATTCATAATAACAATTTAAAAAAACAACTTTTTTTTTCAAAAGCACATCGTTGCACTCAAGAGACGATTCTCTTTCGTTCGACATATAGTAACTTGAAAAAAATCCATGCGCTTAAAGTAAAGACCTACCCAACTTTTATATGAACAAATGACACATTGGCAAATTATAAAGAAAAAGTCGGAACTCGATCCGTAGCGTGGTTAGTGGTTCAGAGGTAGACGACCAAAGTTGATCATTCATCATTCATTCACATTAGTAATTTTTTCAACATATTTAAAATATAAATCACAACATAACCTAACTCGTACATATAGGCATGAACATGGCTCTCGAAATATATTTTAAGAGCCAAAATTAGTTAGTAAAAAACCTGTTATAATCGTTTCAAATAGTTTTCATCGTCGGGATTGAATTCGACTTTAGTTTCCTAATCATCAACCAATACTTTAAGTATGTATCACCATTTCATTTCTACTTTAAAAGTGTTTCATTAGAATACTGAAGAATACGCCACATAAACATTTATTTACTTTTCCTAACTGCATTTTCAATGTTAATTCCATATTTATTAAGTTTCTAAAGTAAATTAATGTCTGAAATGTAGTTATAAAATGTTTTATGTTGTTGTGTTTAATTTACTACTGTACTTTATGTATCTTAAACTTAAACACTAAAACTATACGCACATGCTTCTTGATTGCAGTTTAGATTTAACTTCAATATCGTGAGATTACAAGAGCTTTTTTGTTTAAAGCTTCACCTTTTTCCGTTTTTGAGTACAATCGTGTTATAGCTTGACATTTAATTAAAAAATGGTTGTCATCTACTGTAATGTCCACGTTTTTTATTCAAGCGATACTTTTTCTAATTGTTCTGTTTATTTTCAGAATATTTAGGTAACATATTAATTCTTTGTATTTAACTTGTTTAGGAAGAACAATTTAGTTTGTTTTTGACTTCCAAAATGGTTTTAATTTGTTTAAATTTTCAATTATATTAGATACAAGAAGCTATACGTTACATTGTTTTATATACATATAACAACAACTATATCTCTATAAATCTTATAATATCTATAAAAAACAGGGAAGCCGAATTTTTATTTCCTGGTTGGTAGCATTGGGAAACCGTTTTTTTGTCGCCACTTAAAAGTGTGTCGTATAAGTACAATAAATACATACTTAATTATGTTTTTACATGAAATTCAATTTTTCAGTATGCTTTTGATTATGGTCTCTAGGGTCTGACTAATTCTCATTTATTAAGAAATAATTCAGTTTATTTAGTAAAAGCTAATAATTGTGTTTACAATCACGACCAGTAAAAAAATCCCTTTTACGTCGTCAAGGCTCTTTGATGCTGTAAACAAATGTACTCCCGATGCCAAAAACATGAAAATAAAGCGGCCCAGTACTTAACACACCAAATAAGAAGAATGAGCTTGTGAAAAAAGAGAGATAAAAACCGCTAAGTAAGTGGTACCATTTGATACACTTATGATGCAAAATTTTAAAAATTACCTACTATATAAAAATTGAAAACAAAAACATACTCACATTACTGTTTGTCCTGCTCTTACACTTTTACTTGACTTCATTTGGTTTATTATACACAAACAAAAACACCCACCTTAGGGATCGTATACATAGTGACTGATGGTAAGATACAAAATAGTTAAGAAACAAATACAACTTAAAGTTTGATACATTCATGTCATTTCTTTATGAAACTAAGAGGATTTGTCAAACAAAAGATTTCCTAGCCCTAGGCTACGAACTATGAGTAACACCATGACAAAAGCTTTTATTATTATACATGCTTTGGTGAAAATACCATAGACTAATATATACCAAATATTTTTTATACATTTTCACAAACTGTTTAGATAAATATTTGCTGACTATTTCTTCACCATATTTGTTTTTCACAAATTTTAAATAAAATATAACATTTCTTAAATGCTATGGAATAAATATTTTTGAATAATCACACATAAATATTTATTTCACAATTCGTGTAAATAATATAAACAATGGTATACCAAATATTTCTTAAATATAAATCTGCACGTAGAAATATTTAACTCAGATTTCCAACAGACAAATATTATATTTATATTATATACTATATAATGTTATTTAAATATTTGGTGCTGCTTGGGAAAGACTTTAGAGTCCTTCTTGCAAATTCTTAATTATGTCAATGCAACGAGCTTTTTATTTTGAAACTCGCCCGTTTATCAAAAATAACAAACATATGCACAATAAAAAGTTTATTACATTATGTTTGTCACGTAGAATTTTTTTTTTGATTTCCTTATTTGTCTTCCGACATGTTATTTACTTCTCAATCAACTAAACAGAATTAAGCTTAAATTTATACTATGGGTTTTTGGGAAATGCTTAATTAAATGTTTGTTTTAATTGCGCCCGAGGGGATGTATTGTTAATACTTTTCGTTATATAGGATCGTGAACCGGTTTAAATGAAATCTGAAGTCTGTTGATTACTTACTCTTTTGTATTAATAAATAATACACAGTTTTAAAATAATAAACAACTTTTATTTACAAATTACCGATTCTGAATATTTACTTTTTGGTTATTCCAATTCAAAACGCGTTTAAAAAAAGTTTGAACAAACTTCTATTAATGATACATTCTATTGATTGATTAAAAATTATTGTTTTAAATTAATTTAACTGTTGAAACAAAATATTTTTTTTCATATTTCGCTTTATCTTTCTATCATTAAGCGTTTCGCGACCAAGACTTGAAAAAACCAAATTGGACAACTATAAAGAAATCAACTTGTACACTAAGTACACTCAACAATTGTTTCTCCAGCCGAGCCGTTTCAAATTTTTGTAAAAATAATTTGAAACGTTTCGCCATTGCCAAATATTTAATAGTGAAAATTGTATTTATATACCGGTTTCTTTGATATTGGTACTGTTTGTATTTATTAAAATATTCTAAGTCAATAACTTGTCGACAGATAGTGTAAGCAGTTTATAAAAGTTGATATTTTAATAGTTATGTTAACGATAATGTAATCAACATCAATCAGTACGCAAGTTTCCTCTTTCTTATTGTAGAATACTATGCCCGGTCGGTTCGGTAATATAGTCCTGTCCGTAATTATTGGTACATCGCATATGATGGTTACGTCATCGTTGCTCACTACTTCTTCTGGCTGTTGTTGTATTTTTTTGTTACTAGAATTTTCTGTTGTTTACACATAGTCCAGTAAACATACCCTGCTACCTTATTATGTTTATGGGTATATTCAGTTGGGACAAGTATCGTATAGCCTGCAATGATATAACTGACATGTTCCACAGCTTTATCACACAGTCTGCATTTGCTGTCCATTGCCTGTTTTAGGATGTTCTTTTGGTTATAGCGGGTATTAAGTGCTTGGTCTTATGCTGCTATGATCAAGCTTTCGTATTTTCCCATTTAAATCAGAGTTGCTCAACCAGCGGAATCCAGCCATATGATTTCTCTAAGTCATGGAAAAACCTTACATGCAGTGGTTTATTTTTCAGTTGTTTATTTATTGATGTTTAAACCAAGAAAAAATAATAATAAATAATGAAGGAAAAAATTCACAAACCAGATTTAGAAGAAACAAAAGAAGCGACAATGAAAATTAAAATAATAAAACATCAGGATGTGAACATATTAAATACCTACAACATCCTAAATATGAAGACAAACCACAACAAAAAGAAATTCACAAACTGATATATGAAATATGGAAGAAAGAAGATATCCTAGAAGAAAGGAGAAAAGGGATTATTTTTACAATATACAAGAAAGGGAACATTGAAGAATGCATAAATTAACGAGGAATAACATTACGTAATGTAACGTATAAAGATCTATCGAACATAATCAAAAATACCCAGAAAAAATAATCGGAGAGTACGATCAAGGAATTCGCCCGGGAAGCTCAACAACAGACGCAATACATACAGGGTATCTTTAATTTCAATGTCATATAATTTCAAGTGTGTGTTTCTGACGTGAAATTATAACGAAAAGTCTATATGAACATGTGTCCAAAAATGCCTGGTTTTTGATACTGAGTATTGGAGTTAAAAAAAAATTAAAATTTTTAATTTTTTAGGGAACGGTTTTTTGATACCTTACAAATTTTGGCAAAATATTGTAATATATTACAGCTAATAATAGCTGAAAATGCCAGGATCAACAAAACCTGTAGAAAAATGTGAGAATATGGGCACTATATCAGCCGAAGATGTATTAAGAAAGGTTCATTAAGCAGCCATAACTGTTTGTAGTTACAGTGCTTGATTTTATATTATACAGGGTGTCCAGCAACTCTTCTGCCAAACGGAAACTACAGGTAGGGGAAAGAGGGGCAAAGAGGACCATCGAGACAAAGTGGAATTTTTAAATTATTTTTTAACTGATGGTGCCATCTACCACCTAATAGAATAACTACAGTTCAACTAGACCACAAACCTTTGAACAGAATTATGGTGACCGTTTCTTTATCGGTATAGTTTGAAATGGCGGTTTTTGATTTTAAGTGTACGAATTGTAATATTCGATGGTATTAAAAAAACGTATACTTTGAATACTATTTAACAAAAGTAACTCCAACTTTACTTGTCTTTTTCACTGTGACATACGTAATTTAAATTTTTCATTGCATTTTAACATATCAATTTTTCAATAATAAATTTGCATACTTTAAACAAATGAGGTTATATGGGGCAAAGTTGAAACTACAAAGGGGGGGGGGGAATGATCTATTTCACTTTTCCTCCATTTATATTACAATGTATGTGTTATGCTAATATCTTCATAATACATTAAAATTATGGTCCGGATATACAAACGAAATAAAATTAGCCATATTAGAAATTAGAAGTGCATGTTTAACAGTAAAAACTGCCGCTTCACAATACAATGTGCCGAAAACAACGTTGTTTAGAAGAACAAAACAAAAAGAAGAAGATGTATCAAAAACTGCCCAAAAAGGATTAGGGCGGTTTAGAACTGTATTCAGCTCTCAACAAGAAAAAGAAATTGTGGCATACATCTTGCTAATTGAAAGAAGACTGTTTGGTTTGAGTTAAACAGATTTTAAATCTCTTGCATATCAATATGCAACAACTTGTATATTTTCACATATTGATCTTTCTTAAATTATTGAAAATTACGCAGGTATTCCTCATAATTTTAAGGCAGAAACAGGACTGGCTGGACGTGGCTGGCTCCAAGGATTCTTGCATCGCCATGAAAGACTATTCATGCGTCTTCCTGAAAAAACTTCGGCCGCTAGAGCGTCGGATTTTAATCGTCCGATTGTAGCTAAATTCTTTGAATTACTTGTAGAATTAATTGACAAATATAAATTCCCGCCCAGTCGCATTTATAAATGCGATGAGACTGGGATATCGACAGTTCCAGGAAAGATAATTTTATTAAATAGAAAAAAAAACAAGTAGGGATTTTATCGTCCGCAGAAAGAGGCACACTTATTAGCGTAGAAATATGTTATGTGACAGTGCAGTTGGATTTTTCATCCCCTCCCCTCCCCCCTACTGATATTTCCTAGAGTTCGGAAGAATCCATTTTTTGGTTTACCCCCTGAATCGCTTGTGGAGTGTCATCCATCAGGGTAGATGTAGTCATATATTTTTGCGCCAATTTGGTTTAACCATTTCTTAAAATATTCTAAACCGACAGCAGAAGAACCTGTGCTGCTGATCCTTGACGGTCACTCTACTCATACGAAAAATTTAATGTTGGTTGAAATGGCAAAAAACAACAATGTGCATATGTTAGTAATTCAACCACACACTTCACACTGACTACAACCACTTGACGTATCTTTTATAGGTCCACTTAGCTCTTATTATGAACAGGAATGTAAAAATTGGCTGCGCAACAATCCTGGAAAAGTAATAACGATACATGAGAGTGGTCAAATATTCGGAAGTGCGTTCCAATGTGCACAAAACGCTGTGGTGGCTTCAAGAATACGGGCATCTGTCCATACAATCCAGGAATATTTCCTGATGAGTTATTTGAACCTGCAGAAACAACTAAGATAGAAGACAAAAATGAACAAGAAGAAGCTGCTTCACTAAAAGATGGGAATCGTCTTCCGCAATCAGCTGACATAGAAAGAACACCATCTCCTGAAATCATGGTACCTGAAATAATGGAGACTCTTTTACCACAGCAGCAGACGGCAACAAGGTCTCCGCTACCTGGATGCTCTAAGCAACAGGACGAACAACTACAACTATACTTTCCGCCAGTGGATATTATGCCTATTCCACAATCTTGTAAAAATAAATCAAAGAGAAAATATAAAAAAGGGAAGACAATGATTTTAACTGCCACGCCCAACGTTGAAGAACTTAAAGAACTTGCTAAATATTCTCAGTCAAAGTCAAAAAAAGAAGTAAAAAGAAAGATTTTTACTGCCGCAAATGATAAAAAGAAACATCAAAAGAAACCCAAACTGAAAGTTGCTGAAGAATTAAGTTCAGATTCAAGTGTAAACGAAGAACCTTCTTGTTGACCAAGTGGGGAGTATAGGTGATATCCACGAAGGCGACTTCCTACAAATTGAACTTTTTGAAGTGAAGACGAAGGTTTCAAAAATGTTTGTCGGTGAAGTTTAAGTGATTAAAAATCCAGTTATTAATGTTTCGTTTATGCGACAGTACAGGAAAAATAACGATATCTACGTTTTCCCCGACATTCCAGATGAAAGCGAAATATTTATAAACGAAATTGTCGGCCGGCTACGCAACCCTGAAAAACTAAAATAAAATTTCAGACGAATTAAATTTTTTTTCTTTAATTTTACTAGCCTTACCTGTAATTAACTTGCAATAAAATATTTTGATTGTTTTTTAAATTTATGTGTCCAATTTGCTTCAGTTCCACTTTACCCCACAACAATTCACTTTGCCCTATGTTAGTTTTCACTAACACAAAAAGTTTAAATTTATTTTTCTCGAAAGCGGTTCATGATATCGATTTCAAAGAAAAGGATATTTTTTATGAAAATTATTTTGAATTTCTCAAATTTGAGTTAAATACAAAAAGTACGTTTATATGTAAATAATACACTTAAATACATTAAATAAAATCGTGAACTTCTACCAGTTTTAAACAATAACCACATCGATTGTATCATGGGACATTAAAACAGCTTCCTGCGGATAATGTAAACTACCTTAGTCATTAGAAATCATTAAAATTGATAATTTCAAAAAAGGAAATTCGTATGTAACATAAATAATTGTGATCTATTTTTGTATACACTCGCTACCAGTTTCAATAAATTTTTAAAAAATGGTATGCATCACTCAATCTATTCTCGTAATATTTCAAACAGATGTTATCGACTGTTTCTTTGTATGTTTAATAATAATTTATCCTTGTCCTTATAAAGAATAAATTCGGAAACCCAAAAAAACCCTACTTTACATTAAGGGATTTTATTTCATGATTTCAGAAATGATTGATAAAACGGAGAAAGATATTTGAAATAAAGATCCTTTTAAGTTCTTTACGATCTTATCGAACATATTTCTTCATGATAATATGTTTGCCCACATTATTAAATTACGATTTTATGCATAAAATTTTAAACACTATGTAGTTATTCGGCAAGTTTATTTTGGCTCGTTCATATCTTTACAAATACGCGTACTTGAGTTTTTTCAACTAACTTATGATTAATGTGTGCAACGGTTTGTGGAATTTAAAATAATATTTTGGGTTTAGTATTCATTTATTGTCATGACCAAAGTTAGGGTAGTGTGCAATTAAAATTGATTTATTGCGCCCGTACATTTCCATTTCCACATAAATTTTATTAAAAGTTGTGAAATAAAGTTTTATTACGGATTAAAAATTTTAACAGATTTATCCCGAATATTACCAACATAATTTAGTAAGTTAAATATCGAATGAAAATGCATTAGAAACGACAATTTGTAATATTTAGTTTATGGTGCTTTGATTATTTTTTGTAAAAGCAATACGAATACTGAAAACATAAATTAATAAAAGACTTCGCGTGACCGAGTCCACACATTTTCCGGTAATTTTCGTCTCATAAGCTCACATTATTTGACGATTTAGTTTGTTAGAAACTTTGAGAATAATTTTATTATGTGCGGTAGAATTATTTTGGGAATTATAGCAACGATTCCAACTCAATACAGTTTGAATTCAATTTTTTTATTCTGCGACGCTATTCGGTTTAAAAACTTTCCTACAATACCATTTCTATGTTTTATAATTCAATAATTCAAATACTCTATTATTTAGGAATGATCATTCAATATTGTTACTAAAGTTTGATGTAACCATTCAGCGCCAAAGGGAGTTTTTTTATCATTGCTGTTTCGCTTTGCGAACGCTGTGACCTGTGTTAGTAAAAACTCTTTTATATAATACACATTTATTTGTTCATATTATATTATAAACAAATACAAGTTATAACATACAATGACGGTGCTCCATAGGTACATATAGAGAAAACTAGAAGAGAAGTTATCAACGTGGGGTCTAAATATAAACCTAGACAAGATACACTATACCCAAAGAAGATAATTTCAAAATTGAGAAAACAGAATAATACAAGACAAACAAAAACAATGCGCCAGTGTAAAAATAAAGCTAAAAACGTTAATTAACCAAAAAAGGTAAAGTCGGTGAGAATAATTACTTACAAAAACCAAGCCCTAAACCATCGATCAGAAGAAGAAGAGGTAGACCGCCAAGAACGTGGAATGAAGAGCTTACAAAATCAATGAGTTGAAGTGATCTAGAAAAAAATGAATGAAAAATTAAAAAAAAAATAAAAATTGAACACTGTAGTGATGACCGGATATTTCTTTATTTCACGGTTGACAAAAATCAAGGGCGCAAAACTTTCATGTTATATGTCGTCAGTAAATAAGCAAAATGCTTTATAGCCCAGTCGACAGGGGATAAAATATGAACAAAGATCGCACTAAATCCTCACAAAAAAATTCGCGCTTGAATGTTTAGTTTTATAAAAAAAATTGTTCCGAACGCTAACGGCTCGGGAAAGCTGCGGAAAATCGAAAAAAACGTTTTTCTAGGGATAGCTCGTTATAGATGCAGAATTATGAAACTTTACAAAAGACACAATTCTTAGAGCAGAGATTTTCCTACAAAAAAGATTCAATACCTTTTTTCGCTATAACGCATCGGTAACGAGATAAATCAGTCGCAAATCGGCTCCATAATATTGGAAATAATAGGCTATCCAATGAACATTATATATATATATACTGATGAAACTTAGTCTAACTGCTAAGGCCGATCTAATACCCATTATCACCTGTAACTACTATTAAACTATGGCTCGAATACAATAAGCCTACTTTTAATGGTTTTCTCGCTCGTCCGCGGCGACGGATTTCCAGAAAAGCGGCATTAATTCCCTGAACAATTTTATAAAAATATTTCGATATATTCTGAGGCCTAGGAGGTCCAAATGATATTTAAAAAGTTTGACCGGCCCCACCCCTTGGGGGAGGGTCACGCCCCTCTTAGATCAGAGAGGTAAACTACCGCTTGGTTCATATAAGTGAAGCTTTTCTGAGCATAATAAAAAAATTTGCTGAGATGTGGTGGCTTAAATTTGAATAAAACCCAATTTATTGTTAACTTTGGGGGCGTGGTTCTCTGCCGTACAATCGATCCAGGAGAGATCTCGACGGTAATCGCTCATACATATATATTAAATAACCAAACCTAGATCGATCCGGAGAGCCGAAACATACCAATTTCAATTTTTGAAAAATAATATTCATTTTCTTGAAGTTAGCACACACCAACATATGTGCCAACACCCGGATATGCAGTAAATCGTAATTTATTCGTTTTTAAATTCATTTAACCTTAGTGTTACACTCGTTGCTCATGTTAACATTAATCTAAGAATTTCTAACCGAGTCAAGTCCGGTATAAGGCAACCGAGTCTAGCCCGCTATAAAGCTGATACAATGAAACCAAATTGTACATAATCAGGCATAGGGCTAAGGTGAAGGGCTTAGATTGCAGACCTGAAAATAAATCCTGGCAAGATGATGGACTCTTCCAGGCATTTCGGTAAGTGATCCGGCGATGGATGTACACAATCTAAGCCCGCATGTCACCCCTGAAAGCATTGTATTGTAAGATTTTCACGGTAAAGGTTATGCATATAATGCACCTACCATTTGTGCCTTAACATTATCTTTATTGAAATACAAAAAAATTATTTTGGTGAGTATATTTTTGTTTGTGTTTATTTGTATTTAGGGTTTTTCGTCATCTTTTTCGGTATTCTCTCTTATCTCAACTGCATTATCGTACTGCCTTCCCTTTGTTTGCCGATGTGCATTGCGTTACCTGTGCTCATTTTCACAGTGTGTGACGTATTATTTCGTACCTCTCATGTAAGTTTTTGAGGATACAAAAATGGATAAATAATCAGGGGACCGTTTCTAAATTTCTATATTTTCCTGGAGTCAAAGAGCTGTAATTCCAAAACAACTTCTTTTCTTCTTCTGTTAGTGCAGATCCTTTAACGGATATTAGCGATCATTCTGGTTATTTGTATTTTTTTTATCGCGTCTCTAAAAAGTCCTGTTGTTGTGGTATTATACCATGTTCTTAAATTCTTGAGCGACGATATCTTTCTCCTTCCTGGACCTCTCTTTCCCAATACTGTTCCTTGTAATACGAGCTGAAGCAATCGATATCCATTTCTCATTATATGGCCTAAGTTTTCTAGTTTTTATAATTTTTATGACTTCGCTCTCTTTATTCATCTTCTGTAACACCGGTGGCATTGGTAACGTGTTGCGTCCAGGATATTTTTAATATACGTCTATAGAGCCACATTTCGAATGCTTCAAGCCTTTTTGTTGTTGTTTCGTTGAGGGTCCACGATTCTGCGCCATATAATAAAACAGGAAAGATGTAACAGTGCAATAGTCTTATTTTCATATCTATATGCAAGTCATGACTTATGAACAGGGCTTTCATTTTAACAAACGCAACTCGAGCCTTTTCTATTTTGCATTTTATTTCAACGGAGTGATCCCAATTACTATTTAAGGTGGTTCCTAAGTAATTGTATGTATGCACCATTTCTATGGGTTTGTCTTTAATTATTAATTGACACGGAGGTATCCCATCTTTCGAAACTACCATATATTTTGTCTTATCTGTGTTTAATGCTAAACCGTATGTTTCGCTTACTTGCGTTATTTTAGTCATTAATCTCTGTAGACTTTCCATATTATTTGCGAATATCACCGTGTCGTCGGCATATCTAAAATTGTTTAAAACTTCTCCGTTTATATGTATGCCATCTTCTGAATTTTCTAACGCTTCCTTGAAAATATCCTCAGAGTACACATTGAAAATTATGGGGGACAGGACACAACCTTGCCGGACACCTTTTTGGATAAGTATGTTATCAGTGATGTTTCCTTCCACTCGCACGTCTGCAATTTGACCCCAGTACAGGTTTGTGATTATTCTTAGATCTCGGTCATCTATTCCAACCTTTTTAAGTACGTCTACCATTTTACTGTGTCGAACTGTGTCAAACGCCTTATGGTAGTCGATGAAACAAGCGTATACATCGCAGCTCATGTCACGGCATCTTTGAAATAGCACTTGTATGCAGAAGAGAGCTTCTCTTGTTCCTGTTGCATTCCTGAATCCAAATTGTGTTGGTCCTAGATACTCTTCACAAGGTCTATAAATGCGTTGCTGAATTATTTTTAGAAAGGTTTTCAGGAGGTGACTCATAAGGCTTATGGTACGATAATCAGAACATTGTCTAGCACTTTGCTTCTTAGAGAGAGTTATGAACGTAGATTTTAACCATGATTGAGGTAATTGTCCGGTGTTATATATGGAGTTGAAGATATTTGTGAGCCATTTTATGCCTTCCTCGTCAAAAAGTTTTAGGATTTCTGAATGAATATTATCAGGGCCGGCTGCTTTTCCATCCTTTATTTGTATGAGTGTTTTTCTTACCTCGTCTATTGTTATCTCTGGTCCTGAATTACATTCGATAACTGAAGGGCGGAGTGGTCTATCGTCATCTCTGAATAGTACAGTTATATAGTTTTTCCATGTATCTACCTTCTCGTCTTTATCAATGATTATAATGTTACTGTTGTTTACAAGTCGTCCTATTGTGTTCGTTTTTGTTAGTCCAGCAGCTTCTTTTATTTTCTTATGCATGTTGAAGTGGTCATGCTTTCTTTTTAATATTTCAATTTCTTCACATTTTAAACTATACCAATCTTGTTTTGTTTTCCTAATTTCTCTTCTGATTAGCTTCTGTAGGATTTTATATTTTGTTGAATTTTCTTTTACTTTTCTTCTTTGTAACATTAAGTCAAGGATTTCTTTCGTCATCCATGCATTGTTCTCATTTCCTTATGTTTGTCACTGATGTTATGTATAATATTCTGCATACTATTCAGCTGTTCGTCGACCGTTCCTCTTGTATGGATATTTTTAATTTCTGTATTTATCTGTGCTATTACTTTGTCCCTGAGAGCTGTGTCTTTCAATTTTCTAACGTCCCACGTTTTCTTGTTTGTCGGTTTTTTAACTTTTTTTAGTTTTATTTGAAAAGAACCAACTAGTGGATTATGATCTGATCCCACATCGGCTCCCGGGTACGCTTTAACGGATTGACAGCTGTTTCGGAATCTCTTGTTTACTAACATATAGTCAATTTGGTTCCTGACTATGTTGTCCGGTTGATCCTCGGCAAGCGCCATGTATACAGTCTGCGCGATGGTAATTTAAAGAATGTATTAAGGACGACAAATTGATATTCAGCAACAAAGGTATTTAAACGCTCCTCTCTTGGATTTCTTTCCCCCAATCCGAATGGGCCAACGAATTCCCCATCACTTCCTTTTCCAACTTTTGCGTTAAAATCACCCATGGTAATAGTCATATCATTTTTAGGAATCTGATTCAAAATGGTTGCTAATGAATTGTAAAACTCTTCAATGTCGTCCTCACTCTTGTCCGCTGTGGGTGTATAAACTTGTACGATATTAAGTTTTATTGGCTTAGTTTCCAGCTGCAATACAGCTATCCGCTCCGACACTGGGACAAAGTTTATTACATACTTTGCTGTGGATTTGTTAACAATGAAACCAACTCCGTTTTTGTGTAATCCATTTTCGCTTCCAGAGTAGTATACCTGATGCTCTTGTATGTGGCGCTGTCCCGTTCCTGGCCATCGCATCTCACTGATGCCCATAATCTCCACGTTAAGTATTTCTTGGATAGTGTTGTGAATATTTCCCGCTTGATACATTGTACGAACGTTCCATGTACTTATCTTAATGGCCGTTTTATTTAGAAATTTTCATTTCTCGTTTAATGTGCAGGGGTTTCGCTGGGTGACGACCTGGAATGCCCCGCTTTCTTCCCCTGTCGGATCTTGATTTCCGAGTCCATGATCAGAACTTCGTCTGACTGTGTCATTACTTGGCATTATGATTTTTCTTGGGAATGTAATGAGGTAGTTTCCCGTTGCTTTCCTCATCGCAGTGTTGCAGCCGAATAAATCATACTATGATAACGGCCTGTAAGTACATGATGACAAGCCAGTACAGAAGCCATTCTTCTGCAGGCTTGTCTCATTAATGACATAGCTGCTTCCCTATGCCATGCTAGTTTTTGGTCCACCCCTGGTATTTCATTTTCCAAGTACCACCCATATGTGGGAGGTTTTCCCCTATCCGCCACCTGGGGAGGCAACAACAGTTATCAGCAATATTTCAAAGGTGGACAACGCCTGGTCGTCACCTTCATATCTACTTAAGTATTAAATTTTGTTTATTTTGCGTTTAAAGTTTACCACCTCACATTAACGATTTTCATTGATTAATATTTTTAAAGGTCAACGTCAATGCACGTACCTTTTTTTAAAATTTAAATAAAATTTAATGTACCTATCTGAAAAATTCGAATCCGAATTTAAATCATTTAATCAATGTTTAAAATATTCAGTTATATTCATATTGACTCACGTATTTACTGTTTAAAATTTATTTTTTATATTAACTATTTTCTTTCATTTTTATTATGTAATACATATTCCAAAATATTATCTCTATCGCTTGGCATTTTTTTACATTCTGGCCAAAAAATTATGATGTAATTGCATCCCTTTAATAACTTCAATTCGGGGATGCCGACCAAATCACGGGAAAATTTGACCTTTTGTTTTATATTTCATCTCTGTAAGTCTCATACAGGGTTCGTCAGTGAAGCGGGAAAATTTAAAACTCCAGTATCTACATAAGTTTTTATTTTAACCTAAATCTTTTTCTGGTTGTCTGTTCAATTAGACTCCCCATTTTATTATTTAAAAATAACACTTGATATCTGCAGTGGGTTTTCAGCGCTCCAATATCGACTATTCTGTTATGGCAGTTAAAACTCTATCAATGTTTTCTACCGTTCTAACACTTCTTGCTGCTTTTTTATGTTTTAAATTTAATGTGGACCCAGTTTATTCAAACTTTGCTATCCATAACTTAATTGCATGAATAGACGGTACCCGCCCATGACGCGGAATATCAAATCGATTTCGAAATAACTTTCTCGCCATTTTTACGATTTAACACAGAAAGCACGATGAACACCTGACGACTATTCCATGTTTACTAAATGGCGTTTGTAACGGTTGTAGTTTAAAAATATCAAAAGAAGCGACGGCTCTAGCGGTACAACCTAGAAAGAAAATTTAAGGGAATTTGGCTCAATGTAGCGCACTAAATTAGTGGAGGATACAAATATTTATAGTAGTTAGAGCAGCAGCGTCCGGCTTCGTCGAGGAATTGCGTGGATTCCTGAATAGTTATAAGAAATGTGACTGCTGGTCTAACAAGGCGCCACCTGCTGGGTAAAGAAAAAAATAAAACCGACCAACAGGAGATCAACAGGTTTTACTAAATATCTAATATGCTAAATCGAACACAAACCAGAAATAGAGAGACAAACAATACAGTATAACAGACAAATTTTAAAATAAAAATAGTAGGATGATGTGACAGAAATAGAGAGTTCTCATTCAAATTAAACAGAAAAAGTAGCTGCTATTAAGGGTCTGTGTACACATATCATTTACACACGGCGAGCTACACTAAATCTAAACAACAAAAAAGAATGGTAAGTACCTCCCGCAAACCGAAAAGGCCTTTTGTGTCCGCGATAACCGCTCCAAATTAAGCAACCCAGCCCTTATTGAGCTGATATAAACAAACTTCCGGTTGACGAGAATACACCGAATAAGAGTTACTTAAATAGTAACTATCGAGCCGTTTATGTCATCTGTACTCGAGCTTCACACGCCTTATTATTTATGAGTAAGTGATGTAAATACTAAAACTTAGCTGTAATACGTCGAGTGTAGTTCCGGGAATAAAAGTATTTTGGATTCCTCTAAGGGTGGCGTGCGGAACAAAACAGCACACAAGTGACTCCCTCGCTGGAAGTATGCAACATAGCCAACCTCTGTCGATGTGGTATTCACCGTTGGTCTACGGCTTAATTACTGCGGAGCCGTGGTGTTGTCGTGAATTAATAGGGAAGGTGCTAAAAGCATATGTCGCAATTAGAATTAAAACAAATAGGAAAGATACCCAAATACTTACGGTGAATGTAGCCAGATTAAATGTAAACGCCAATCTATATTGGAAATTGTGAAACTCACATTAAATAGTTTTTGGTGAGAATTTCACTTCAGAGAAGATGCTAAAACAACCACGTGTATCAAACGAGAAAGGAAAATGTCCGCGGTCCGTCTCGAAAATTTTAATCGAATTGAATTTCCACCAATAGCAAATTAGCAGCGCATGCACGCCAAATATGACTTTTTGTCGCACCGTACTACTTGCGACACACGTTCTAAAGCGGCTTACGACCTACGTCCTAAGTACTAGAAATAAAACCGAAACACGTTAAATGACTGACAGTTTGTCAATAAATTCAGCAACCTCATCCAAACGTCAAATTAATAATAAAACTTTTTAATTTTCCCGCTTTACTGACGAACCTTGTATAAACACTATACGGGGTGATCATTTGAAAACGAGCCACCCTTAATATTTCGAGAAAAAATGCAAATATTTTTGTGGAGTCAACGGCAGCTTTTCATGTATCAAAGGCGACATCTTTTGACGTTACTAGGTTAAAGTTAAAGTTCACCCTCTCACCCCCAGCAATCCCTACTTTTGAAATTTAAATGGCATCCCTATATTTTTTCACATTTTTTATAGCGGATTTATCCCAAATACGAATTCAAGAAAGAATTACGGTGACTAGCAAAATGTTGGATAAAAATGCAAAAACTTAACTCATCATTTACCGACCTATACATACATAAATAATTAAATTTGGTCAAAGTAAGATATCGCAGTAGGTTAGAGCAGGTATAAAATACAATACAATTGTGTTTTAACATTAGTGTCATGTTTGACATTGTGCAATTTTTTTTTCGTTCACCATTCGCATTAAATAAGGGTTTAAGCAAGTTTAAAATTTATCAAAATGGTCTACACTATGGCTGAAAGATGTGAAATAATATTAATTTATGGTGAAAAACATAAGTGCGCTCGAAGAACGGCGAAAACATTTAATGAACGACACCCTCATAAAAACGTCAATCATAAGTATGTGACAAAATTAATTACTAAATTTTTGGGAAGTGGTTTCGTGGCAAATAAGAAAAGAACAAATCAAAGAGTTTTAGATGAGGCAGCTCAGATTGAGGTTTTAGGTCACCTGAATATGAATCCAACGGTCTCTTTACAACAAATTTCCACTGACACTAGACTTTTATATGGCTCAGTGCATAAAGTAACTAAGCTCCATAAATTCCATCCGTATAAATTACAACTTCATCAAGAGCTTTCAGAAGACGACACTGATCGCAAAAATAAATTTTGCGAAATCATGACAGGTATGATCAATGCAAATCCAAATTTGATTCAGAATATTTGCTTCAGTGATGAATGTTCATTTTTTAATGGACATGTAAATAAACAAAATGTACGGTACTGGAGTGATGTAAATCCACACAATTTTAGTGAGGGTCACACTCAGATACCACAAAAATTGAACGTATGGTCGGGTATATTGGGTGACACTATTATTGGCCCAATCCTTATAGATGGAAATTTAGATGGTACTGTGTATTTAGATCTATTAGAAAACATGATAGATCCTTTAATAATAGAGGCAATGGAAAATGTGCGTGATGAAAATGGAAATTTGATTTTGAATGAAGATCAACTCTATTTTCAACAAGATGGTGCTCCACCTCATTTTAGTTTAAATGTTTGGCAATGGCTCAACGATAGATTCCCCAATAGATGGATTGGAAGAAGAGGATCGAATGAGTGGCCAGCGAGGTCCCCTGACTTAACGAGCCCTGACTTTTTCTATGGGAACACCTTAAATCCGTTATTTATAAAACATCTCCTCAAGACCTTGCAGAATTACGTCAACGAATAACACAGGAATGTAATTTGATTCCGAGAGAAGTATTTCGAAAAGTACGGAGAGATTTTGAAAACCGTCTTAATCATTGCATGGCCAACAACGGTGGGCATTTTGAGCACTTATTATGAGCAACTTGCCATTCCTCACAAATTGAGAATATTAAAATTTTTTTTTGTTATTTTTGTCGTCTTTCTTTTTATAAGTTAAGTTTTTAGCTTTTTTATCCAACATTTTGCTAGTCACCGTAATTCTTTTTTGGATTCGTATTTAGGAATAAATCCGCTATAAAAAAATGTGAAAAAAATATAGAGATGCCATTTAAATTTCAAAAGTAGGGATTGCTGGGGGTGAGAGGGTGAACTTTAACTTTAACTTAGTAACGTCAAAAGGTGTCCCCTTTAACACATGGAAAGGTGCATATCTGCATTTTTTCTCGAGATATTTAGGGTGGCTCGTTTTCAAATGATCACCCTGTATATTTTTTCTACCACAATTTGTTTATTTGAAACTGTATAGATGTATTTCGAAGCTATGCTTTCATCTTCAGCAGAGGACTAATACTAAATAATTGAGTTTAAACTAATCACTTATATAGGGTGGTCCACGCTCAACGGGACGGAGCTTACTGGAAAAGCAAAGAATGATATGAAAAAGTTATTTGTCAGGAGCTCCGCCCTGTTGAGCGTGGCCCACCCTGTATATTAATTAGATGCTTGAATAATCGTCTCGCACTATCGGTTAAACTAAATATAATGGTGTTGGAGTTAGAACCCATGCCACTATTTATCAACCTATCTCTGTTTTTGTAGATAATTAAATTGTCTATAGTATTTAATTTCCTAGAGTCTACTTCGTGTTTGACTAATGATGGGCAACATTATTCTGTTGTACTTAAAATGAGCCATGTGCTCTTTGAATCTAGTTACAATTGCTCTTATGGTTTTCCCAAAGTGTAGATATGTTGACGATGTTTTTGCCATTCTAAAATTAACGTTCGTCTTGCATATACACAAGATGGGGAATTATACGAAGGTTTTAAAATCGAAAACCCGTTTGCCGACTAAATAGAATTAGTAGATGTTTTGAAGATCTTTTTATAGTACCTATATAATACATTAGATAACCAAGACATCCATAAATTAATATCTATCTAATTTTGTGATAACTGCAATACATAATTTTAATTGACATTATAATAAAAAGGAAATACAGAATTGACATTATAATGTTATAAGTATCGCAGGCGTCTATTTAAACTGTACGACAGAACACGACAAATTGATGATTTCAGCATGATTGTGCACTTCTGCATCTTACTCGTGAAATGAATTAATTGTTCGTACAGTCATGGCGCGTAATAACCCTTATTCCTTTATGACATTCAAGAAAATTCATTGCTTTTGAAAGGCTCACAAACTGATACGTGGACCATTCAATTTAATGGCTTAATTTTGTAAGCACGTAAAATGTATACAAATCTTTACTACACATTAATTTCTTTCCATAATTACCAGTAACATTTAAGTATTTTAACGTAACGAAACATAAACCTGTGACGTGAACTGACTAAAACAATGAAAATCATTTATCGTGTGTTTGTAAATTATGCTTCGAAATTATTATTTGTTCGTACTAAACAAACAGAAAGTAAAACTAATTTTTTTTTAAATTTCATTTACTTTGCCACGGAAACAAAGAATAAATATATTTAAAAGTAAAATCCAATTTACATAATGTAATGCAAAAATCGGTTTACTAAAATAAAATAAAAATGAAAATTTTTTACAATTTGCGTTTTCTTGTTTTTCTTTGTGCTTTATGTATAGAAATTTTACGGTACTTTGCGATGTTTAGGTTTAATCGAAATATTAATTTAAAACGCATTTTTAATATTTAAAAAAATAATAATATAACATGGGATGAAAATATATCTAAAAATTTTTAAATATGATCGCGTTACTTTTGAATCGTACCTTTTCTTAAAAAATAGTTCAACGTTTTGTTAAATTCTTCTTGAACTACAATATGTTTTGATTTAAGGCCGAAAATGTTAATTTTTAACAAGACACCAACAGGTTTTGTTATCTAAGGAATCATCTTCAGATACTAAATTAGTTAAGGCTATTTTATTAAAACTTGTTAATTCATCAGTGGCTGATCGAACCCCATATCAAATGTTAATAGTTGATTGTATAAACAAGTATTGATAAGGTAAGATTTCATACGAGTCTACAATACTTTTTCAAAGCTCTTTATTACTGGAAATGGAAAAATGTAACAGAAGTAACAATACATATACAGTGTGTCCCAGATTCAATGTTGTAGCAAATATCTTTGTTAAGATAGCAACTTCTCAGACAAAAATTGATCAACCAGTTAATCTTTGTCATCTTTGGTGGTCACAAAAGTCGTGGTTTTATCAAATAGAACACCCTGTATATAGATGGATATTTATTTTCTATGGTTAATTGTACACAAGTTTCATTAGACATATATAGCATCTAACTTGACAGTATTGAAGTATTAACGATTCAATTCTCTGGAACACGATGCTATTATGATATTTGGTTGAGTGTATTTTTTTTCCTCCAATTAAGTTTCTAATTTTAAAGTTCTTAACCTTCTAGGTGGAGGTAGGGTTGGAAAAAAAAACGGTCTTAGGTTACATAAAAGGCCGTCGTTTCGCCCACAACTGCGAGGGCTTTATCGAAGGTAAAAAGTAAATTGAAAACCGTCTTGGTCACAAAATTTTAAAAAAACTAGTCATCCGTGTAGATGTACGTTTATTAAATTCGTGTAAACTCTATACACATTTATTTCTCTCAAAATTTAATACAGTTGATGAAATGTACACAATGCAAATCTTCTCCTTCTTACAAATACATAACATTCACCTGTCAAAGTTGTATAGCTTACTTGATAAATATTAAAATTGTTACAGATCAGCCTTCATTATGAAAATTTGCATTTTTAATGACAACTTGAACATTTAGCTATAGGACACTATAGTATTATTTGATAGGTAATTACATTTTACATTTGTTGTTGGGTGTTCCATTTAAAATAAGCAAGTTATTGCGGTTCAAAACATGTCATTAATTAATCTTATTTTGTACACATTCTGTATATGATAGTGAATTTTTCACAAGTTCTACATAAATTCTGATTAATTCATAGACTTCAGTGCGAATTTAGTTTGAAAAAAGGTATTAGTTGCTGAGATACAAATCGGTAAAATTGTGACGACTTTTTCATAAAATACAAAATATCTCAAAAACTTTTAGGTTTAAGTAAAGCAAATCTCTATAAAATCCATTCTTATTTTAAACGTAGAACCTGAAAATGTATTAATATACAGGGCATTCCATAAGAAAAACACAACTTTGATACGTTCTGTGTATTTTGGGACACCTGTATATTTCGAAAGTAATTTTAAAATATTCCTCCTGTAGGTCTCTATCAATCCCAGATATATTTTCCCAATTTTATTAAATAGTTTGGCTGTAATATTCAGTGTCGTATACCGTGAATAACCCTGTATATTCGGGAAATTCTTTAGCAAAATACCTTTCGTGATTGTAATGTACCTATACCAGATAATTTTGAGTAAATGTTCTACTCGTGTCTGATCCAAAAATAATTCCCGTTTGGCACATGTGTCTTCGAAGAATTATTGTTGGATCAGATACTATTTTATTCAAAATTATTGGTAACATTACGATCATTTAACATAATCTGTGCAGTTATCTAAAAATAGTGTTCCTAACTCGTTGGAAAGCAAAATTATCTTTATCTATATCGATGTATACTATTGCCAGAAAGATGCACAACCATAATAGTTCAACGGTAAAAGCTTATTTATTTGTAATAGGATGTAAAAAAGATATTAATTAAAACATTTTTTGTGAACCTCGTTATTTAAAATTATAAAATTCTTTTTAGTGTACTGGGATAATTGGTAAATGTCTATTATATTTTATAGGTTCCCTTTACTTTAGATCGCTCATTACTGCTTTGATATTATAACATAATTAAGAAATTCCTTTGAGTGCTTTCCTTTGACGCTGCAATTATCGTAAAATTATTTTAGTTAGAAAATGTGACTGTTTTGTTTTCAAGTTTGTCTAAATAATTTTTTGAAGTAAAATTAAACAATAATTTTAAATCTTACTGCTTTAATCTAGTTGTTTGAAAGAATATCTTTATAAAAACTAAGATACGTAGGAGTGCACATAATTGAACGTGATCAAAAGAACAAAGCGCATTGTGAACACATAGTGTTCTAGTAAAGTGGCATTATTTATTTTAATTAAATTCATTCTGTTCCCACACAATTTAAATTCCTGTTACATTCCTTATATTTGTAGTGCTTACACAACAATCATTTTGAACAATAAAATTAAAATTCGATTCGAAATTCTTATCGAACAGTGCCAAATTTTTCCCTTAATATAAATGTAACTATAAACAGTAGGTAGTTATGCCCATTGTAAGTAAGAAATGACGTTGTTGAAACGGGTCACGTGATATCAGTCTTAACATCTTTAATGGGACACCCTATATACTTTTGCACTACTCTAAAGATCTCTTCTAATGCCAGTTGAGCAATACATATTTGTCAGTGTTTTTATTACTATAGAAACGATAAATGTATTTTTTATGAAGATTTATTTTATTTTAGTGGCAACGACAACAACAATAACCTTTTGATTTACACCTTCATTAAAACAGCATTCAAATCGTCTAAGTAAGTTTATTGTGTCTGCGCTTTGAATCATTTCTGGTGTAACCGTTTGGAAAGCTGCTACATTTCTCAAAAAAGTGTGGCGCAATCAAAGTTATATTTTTTCTTGTGGGACACTATGTATATTATTGCGTTTTTTGATTGCCCGTAAAGAACAAAGTATACTTTCATAAATACAAGTGTTCTGAGTTACATAGACTTTTGTTAAAATATGGAGTATTAAAAAAATTCAATATCTTCTGATCCAACAAATCATAACAAATTTACTCTTACGTCTAAATAGTTGGATATTAGATGAATGTATTCCATGATTAAATATTAAACATCTCTTTATAGGGTGTTCAGAATTTGCAGGTTAATTATTATATTGGTGAGTCACCACCAAGGAAATCATTCAAAACATCCATGATTTAGTGTGACCACCGACTAAAAGTGCGCAAGATAGATGATACTGCAGGCATCTCAATCAAATGGGTGCACAATACTTTATATTAACGTTTGCATATGAAAAAGGTTTCGGCAAGATGGGTGCCGCGATTACTCACAGTTGACCAAATGAACATGTTCAACTTTCAAAGCAATGTTTGACCATGTTGCAACGTAATCCGATCGAGTTTTTTCGCCGATATGTGACCACCACCATATTCCCAAGACCAAAAAAAAACAATCAAATCAGTGGATTTTACCCGGCAAAACTACATTAAAGAATGCCAAAGTTGGTCACTCGAAGAATATGATCACGGCGACTATTTTTTGGGATCCTAAAGGCACAATTGACTATTTGGAATGGGGTAAAACAATAACTGGTCAATAATATGCTGATTTATTAACCTGTTTTAATGTCGAATTAAAGAAAAAACAGCCACACTTGGTACGTAAGAATTTGCTGTTCCATCAAGGTAACTCCCCATCTCATTCGTCCCAAATTGCGACCTCTAAATTAGTACCTATAATTACTCTACGAATTGGACCAATCCACCATACTCATCAGACTCCATGCTATTTCTTTTTGTTCACGAACTTAATGAAAACACTTGCAGTCAAAAAATTCACATCAAATGAGAAGTTAATGAAGGTGTAACCGAGACCTATTTTAACAAGTTACCTTAAAAATTCGAACACTGTTGGAAAAAATAAAAAAGAACTTGTACGTATAATCCTTTACATGACCAGGAGAGCAAACACATACAGAAAAATAAAACATTTAAGTGAATGTCCCCATCTCAACACCTAGGTGGAGCAAGATGAGTTTTATTGTGGGAGAAGATGGGACTAACGACAAAATTTGCTTTCATCCTCCTCCATGATCAAGAACAATATGACCACCTTTTACAACCTATACATAACACTCAATCTTGCATTGAGTTACTGTAAGGTACCAACAATATCAGCAGCCAGCATCATCATTTTCAGGTTCCGATGAGAATACTCTTTACATGCTTTACTTAATTTTTATGTCTTTTGGAGACCATGACTGCACGATTTTTTACAATTTGTCACTTAGTTGTAAGCGGAAGAAACAATAATTTCTTTTAAGTTGTTTCTTTTGCAACTTGATGAAGTTAAATAGCTATGGTGCCTCGGCGACCAATTTTTCTGTTTCGTAGTCTTTTATCGACCCCGACGTGCATAATCGGATGAATGTCATAAGGAGAAGTAATGTATCTGTCATTGATTTTAAAATGTGTTTGAACTAATAAATATAATGGGACAAGATAGACCCCTCCTAGTCTTGACGCGTATATATCGTTTCTATCTTGCCTCATTTGAGTTGTTTCTCTCGCAACTTGATGAAGTTAAATAGCTGTGGTGCCTCGGCGACCAATTTTTCTGTTTCGTAATCTTTTATTAACCCCGAGCGTGATAAAAAACAATATGCATTTGTTAAACATCGAATTCAAATTCAAAATTGTACTTCTGTAAATTATACGTGCTACACTAGAAGTTCCAAAGATCCCATCATACTTCCCCTACATTAAATGAAATTTTGCTGGTTTGCACGACAAAAAAATGTCATGGTAGTCTAATTTTTTTTGTTATATTTGTAATTGATTGTCTCCGACATTATCCACGGTCTATTAAAATTAATGGCTTAGTTATAGTACTACGACAGAAGTTTGCTGGACTCTCTATATTTATTTGAGAACTTAAGTAGCTACAATAAACCAAAAACATCTCAATGTTTACAATTAAATTGATTATTTTAAGTTGCAAATATTACAACCTAACATGCAATAAAATATAACGAATGAACGGTTCATTTGTGAAAAAATAGTCCACATTTAAAAAACTGTTTATTAATTAATCCATCTGAGGCGGGTAAAGTTTAGCACCTACAAACAGATAAAATAATAATACCTTTTAAAAGGTGTAGGACAATTCGGCGTGGTCAGTTCGCCGTCGGTCAGTTTGGTGTCAAGACGTTTTGGTTCACTGCAAAGAATTGAAAAATTGAGAGAATTTTAAAAAACTGATACATTATACTTTTATTTATATAATTAAAAAAATAAATTATTCTTTAGCATCCATTGATAAGAATATAAAAACAAATTAGGTGAGATAAGTTGAGAAATGGGATTGTAATTACTAAGAATGATTGTATGCCTACACGAGTTCTACATTTGTTTGTTAGATTAACCATGTAAAACGGTTAAATTTTTCCCATTTTTGTGTATAAAAATTGCGCCATAAATTGATTTATTATTTGAAAATTTTTCACACAAATACAAAAATTGAGCACTCATGTGAAGTTAGCCATAAATCCAGCCATAAAAATGAATTTTTTAGTAACGTTATGTGAATTTGAATATGTTGGCGTGGATCACTTTTTAGGCAAATTCAGCAATAAATACTTTTTATAATTATAAACAACATATCAAATAATAAAAATGTTAATATTTACTTAATAGAATGGAGAAGCATAGAAGAGAAAACCTGTAATTCACGCTGGAACATACTCTATGTATGGACTATAATATCGCGCGTAGCCATAACTTTGAAATCAAATATTTTCGATTTAAAAAATATTAGCATTTTTATTCTTTAATATGTTGTTAATAATTATAATATCTATTTATTGCTAAATTTGCCTAAAAATTAACCCACGCTAAGACGTTCAATTCACATTCGAACGTCCACTAAGTTTGTAGCACGCTGCCATCACTTTGAGATTAAATATTTTCGTTTTAAAAAATATTAGCATTTTTATTATTTGATATGTTGTTTATAATTATAAGAACTAGTTATTGCTAAATTTGCATAAAAATGTATCCACGCCAACACGTTCAAATTCACCTTCGAACGTTCACTACGTATGTATTTAACGTAGCGCGTAGCCATCACTTTGAGATCAAATGTTTTCGTTTTAAAAATATTAGCATTTTGATTATTTAATATGTTGTTTATAATCATAAAAACTATTTATTGTTGAATTTGCCTAAAAATTGATCCACGTCAACACGTTCAAATTCACCTTCGAACATACTCTCAGAATGTCGCGCATAGCCATAATTTTGAAATCAAATATTTTCGTTTCAAAAATTATTAACATTTTTGTTCTTTGATATGTTGTTTATAATTATAAGAACTAGTTATTGCTAAATTTGCATAAACATTTATTCACTCCAACACGTTCAAATTCACCCTCGAACTTCCACTAAGTGTGTATACTTAATCTAGCGCGTAGCCATAACTTTGAGATCAAATATTTTCGTTTTACTATATTTGCATAATAATTAATCCACACCAACACTATAAAAGAAGCTCTTAAAGTTCGATAGGGGTAGTGTACTTTGCAAATTTGTTTAAACAATTTTTTTATATAACAAATGTTAAGATATGAATTATTTGTGTTGATTAATTGTTGTTTTAGTACATTTAAGTCAAAATAGATTATATTTACATAGCGTTACAGAAAAATAATTTTTATGGCTGGATTTATGACTTCACATGGGTAAATTGAGCTACGCTTTAATTAATAATGAGTAACAATAGGAAACAATAAAAATAACAATAGGGAGATATATAAGAAATGACTCCAATAGTGATTTTTTTTTATTCAAATATCGCACACATTTGAATGCAATTTGTGCTTTGTGCAGATAATAGTACAAGAGCTACAAAATGGTAAACAATTAACAATGGACGCATAAATATCTTCTATTGCATTCTGTATTCGTCCAAACGTTTTATTCCATTATTAACTGTATGGGTAGTTCACTCCGATTACGTAAATAATAATAATAATTTCATATTTGTTTTACTTTAGCGAAACAATAAAACTTTGTACATACTATATGTATAATCGAATCACAATTAGCAACTTACTTCTCAACCAAATTTTTTACGGTATGAATTTGAATACGAGTCTTTTAGAATATTTTTCATTTAGATTTTGTGTTTAATCCTTAAGTAACATTGCAGGAATAAAAAATGAATTCACTAAATACACATTTCCGTTCCACGCAGCAATTTAAACAGCGAACGTAGATAGACCTTGTTAGGTTTATTTGGTTTTCACTGAAATATTTAACTTTTTTCTCGTTAAGATGATTAACAATTTAAATGAAATTAAAATAAAATGTTGATTAGTAAATCTCATTTAATTAATTAAATATACTATATTGAATTCATAGTCTATATCCGAATGTTGTGAAAATTAACATGTAAAGATATAATACTAGTATATTATATCAAACCAAAATTTTTAAGTTTAAAATCTATTTCAAAATAAAATGTTGTGTAATATATTTTTATATTTTAGAACATGCAAGAGGAGAAAATTTGCAGACCGACAAACAAATGATAATTAATTACCTACTTAAAAGGAATAATGAAATTTTATAAAAGAGTGCGATTAAAACCATATATAGGAAGTGTGTTTAATTTATGACCTAGTACCTTTTGTTACACCCTGTATTTGTACGTGTTCTTTATACACGAGATGTAGCAAGACATGCATTTCACTCAGTTTTTTATTTTTATTTATTTTTATTTCCTTATTTTTATTTTTGCAAAAATAATTCGATCGTAGAAAAAATATTATGAGCAACATGTGACAGTTACACAAATAACAATTTTTATGAATTTTTATAAATTAACCGAATATTCATTTATTAAGCGACTTTCGTGGACGAATTGGTTAATCGTTGCTTATAATGTTGTGCGCTCTAACCAGGGTTTAATATTGTAAAGGAAATTTTATAATTATGGTATTACGAGCTAAACCAATATAAACAAACAGAATTGCAATTTCCAAAGTGCTGTGCGTGATCCGTGAACTTTTGGACTTTTTTCAGTTTTCCCCAATATCTCAGTGAAAGAAGGTTTGACCGGTATAGTCACTCTACACAGTTTAAAAGTAAACTTAATTTGCTACAATTTGCGACCACGGCGAGCACTCTATAAAGTTCTTGTTTCTCATTTTATATTTATATTTTGTAATAGTTATTTACCTAACGAGTTCGGGAAGATGAATTTCCGGCATGAGCATTTTGTAGGCCGCACAACCGTAGGGAGTGCGGCGTTAGTGCGAATGCGAAATTCCATCTCGAAAAGTTAGGTAAATAACTATTACAAAATATAAATATAAAATGAGAAACAAGAGCTTTACTGAGCGCTCGCCGTGGTCGCAAATTGTAGCAAATTTAGTCTATTGCTTGACAATTTGCTTTGCGTTGTCAACTAATACCAACCAACAAAAATTTCCTATTCCATCGGAAACTAAAAAACACCGGGTGCGGAAAAATGGAACTTCCCGTGCATCGAGAATAATCGGGAAATCAGTAATCTTAGGCTATGAGTACAAAAAATACTTTCTAAAATACGCATCACATGTCAAATATTGATTAATTAATCAAGTTGTAATAAATTTAATTAGTTTTCATTTAAGACCAGACCTGTAGGCCCATCAGTTCTCTCAAAAACGGCAGATAAACAAAAACAATAATAAATGAGTTTTGAGGGATATGTAACTAAAGTAATCTCACGTCTTTTTATGGTTATTTATCAATACTGAAATGTTATACAAACATCATGGTTCCTACTATAAAGACAAATTACATTTACCCAAAAAAATATATAAGTCGTGTACTGTGTTTGGATGCCAAATTATGATTTCTTTTTATCTTAGATCTCGCATGAATATGGACTCTTAAAGGCTACGATAAACGCTAGGAGCGGTGCCCAATCTGTGGTCGGATCATCTTCATCGTCCGAGCATTTCAGCTCCACATCCGGCATGTTAATGCACAACTTTCCAACGCATGATTGACAGAAGACTGAGCAGTGGAGCCCAAGCTTTTTGCACGAGCACCTCCTTGAGCACCTTGTCTTACAGTTACATGAAATTTTTTACAGAAAGGCAGGATGTGCGGCATCCATGGTGGTAAAGATGGGGGTTAGTTCCTGGCAAAAGCAGGAGGTAGAGCGTTGGAGTGACAAACAAAGCCACAAACCACTGATGCTTGCTTCTCTCACGGCTTGAGAGGTGCAATCTGACCGAAGAAACACGTCCATTTGCTCAGCAACTGGTTCACTCTTGCTCAGCAGTGTGGTGATTTTGGTCTTAACTTGACCAAACGGTGCTGAGATGGTATCGCACCCGGTAAACGCGTGGGTGAATAGTAATGTCTCAGGTGATCGCTGGGAGTCCTGGTTGTTGTAGAAGGTTGTAGAGTAGTGACAGCAACCAGCTTCGTTCTTCATGCTCTTCTGAAGGTAGACGAGCAGGTCAACGTCTTCTATGACGACCCGACCGGCTACTTTTCTTTTTAAAAGCGTTGTCATGAACCTTTCTCAATCCGCATCTTCTTCGACAACAGCCATTACTACTCCCTCCTTTTGAAAGGCGTCACAAAGAAAACTTCTTAGACGTCACTTGATGTTTTCATTGCCGAGTACATGCTCTTGAGCGATTTGAATTATTACGAATTCATCGAACGTCAATTCGTAGCTGTAATGAGCTGCGTAACGCCGGAGGGATTCCGCCGTTTAGGTGTTTTTTTTGTTAATATTTTCTGGGTAGTAGTTAAAAACAATAGAGAAACTCACTTATCACTGTTTTTGGCCAGCCTAGGCTGAGATAACAACTAATTATATTTAACGCGATTTTACAAAATAAGTGACCACTTCTATAAAATTTTTGGAAAAATGACCTATTTTCAAAAAACTGTAACTTGGGAATCAATGGCTGTATAGAGCTCGCCCTCAAATTATAGCAAATTTAAACTACTTTCAAAGTATGTGACAAAGTGTGACAATACCGGTTAGACCTTCTTTCACGGTGATATTGAGGAAAAACTGAAGAGCGTTTTTTGGGTATACCGCCGCCCACACACCACTTTGGAAATTGAAAATCTGGTTTTTTAATATTGGTTTAAGTCCTAACAAGATATAAAAAAATTCAGAACGACCGGACCTTTTGCAAGCACGGATGTACAGGGTGGGCCATTTTCGACCCTTTTGAAGGGAAACTACTTCATCCAATTGAGATAGGCAAAAATGATGTCGATGTCTGAGGCTTATTTTTAATGAGAAACACAATGGAGAAAACCGCATGGCAATATCCATTGTGGTGTCGAAGGTACAGGATTATTTTCGAATATCTGCATTTTAGAAAAATGTCTGTAAATTGTTTCCTGTTGAAAATTTTCAATTTTTGCAAAAACATTGCTGTAGCACTTTTTTACATAGACTCCAATGCCGTTTTCAAAATGAGTATACGGGGTCACGTCAAAAAGTAATTGTACCAAACTTACTTTTTTTTAAATAGAACGCCCTGTATATTTTTATCTATTTTATTTCTCTCATAAATACCCATTTCAAAAACATAACACACTTTATGCTTTACTTTATTTTTTTACTTTTAAGCATCTTATTTTTTGCGTGCAATTTTAAAAGGCGCATTCTGAATATATCGTCCTTGAACGGCGTATGCATAACTTTGTCATTCAGTTCAATGAGCAACGCAATGGAGATAATCACATATTGTTATCTATTATACTTTCAAAGATACAGAGTGATTCTGTAAAATCTGGATTTTTGAAAAATGGTTGTGGTTTTTGAAATGGGTATTTATAAGAGAAATAAAATAAATAAAAATATACGGGGCGTTCTATTTTAAAAAAGTAAGTTTGGTACGATTACTTTTTGACGTGACCCCGTATACTTTGAAAACGGCATTGGAGTCTACGTAAAAAAGTGCTGAAGCAATGTTTTTGCAGAAATTAAAAATTTCCAACAGGAAACAATTTACAGACATTATCTAAAATGCAGATACTCGAAAATCACCCTGTATCTCCGACACTAAAATTGATATTGCCATGCGGTTTTCGCCATTGTGTTTCTCATTAAAAATAAACCTCAGACACCGACATCAATTTTTGCCTATCTTAATTGGATGTTTCTCTTTAAAAGTGTCGAAAATGGCCCACATATTGATTGACCTATAAGCAGTTAGCTGATTTTTTCATTTTTTTTGACAAATGTTTAAGTAAATAAACTAAACGAAAACTAAAAAACTAAACGGACCCCCTAATATTGTCCTCTAACTGTCAATTTTTTTAATAATAATTGTAGGTGTTACCCTGATCGTCAAGAAAGGTATCGAATTTGAAGGGGAATCCAAATATTATATAATACTGTTTGGAAGCGTGTCCTGTCGGACAGGTAGTAGGGGTATGTTTATGTAAAAAAAAATTCTCAAGCCCCATAGTGCCCTCCCTATCCCAAACCACCCTATTATCCCTCGCAATCCAATGCTGATTCCAATTATAAATGCTGATTCCAACTATATATAGAAATATAGATTATGTAAAAAAAATCCACTACATGAGGCGAAGCTTCCTTGATGGACCCCCTCCTCCCTAAACCTCTTAATTCTCCCCCGCAATTCAATGCAGATTCATATTACATATATAGTTAGTTTTGTCCTAGGATCTACAGGAGCCTAACAAACAAACACACAAATTTTGGATTTTAGTATATAGGATATTCGATGATCTGTTTAAAACTAACAAAGTTTATAACAAAGTTGTTGTTGTCTTAAATTTTTTTTATATTAACGTTAGTTAGAGTGAATGCTGTTTTAAGTTGAGACAAATTCAAATCTTTTTTGTTAATTGTTTTTGTTAAATCCCTGAAAGGAAAGCGGAAAAAGGCTTTTTACTGTCTAAACATTAAAAGAAACAGTTCTTTTGTTTTCACAACTATTATTTAGGTTGGTATGTCGGTTTTGTTAATATCATAACGTGACAGTAAAATACCAACCCAATTCGTCAACAACAAAAGTCACTATTACACTCGAGAATCTCCAAAACTTAAACATGAAAACCAGCAATACTTAGATGTTTGAAGAAAAAATAGGAGTTAAAAAATATAATTGTTTAAGTCATAATAAGATATTCTACTATTAATAAACTTAGTGTCGTTTCCTTAAGCTATCAATTGGGATATGAGTGATGTGATTGCAATTGCTAACCTTGTCATCAGTTGGGTTAATAGTAATGAAGACCACACGGAACTAGAGCACCAGACAGCCCACCGAAGCTGGGGCGAGAATGTTGGACTTGAACCTCCCAAGAATAATTATTCGTAGATGTATTTTTTGTGATTAAACACATGTCTAAGACCTTACTTAAGAAGAAGAGTGGAGCAGGGGGAGGGGAGGAGGAGAATGGTTACTTCGATTAAACCAATACGCAAACGTTTACATTTCTGGTGTAGTTTCTCATATCATATTATACAGATCGATTAAAGTTATCGTAGGAAAACCTGTATAAGTTTCTAAAGTAAATTTGCGCGGGCATTTTAATTTTTACAAATTCCCTTGCAAAATATTTATCAATGTAAAACGCTTTCGAGCTAAAAGCTCCATCTTATTTCCGTCGAAAGGTTACCTAACTGACTTTCATGTTTACATTGTTTGTACCCTACAGTTAAATGTATGTATGTTTGAGATTCATATGAATTGGTATCGTGTTACAGATTTATGTATGCAAATAAACGTCAATTAAACCCAATAATATTAAAATAGTACGATATTAAATTTATTTTATTATAAAAGGTTTTAAATTACACAGTTATGCTAATCTCAAAACATGGAAGAAAAGTCAAATGCTTGTTTTGTGCCTTGAATATAAAATTTTCAATTTCAATTAAAAAATGTACCTTAAATTAAAGGCATTTACAGAATTATAATTGTTCTTCATGTTATTTGTTAAAATATTTACGAAAAAGACGAGTTGTTTTGTAATACTACTTCGCTCTTAATTTGAATGCTTGTGGTATCTAAAATATGTACAGTCAAAATGATTGCACTACCCACGGTTTTAAGCGTAGCTTTGAATATTCATCAGGAGATTTATTAAGAGTTTCTTATTAAAAATTTAAAAGTTATTAGCTAGATGTGCTTGTGTGACGTTAAAGTAAAATAGTAGCTAATTTTTAATTCAATTACTTCATTTAATTTCGAGCTTTTTAAATTTTTAAACCCTTTAATGAAAACTATAATTTTGTACATTTAAAATTAAAGAGTTTGTTATAGATATTGATTAGTTGAAAAGAAAATCGCTTTGTTTACTTCTGCTTTTAATTTAAAAAGAAAATGCTTTTCTGATAATTATCAAAAATAAGTGTTTACTACAATTATACCTTAATTGATTACATACGCCATTTGAAAGTTGCGTGACAAGGTGTCATTATGCTAAATAATACATTGAGGTAAATATTAAAAGTGCACAATTACAATTTCTACACTTAACGTTGTGTGTGACCCTAAACATTCAAAATGCGGGAATTAAGTGATTATAATAAGCGATAGCTTTAAATAATCGAATATATTTCTTTACAGTAATAGAATAATGTTGATTACCTGAAAAAATCAAATTAATTAATTATTTTTATCTTACATAGTACATACGTACATAATTTGTTAAATCAGTACCGTACAAAAATGCTTTAAATGAATTAGTTTCCACACCTTTGCATGAATTACTGGTGTATTGTGCAATTTTGTATTGACAAGAAAATAAGATGATGTTAATAAAATTCTATGAAAATGTTAAGGGCAAAGATGCATTGAGCCATTGGTGGTTAAGCTGATAGTACACCAATAGACCCTTAGCGTGCTTGAGTCAATTTTACGGCATTTTTATAACACTTTACTTTACCTCTATACATTTTTAAACTTAACGTAAGATTTTGCTTTCGCATATTTTGTGTAATAAAATTTATGTAAATGTTTTCAAGTGGATGATTTAATGTTCATAAGTTTCAGTAAAAAATATTAGGTGTTTACATGCTTGCCTAAACTATTTCTTTGCGTGCCCGTGAGATTTCTGCTTATGTACGCAACTGCATTCGGTAAGAAAAAGCTCGCATTTGGAATGTAAGGGGAAAAAATCAATTACTCTATTTTAACATCTAAACTTAAATGTTAATTTGTAATTATATTCGTCCTCGACGATGATAAACAATTTTATTCCAACACTCGCATTTTTTTAAAATTGAAGGAAAACTATGTGATGGATTATTTCAAAAAATGGCGATTGTGTCGTAATCTTATAAAGAAGGAGTTGTTTTCAGTTAAGTAATAGAGAGAAAAATAAGAAACTTTATATTATCTTTAATAGTGCATAGTTAAACAGTAATTTTGATGTGGGGTAACTTTAGATCAGTTTTTAATTTACTAGGAACATTTAGAAAAGTCAAACAAAAAAGAAAATAAAAATAATATTATTTCAAAATTTTCTGGAACAACTTGGGGAGCGGATGCAAAGAGACTTCACACAGCTGCATTGGCAGTTTATTCTACAGCAGAGTATTGCTCCTGTTTAGATGAAAAAAAGATAGATACACATATGCATTGTAATATCACTCCTTTGATAATTCAAAGAACTAAAACTAGAATGGAATAAATCCCAACTTAACAAAAACTTACTAATTTGGAATGAAATTGAAAACCCTCCAGCAAACAAACTTAAATCTCGAAGTCCTGTCTGGTTGCAAGATATAACTGCATTCACTTTCAAGACGAACCTAAGATCAACAAATGCATGCACGTGAACAGGGTGGTCAGAGCTACAGATAAATATGGTGAAATCTTCCAAATATGACTGTGGAAACAAAGAACAACCGTCAGACATGATTGGATATTCCATTAACAAAGTCTAAAAGAGGATTTACAAACATTAATAATTCAAAGAATGAAGCTATGTTATGGCTTATTGATTATAAAACATCTGAAGTTAAACAATACTTTGTATCCTTTGTTGTAATATCTGTTTTTTTCAATATTTTGTTTGCTACTTCTTTATCAAACTATGTTTTTCGTCATTGTCATGACTGGCACTTGAACCCGTAAATTATTTGTAAACAGACTAAAAAAATATATAACAGTGCTAGAAGGCCTGCCGGCAGCTCCTCTTAGTCGGAAGTGGTCGTGGGCTGATTGAGAATCGTTCGAAATGAAGGCTTCTACACTGCACGAATAATTTATAAAGCGCCGCCTAGGATTACGTATAAGAGATATCTAGAGCCATTAGGAACTCGTAGACACAGAAACAAACCGTACGTGGATAGAAATATGTATATTATTATAGCAACTAGAGTTCAATTAACACCCATAGAAACACATCGACACAACAATAGATAATATCATTTAGAATGAATAGCAAAATATAGTTATAAAATAATAATAATAATTTACAAAAGCGAGTTAAGGCACGAATACAAATTTGAGACACAAACGCCCCAAATAGGTTAGCGTATTTGACCGTCGTAGCACCGATTAATCCCTGCAAGCGATTCACCGAGTTCGCGTGGCGAATATTGTTCAAAATGTATTTGAGAACAATTACGGATAGTACCGGACCTTGACCGATTATTTAAATAGATTATAAGCGCACAGGTACTTTGAAAGATCTTTCTAGTTCACAAAATTATCTATGCAGGGCCTAAAAGGTACGTTGCTAAACTCACGGCCACGGCACGTATACATAGGACACGACAAAATTTATGAATGACATGCATAACATAATTAACTTAGCTTGTATAACTAGGAAGTCGTTGGTGTTCGACAGTTAATTGGCAGATGTAACAGCTTCCGTATCCAGATCTAATATTTTATTATCCAATGAAGAAAAAGAAAAAACCAAAATGAACTCCGTTGATAGCAGTTGCTGGGCTGCTCACAAAGGACCAGGCTTATCTTGGGTGGTGTTCTTGACCCGAAAGAGGTTTCAAAGTAGATGGAAATTCCAGTGTTGGGGTGATACCAGACCCACTTCGATATTTTATAATTTTCGGATTATTATCCTTGCCAGCATAACCATAATTATATGTCCATTGATTAATTAAAAACGGAGTACATCTGCAGTGACCAACAGAAGAAGCCAAAAGGAAAAAAAAGGTGCCTGCAATTAATAGAACCTGTGAGAGCAAACATTTTATTAAAACAAAGGAAGGAAAAAAGGCACTTACACAGGAACAGTAGTCGAAGACTCCCTAATTTCAATGGGATGATTTTACTTCAATCGATATTACAAAGCACATGTCTAATTGTTCAATTTTTAGACAACATTTTCCATGTACACCTTTTTGCGACAGTCAGCAAATAAGTGAGGTATAACTTTAGCAAATGCAGACAAATCATCGGAAGTGGCAATTCCAAACAACTAAAATCCTCAGAAGATTTTTCAATATAAAAATTCATATTCAAACGCATGAGTGTAAACACGGCTGTCTATACTGTAGGGAGAAATTGGTCTATAAATCAATTATTTGCGAAATAATACCGTCACACTTCTATTAAATTTAGACATTTAATCAATATTATTACATATTATAAATACTAAGGTGGGTCAGGATTGGCATGTTTAGGTTTTGGTGGTTTTCCTAAACCTTGGTTTTGCCAAAACAAACCAATCCACAATTGCACACAGTTTTATTAGCACACTGATACAGGTTTATACTGATCTTCTGAGAAAAAGAAAGTTTTTATTAACCAATGCTTAAATTTTTTTTATTTTATAAAGTTTCGACCGCTATAAAAATTTCAGCGTCATCATCAGATGTAGGAGTAAAAAGAGACAGATGTTAGTACAACACATTTGAAAAACGATGTTACGTCACTAAAATTAAGTAAAATGACAAGTGAGTTTGATGTAGTTGAACGTGCAAGTTAAATTTGCCAATTTCTGTAAATGAAAGTTGAACTAATGTAGGTATGAATGCAAGCGCTTGCAAAATAGAACCTACCAATAAGGTTGACTCAGTATGGGTAGTAGGTGTCATAACGCGTTCGAAAAAGATAAGCACTCGCTTACAAAACGACATAGTAACAATTAAGCGATATTGGATGTAATTAATGCTATCATTGTTTATAAACAATGATGCTATGAATGAGTGATTGAACACAAAAATTAATGCAACACGAATAAAATAATAGTCTAGTCTAATTTTGGTATACATGTTTATTGGGGCTTCCCATTGAACATACTAAAAGTCCCTGTCAAAATCTGTCGTGCTCTTCTGCCGCCATCTTAAAAAAAAGGTATACTTTTTCAATTTGTTACCTATATCTCGGTAACTATTAGTGATACGAAAAAATAGTTTAGATAACAAATATAGCTTATTAAATTGCCCATAAAAAATAATTCTAATATTTTTTTGTATCTCCAATACTTTAGCTGTAATTTGACGTTGAATAGGAACATTTTTTATATTTTTGCCCTTTATTTGCCTTTTTTGTTTCTATTCGCTTAAATGAAACGAAATCTCTACAAAAAAGTCTCTTGCATTTTACACAATTCTGTGCCATATTGCTGGAAGTAATAGAGAAGTAATTCGTATGAGTGCCCTCTTTCGTCTAATAGGACGAGTACATTTACCTTACTATCGGATTACACGGTTATTCAACATTAATTTCACTCCCATCTTAATCGTTACTCGTTACTAGATGGCGCTAAATCATAACAAACAGTCGTGGAGATGTATTATTGACGTTTAGAACTATTTGACGGGCTCCAATTAACTGATGTGTTTTTACAGTTGAAATTAAAAAAATGAGGATGCAGGGAATTTTATAAGTGTAGTAGTAGTGTAGTTTAAGGTCCGTTTCTGCAGATAAGAGTCTTGATTCATTAAAAAAAACATGGCAAGTGACGTAAATTGTTTTTATACTCGTCTTATAAAATGCGTCTCCTGAAACTAATTCGTTAATATACTATTATAGAATATTTAATAAGCTATATTTTTTATCAAAACTATTTTTTCGTATTAGTAAAACTTGCTGAAATATGGACAAAAACTGAAAAGTGTACCTTGTTTCCAAGATGGCGGCTCGGGCGGAACAGATATTGACGGGTACTTTTAGTATGTCCAATGGGAAGCCCTTAATAAACATGTATACGAAAATTTAGAATACTACCAATTAGTGTTTCTATTTTTTCTTATCTGACTGGACTATAATATGTAATAGTAAAAAAAAATTAATCAAAAACAGAATAATGTGGTTTTGATATTTAAGCGCACGACGCTGCAACTGAATTCGTTGCCGAAATGCAAGTGGCAATATTCCGTAGAGGTACGACTCAGATGGGTGCTGGAGGAAAAAAGTCCAGTTCAGAAATCTGTCGTTGTAGCTACGCAGGTCGAAGTTCACCAAGCATTCATAAACGGTTGATGTTGTTGGTACAAAGAGCGATTAATCAGATGTACTTATAGAGTATGATAAACAAAAGACTGATAAAAAGAAAAATGGTAAAACAAAACAAAATGAAATAGTCACTAATAACAAAATATTATAATGGAGATTAATATTGTTTTATTTCTGACAGAAAAATATTTGTCTTGAAGACGATTTGTTAAAGCACAAATTGTTTTAGAATACTTTACCTTTAATTCACCCAAAGGATGACAAAAATAATCTTTCATTCGTTCTTACTCGAATCATTCAAAAGTTTTCTACCCAAAAATTTTCTACATTCACATGAAAATATTGAAAATACTAATTTCATTGCTTTCCATAACTGAAATTATTGATGTCAGAGGTCAGGTTGATGTAATTTATACCGAATTTTGTGAAGCCCGTATAGATACTTTTATATTAGCTAGCAAACTTTACTTATTTGACTTCGATCAGTCTTTAATCACTCTTCTAAACAATCGTGAACACTTTGTGAGGTATGGTAACTTACATCTAAAATATTTCTAGCTTCCTCTGGTGTACCTCAGGGATCTATTTTAGGTTCTTTGCTCTTTTTATTATGTATTAACGATCTTCCTTCTTCTATCAATACTATGAATTTCTATTTGCCGACGACTTTAAATTGTTTCTTGAGATTCGCTCTCCACATAGATTGTCAACTTTTTCATAGTTTGATTGTATGATGTTCCTCTAATAAACTCTTTTTGAATTTAAAGAAATGTTCAGTACTTTCTTTCATTAAAAACCAGAATGTTATTATTTACGACTACAATGCTGACGGAGTACTGATCTTGATCAATTTCAAACTTGATTTCATTCAACGTATGATAAATATTATCAATAGATAAGTTGGAGAGACTTTTGTGTTTAGTTTGCGACTCCCTTTCAAACCCCAACAAAATATACACCGGGTGTTCTATTTAAAAAAAAAAAGGTGTTTCGACCATTATCTTGAGAACACGACTATCAATTGTTTGTAATTACCATTACAAATTATATTAGTTTGCATATTTGACCGATTTTGTAGCTCTAATGATAACAAAGTTAGCAATAGTGCACAATTTAAGTATGGACAGGCTGTATAATAATTACTGTACCCCAAACATCACATCACCGTATTTTAGAGGATTTAATAAGCAAGTAACAAACAAGATGCTCCTGTCTGCATTTTACCGCAAAATTCAAATTTTACCATAAGCTTTCACCATCACACATTAATATAATTTTGAATAAGCAACTTTAAAAAGGATTGTCAAATTTGAGTTTTGTGCAGGAAATTTAAATGTTATTAATTAAACAATTATGTGTGTGTATTATTGTGTTTCTATCAGCATTTATTGACGTATCTTCGATCTAAAATAAACAGTTACGAATTAAATCAAAAGAAATCGTGTCCTAACATTTTCAGTAACAATATATTTCACAATCAAATATGAAATATCTGGGAATTAACTGCTCGAAAAACCAATGGCCGGAAACAAAGGGGGAGTGCTTAATGTTAAAAGTTGAAGGAATTTATAAAGCGTTTTCTAACTTTTCATTTATAAATCGCTTCCGTTGCATTTATTTTTTTGTTGGTCGAACTTATTTTTCGAATTAACTGCAAATTGGTGTAACATGTTAAAAATAACTCCACCCATAAACAGTAATCGACATTCAACTGAGTAAAACAAAAATAGGTATGTAGTTATAGTTTAAATCAAACAAAAATTAAAAGTAGCAGATTAAAAAAATTACTTACCTTTCATTTACATTGTAAAATAAACCTCGCATGTTTTTTTTAATAATTTATAAACAAAAATTTAAACTTGCAGCCACGTTGAATTTAAGTAACAAAGAATGAATTTTTTTTTGCTCACGTAATTACAAAAATCAATATTTCTTACATTGTAAAATTAAATATCAATACTAAAATCTGACCCTAAGTCCTCTTTAGGGAGAAAGATAACGAAATTTGGTGAGCACGCCCTTTAATGCGGAGTATAATAAAATAACAGCTTCACAATGTGCCACCCCTAACATTACGACGGTGCAGAAGGCGATATAAACTTGATGATTTTTCTGTTTGCACCCTTTGCATTGACAACCCTACCCAGAAATATGTTCGATAAGTTTTATTGGACGTATTATTTGTTTCCTAAAATCTAGAAGTGTGATGAAAATCTAACTTATTGATAGAAAATATCGTTAGGTACAATTGATCATTTTAGATACAATGAAACTACAAGCAAATAGTGTGGTAAAACAATGTATGGAGGCCGATTATGCACAAATGCTTTAAAATTTAAATATTTTATAAAGTAAAATGTTTATATGATTATACTGCAGTCTATGATTTAAAATGATTTATGAATACTTATGTGAAGTACAAAAAAAGATAGAGCGCAGTTCTAGAAGCAGTATTCAAAGAGTCACTTAAAGAAAGTAAATATTAAGTAAAATGTGTGTCTTGTGGCATCTTGTGTAAACATTGACACGAGATGTCGCAAAACACACATTTTACTTATGTTCATTGCTCCACGACAGCTTAAAAGACCAACCGCCGTCTTGTACAGTCGTATACCGCACTTAAGTATACACCTCTGATGAGCTCACAATAAGAGCGAAATGCTGCATCAGGTGTTCTTTCGTTGCGTGTGTACTTCTGTACAAGTTATCTTGGCTTTATCGGCAACGTGTGTTACAAGCATTAAAGCTATCGCTTAGATAGCGCTTTGCACTTTAACACACACATGTCGTTACATTTAACTGTTGGCATTTTCTTAAAATAAATATTGTTTTAATACCAAGAAATTTAAATGAAAATATGTCCTGCTAACTTCGTAAATCTAGCAGGGCACTTCCCATCTAAATTATAAGAAAAAAAATTGTAATTACAACAAGAATTCCTGTTATAGTAAAGAATTTGTTGACAGAAAAATTGTGCCAATTTTATTACATTCCTAAATATAATTTTTGTTCGAATTTGGTTATGGGCGTAACTAAAAGGGACTATTTACAGTTCACGTGTAGAACGATTAGAACTTATGTTATCAAGAATGTTTACAACAGACAAAATAGTTATTTTTGTACTCATAACCTAAGATTACTGATTTCCCGGTTATTCTCGATGCACGGGAAGTTCCATTTCCCACACCGCGGTGTTTTTAGTTGACAACGCAAAGCAAATTGTCAAGCAATTGGCGGGACAGTGCTACTAACTCAAATTTCTTGTAAACACAAAACTAAGCAGCTGTGAATGTATTTATTTATGAATTATTACTACAGTTACTCGTTACAAAAAATAATATACCTAACTTTTTCGAGAAGTGTTATGTTTACACATTCGATTAACAAACAACTTCTAGATCAAAGGAAAGGAACACCAACTGCAGCGTCTATTTAACCAACAGAAAAACACCAAATACTGCACCAAAAACTTTACTCGGACACGTGTTTCTACAGCTAAGCCGAGTATCGGTATCGCTGATGATGACAGCTAAGCTGTTGAAACACGTGTCCGAGTAAAGTTTTGGTGTAGTTTTTGGTGTTTTTCTGTTGGTTAAATAACATCTAATGTAAACGACTTTATTTCACCACATATACTTTTACAATGGATCTCATATTATAAGTTATTCTATTGCACGTGGACAACGGACGTGCTCATTACTTATTGATACACAACAAGAAGAAATTTCCCGGATTCGCATTAATGCCGCACGACCGTAGGGAGTAAAGTACTCATGCGGGAAATTTATCTTCCCGAACTCGTTAGGTAAATAACTATTACATTACAGTGTGGAAAGTAGGATCTCATTAGCTGGAGCGCCGTAAAATCACTTTACACACAAAATTTGTGTATTTTTTGGCCGGCGATCATCATCAAAAAGTAAAAAAAGAACAAAGTTATTTCTATTGATTTTAAGTAGGCCTGACTGTTTAACCATTTTGACATATACCACCTAATATGTGTCAGTTCATTTGTTTAACTGACGTATAGATGTCGCCACCAATATCATCATTAATAAAAAAAATTAAATGCGCACATATTCTGTACATATTCGTGTCAAGTATGGTGTAAAGTAAATTTTTTTTTATTGGATTTTATACTTAGTTTATTTTTAAAAGGTTCCAAAATAGCCGATAAACCAGCCACTACTGCATCACATAGTAGTCGTGCTTTACCGCATAGTAGCCGTACTTTACCGCATTGTGTGTAAAAAATCAAGTTTCAAGATAAGTATGAACAACTGAAAATCTACTTTACAGTTTAGGAGGTAAAAAAGTATTAAATATTGCACACTTGAACACTTCTAATAATTCTATTTGACCACAAACTAAGTCAAAAAATTGTCTTTACAAGTGTCAGAATGGGTATTCTTTTGCTTTTTTTGATTGGAAGGACGCCTTTATTGAAATAAATTTTAATTATAAATTATGCTTTGAAGCAACTCATCATAACTATAAAAACAACGAATATGAGGAATCTATTTTTAAGTCTTTGAGTTTTCATTTTAAGTTTCCCTTTATATGTCTTTCACAATTTTTTGCGGAGCTTTAAAATAGGGTGTAAAAAAGTTTATTTAAAATATAAGGTTCAAGTTGTGATTGGTTTAAATTGAAGTGAAATTATTAGTTTATCCAGTTCAGAATCAATTAATTCACACTGACCGCATTTGTTTCCATTTCTTTAATGAAGGTTTTCGTCGACATATGGTTTCCACTTGACTTATCGCCCTGCATGTTTGGCTTATCATTCCTATTTTTCCGAAGAGCATCAACTTCCAACGTCGGTTGTGAACCTATAGACACAATTGTTTTTTTTTTATTTTTCAACGCTGACGCACAAATTAATTGTTTTATCTAATGTTAGCCCATCATCTTCAAGCAAACGTTGTCTCAAGCTATCACTTTGCAAATCGTATGTAAAAATAATTTTTAATGTATGTTTAATCACGGAAGGGCAATAAAAGGAAGTTATTACTGTGTGATTATTTTGGCAACGTTTCGTGTCTAGAAGGTGGACATATTTTAAATTTGTCATGTATCGGGATTGTTCACAGCGATTTATTCTGATATTGCCTGAAGAAGTGTTCTCCTTCTGGACACGAAAAGATGAAGCTTTGTTTTTGATGTCGGTAACAAACCGATCTATGGATTCATCTTGATGTTGCTTGCGAATGAAGAATTTAAATCTTTCCTAGGAGAAAATTTTCTTTGACAGAAAGTGAATTTCGAACACTGTCTTATCTTCCTTTTTTCAAACGGAAACATATTGAATAGCATACGAAAACTGTGAATGTAATGAAGTAATTGTGCAACCTTTGTTGACTCATCTTTCTTAATTGCTTCTGAGACGACCAATAACTTTCAAATTTTTGTCTCCACAGCTTCCAATTTCCTCATAGGTAGCCGGTAATCTGCATCGACATGATTGCCTTTGGCTCATTAGTTACAGTAGTGCACATAGTTACTGAAAAAGTTTTAAACATTGTGACTATTGCTTGCAGTTCTCACAGTTTTTCTTGGTCTCAGCGAGTCTCGCCTTTTAAAAACTTCTTCAGTTATTCTGTACACTCGCTCGTTTTTTTGCTAAAGTAGAATATTACGTCCTTTGACTTGTTGTCAATGTCTGGTATAAAACAAAAGACGTAGATTAAGACGTTTTAACCTTTAAGACCAATCTGTGCTAATGAATTTCCTTATATTAAATATCATGGAAGCTGATCTCACATAAATCAGTTTCGATAAGGCTTCATTCAGTGCTTCTTCAATTTTAAGTGAATTCACACTTCACAGTTTTAACAAGATCATCATTTTTAAGTAGGCACTGATGGCTAATCAATTTTGACATAATTTTAATCAACTCTTAATATAAGAAGGACGCTCGGAAAAGAGATGTCATGCTGATAATATCACATTGATGGCAACAGTACAAAAATTATCATTCTTAAACAGAGTTCTGATGGATAATGACTTTTAAATAACACAGAGCAACACATAAAATGTAAACTAAATTCTGATTTCAGTTCAGTTTCTGGAAGTGCCCACCCAAACTAGCAAAACCCTATTTCGATTTTGATAGTTTAGTACAAATTTTTTTTTATGCCTACATCAATGTGTTTGTTCCAACTTTGGCTTTGCACGGCTATATCTCGTAAATTATTGGAAATTTCTCAATGCAATCTGCAGACAAAATATTCTTCACACCAAAATACACAACTTTTGTGAACATGTTGAGGCCACATTTTCACTCTTTTGGGTATGTTTTAGTGCAGAAACTTGAAAAAACGACATTTGTTTTCATCTTTTCGACTATAACTCACAAACCGTGCATATTTTAGCACAACTGTCTTGGACACAAATGTTCTATGCATGAACACGAGTAACTTTGCTGAACATTGCAATAATCTACAATCGATCCTTATAGTTATTTTGTTCGTTGTATGGAATTTCGCCACCAAATAGTACATATTACACAAAAATTTTAGCTTTCATCAGCAAATATGTCTTTTTTGTGTTACAGTTTATTTTGTAAATTTTTGTACCTTTTATAGAGCTATTGAAAACTCTAGATTTAAAAAAAGACAAACAACGTGTTTTTAATCGATTTCAACTGAGAAGTTGATGGTTTTGACCTCTTCGATGGTTGTTCTAATTCATTGTCTGAATCTATATCCATCACCTTCACCTTTTTTGCTTTTTTCCAGGTATACACACACAAAAAATTGACAACGTTTAAGTACTAAGTTCCTACTGTGCAACATTCCATACCAACACTAGTAAGAAATTGGCGCGTACTGTATTAATGTTGGAACTAGTGCTATAGTAGTAATTGCGAGAGGTGTCTTACGATTCATGGCATCTATCTTTTTCTAACACCAACAAGTAAATGAAATAAGCATACATATCTCACTTATTTAGTGACGTTAAAGAAAGATGAATGCGATGAATCATAAGACACCTCTCGGAATTACGACTATAGTGCCATATACTTACCATGCGCACGTGCTAGATATATGGCACTGTGCCAATACTAGTATAGTGCGCGCCAGTTTCATACTAGTGTTGGATGGATTCGTTTGAATGAATTAAACAATGTTGTTTGACGTGAAATAATAACATCCTCCTGAACTTTCTGTTACATTAAATTGAAAAATTCCCAATAATTTACGAGATATAACTGTGCACAGCCAAAGTTCGAGCAAGCAAATTGATGATGTCATTAAAAAAATTTAACTATCAAAAGCCAAATAGGGTTTTACTAGTTTAGGTGGGCACTTCCAGAAACTGAAGTCAGAATTTAGTTTACATTCGATGACCTCACAAATGTTGAACTGTGTAATTTTTTAACTGTTGTTATTAGTGTCTTGCACTTGGTTAAAGATGATTCCTCACACTCTTCGCAATGTCAATCGATAGTTCTTACTGATACTGATAATTTCTTGCATCTTTTGCAACAACGATATTTTTAAACAGAATTCAAGTTGTAACAATTTTTATTTTGTTAAATTTATCAATGCTTCTTCCACCATTTAAGAAAAAATGCTGTCTTAAGCCATACAAAGTTTGGTTTGTATGATTGTTTAGGTAGATTATATGCAACGTATTTTTTTCATCCATTTTTTTTGTTAACCCACTTTGTTGTTTTTTGTTTTAGTTCATTAGTGGTTTTGTGTATATCTTCTTTAATTAATTTATGGTCTTCCTTAACACTGTTATTCTCACCGGTGATCATCTGTCAATCTTCTTTCACATAGTGTTGGTAGGTTTCTCCTGGTAGTTGGAGCTTTATTTGCTTCATTACCAGCCTATGCTTTCACATAGAAATCATATACAAACATTTCTAGATCAATATAAAATTGTAAATTGTAACAACTTCAATTGTTTTTTTTAATAAAATTATTTGAACCAAAAGTAATTTAAAAATGTATATTACAAACTTTTACTTTATTTTTATGTTAGAATGATTAGCAATTTATAAAATAAAACAAAAAAAAACAACTTTCAGTCAAATCATTACCCAATATTTTTTTAACTTCATTACAGCTGTTACTCTTTCTTGTTCCAGTCTGCTCCTTGCATGCTCTTCTTCTGGCCATATATAAATACAATTTTATTTTTGGGTACCTTAATTATCAGATGATTACTCATGTAACTTATCTGCTGGATACTCCTCTTGGTACTGCAATTTTTTTTACACATTTTGTAAAGAAAATACTTATTTATTTTAATTTATTTTAATTATAATTGTCGCACACATTTTTTAAATTTTTTCTTCTTTTATATTTTGCTATGTACTTGAATGTGTTAATTATTATTATTATTATATTTTACATATTACATTCACATTAAGATTAAATTATGATATCCTTAAGAATATATCTCTAACTATAAAATACATTTACGGAAAAAAAGACAAATAATAAATAATTATTGGTACGTATCTCTTATTTATGCATAACATTATTGAAAAGAAAATATTTATAAGCATTTACTGAAGAGTGACTTATTTATTATCGACATAGTAGGTCGGAACGAATATTTTTATGAAATTATGACATATATTGTGTGGGTCAACAAATAAAATTTTCAATGATGTGAACCCTCTTTTTGTAGTTGATTAAATTACAACTACAAGATAATTTAACGCTCTTTAAATGTGTAATACTTGACCTTTGTGTATAAAAACCACGGTGTTTATCAGTACAACATCTTGGCAACATGTTCAAAAGATACGTACATAATGAACAAGTGCTATAGTATAAATTAATTTTTCATGTTCACCCTGAGCTTATCTCGAAAAACGTACCGCGTAATAGAAATAAATTTACTCCCCAAATTCCTTTCAGCTTATTCGTTGTTCTAATTTATGATACGATGCTTATCAAGAAAGTTTGTATTTACTTAGAATAACAAAAAGGTTGTGTTAACTTACTCTAGTTTTGTTTTAATAAGTTTTCAAAAGTATGACTAAAAAGTTCTTTTCTAAACGGTGGAAACTTTATGGAGTTTAGTGAGTTACGGTATTTACATCTCTATTACCTACATATAAAACTAAATATTGTCAAAGCTTTAATTTCATGTATAAAGTATGAAGATATTGTGTAATATTGAATTCCTATTTATAAGTACTACTTTCACGTTTACAAAAAACGATTAATTTTTGTACAAACATTAAAAATTAATCAAATCTAAGAATTCTCAAAATGTCCTGCAGTTAAAAAGCGGTGAAAGAATAGATCTTATAGAAGTAACAACTTTTTTTCTACGTAACAAAACTTTTCTCAACTTTTATTAAAAACTTCTTACGAAAACTTTCAACTCCGCCTTCAATGTCAAACTCTTCGCACTACACATTCTTAATGATTTGTGTATTTTCTTACTTTTGACTTTACCTTGTATTTCTATAAATTAAAAGCAGTATTGTTTTCCTTAATATAATACAATTTTAAATAATTATTATACAATTGTTTGTAATTTTCACTAAATTAGTTTTGGATCTACAAAACAAAATATTTGTAATTTCTGAATTAATATATCGAATTAAAGCGCAGTTCACCAATAAATCATCGAAAATAAATCACCGAAGAGAAACTAAACTAAACAAAAATTCAATGAAAGAAACCGAAAGGACAATTTAACAAACTAAAAATTTACGTAATTTCCGTTGCTTTGATCAATTTACTTAAACGATGCTGAAGTGAACCAAAAAATTAACGATGCCATTATAAACATGATTTAAAAAACTGTGATAACAGTAATACCTTGACTTCCTATCGTTAATAAGATTAACATAGAGACATCAATATACCGGGTGATTCAGCTAACCCGTTCATTAGAAGTTTATGGACTTCCCGTTGAAATATTTGTTTAAAAATTTGGAATAGGGGATTGCTCAAAAGTTCTATTTAATTAAAATATTTCAGTTCTTCTAGCACTTCCGGTTACACCGGAAGTGGCTACCAACTTTCTTATTTTAAATGGAATGATATATTTTTTGTATATTTGGATTCTACGCTAAAATCTGAGTTACTTTCATGTAGCACAACCTATATGAAAAATCAATAGTTTTTGAGATATTCTCATTTCTTTGAGCAAAATTGGTTTTGTAGTATTGTTTTCAAACGCTTGTCAATGATTGAAAAAGAAAACAAAATTTGGGTTATACTTAGGAGGACTGTTAAGTTTTTAAATGATGTGTAATTTGACATCTCATTATTTACAGGGTGTTTAAAATGTTTGGCTAAATCTGACTAACTTCAACTGCCCAAAAGTCAATTTTTTTAAATGGAACACCCTGTATCTTGTTGCTCTATGTGATGGAGAATTAAGTTGTCTTTCAATCTTCATAAGGGTTCCCTATACCTATCTGTTACCATTTTCCTGCTATCGATGTATTTACATTCGACACACAATATTTCTCTATTTTATTAAATAATTTCTGACTAGTGGCCTGTGGAAATTAAAACAATGTGCCTTATTTATCAAACTTGTAAACGTCGACGTGACACATTATACACGATATGGAAATCCACCAAGAATATTCAAATGAAGACATACTAAATTTATATATTCATGGAGAATGTTACAAAATTATTGAAAGAACTTGCCGTTTGTTTAACAAGAGATATCCACACTTGCGACCTCTAAATAAAACTACGTTTAAGAGAATAGAAGCAAATTTCAAACAATTTGGAATTCAATGTACTAGAACACGCCCCAAGGTAGTCACCGGTGATGAAAACAACGAAATAAATGTAATGGCATATTTTAATGCAAATCCACATGCATCCATCAGAGCTGCGTCTGAAGATTTGGGACTGTCCTACTCGTCGATACAGAGAATTTTGGCACAACGTAAAATGCAAGCTTTTTCTATTATAAAACTACAAGCTTTCCGCCCAGCTGACAAAATACATCGTGTAGCATTTTGTGAAAGCATTTTATTGAAAACGCAGGAAGACCCAACTTTTTTAAAAAAAATTATTTGGACCGATGAGTCAAAATTTAGTAGAGAAGGAATCATTAATAGGAAAAATTGGCATTATTGGGCAGAACAAAATCCTCGGATGCTGCGCGAAGGTAACTTTCAAGACACATTTAGTTTTAATGTTTTTGTTTAATTATGGATAATCGTGTTTGTTTTGAAGTGTATGACGAAAATTTAAATTCTGGCAAATATTTAGAAATGCTTAGAGTGGTTTCAAATTTTTGGAAAATTTACCCTAAATCTTCTAAATTCATGTTGGTACCAAATGGATGGTGCTCCAGCCCATTCAACCCATGAGGTTTATCAAGAATTATCCCATATGTTTGAAGATCGTTGGTTTGGACGCAATGGTCCATCTCTATGGCCTCCCAGATCACCTAACCTAACACCCCTGGATTTTTTTATGGGGGTATGTCAAGACTAAAGTCTATTCAAGGCCAGTCCATAACAGAGATGACTTATTACATCGGGTTCGAACTGCCTTCGCTGAAGTACATGTGCAAATGGTTCATAAATCCACAATAGCTGAAGTTAACAGAAGAGTTTTATTGTGCTTAGAAAACCACGGACGTCATATCGAACAGTTGCTAAATTAATAATTAAATTAATTTGCTTCTATTTTTGCAATGTAATTTTATTTAGAGGCCATACATGTAGATATCTCTCGTTAAGCAAACGGCAAGTTCTTTCAATAATCTTGTAACATTCTCCATGAATAAAAAATAAATTTAGTATGTCTTCATTCAAATATTCTTGGTGGAGTTCCACATCGTGTATAATGTGTCACGTCGACGTTTACAAGTTTGATAAGGCACATTGTTTTAATTTCCACAGGCCACTAGTCAGAAATTATTTAATAAAATAGAGAAATATTGTGTGTCGAATGTAAATACGTCGATAGCAGGAAAATTGTAACAGATAGGTATAGGGAACCCTTATGAAGATTGAAAGACCACTTAATTCTCCATCACATAGAGCAACAAGATACAGTGTTCCATTTAAAAAATTTGACGTTTGGGCAGTTGAAGTTAATCAGATTTAGCCAAACATTTTGAACACCCTGTAAATAATGAGATGTCAAATTACACATCATTTAAAAACTTACAGTTCTCCTAAGTATAGCCCAGATTTTGTTACTATAACTTTCTTTTTCAATCATTGACAAGCGTTTGAAAACAATACTACAAAACCAATTTTTCTCAAAAAATGAGAATATCTCAAAACTATTGATTTTTCATATAGGTTGTGCTACATGAAAGTAACTCAGATTTTAGCGTAGAATCCAATTATACAAAAAATATATATCATTCTATTTAAAATAAGAAAGTTGGTAACCACTTCCGGTGTAACCGGAAGTGCTAGAAGAGCTGAAATAGTTTAATTAAATAGAACTTTTCGAGCAATCCCCTATTCCAAATTTTTAAACAAATATTTCAACGGGAAGTCCGTAGACTTCTAATGAACCGGTTAGCCGAATCATCCTGTAGAGTAATTAAATTTTTCAAAGAGACAGTATGCGATTGTTTCACTAAATTATTCTTTTCAATTAATTTTCTTATTTATGATAGGTCCTTTGAAACAAAAACGTCTTTTAGGATTGGATCACCTTTTTGATGAATTGTTCATCAGTTCACAGCAAAATTTTTGATTTGATGTACAAAATACTTGGTTTAACGGATTGTTAAATAAAAAAAACTGGGTTGGGTAGGTATTTAAATTTTCATTTGGTAATTTTTTTTAACCCGGCGGTACTCACGCCTGTATTTTGAGCACATTTGATCGCGCAAGGTCTCAGAGACCCAATGTTGAAATAGAGCATTTAAGAGGCGATTATACTTGTATGAATAAAAGTTAATAAACAAACAAAGTGTCTCTAAGCCAAACAGATTTACCGGAATAAACTTACAGGGACAAAAGAGCATCTTTAAAACATATTAAATAAATAAACTGAAACATTATGTTTTGAAAACCATGACATTTCTATAGTTTTACCTAACAAATTAATTATTCTAATTCGTATAGTAATCATCTATAGGTCCTTCGTCACATTCCTTGCAATAAATATTAGCATGGTTTAGGCATAAATATTTGAAGCACTTTTTACAGTAGTAACTAGTTTTACTATCTGACTTATTCACATCTTTTACGCTTTTCACCTTCTGGACGTGGTCGTTGTTCTTGAGGAATTCCTGCAACCTCTTGCCTACAATTTCGCACTTGACGTGGTAAATTATTGAATGTTGCCCTCAATTTCTGGTAATCATTTATTAGTTCACAGGTCAACTGCACCAAAAACTTTTTACGTATCAAATCGACACTAGACTTGTTTGAAGAAAAATAATGCGGGAATTGATCCCAGCTATGTTTAGTAAGGAATATAGTACAACCATAGGCCACCGTCTTGTATTTCGTGCACAATTATAGTTAGATGGTAACTCATCTACAACATCAACACTACATTTCGTTTCATTATAAAATGTTATGATACTCGGTTTACTCTTATCAGGATTAACTTTTGTCGTCATAATGCATGCTGTAGACCAATATTACGTTTTTTCGTTGTCGTGGAACATAAGACACCAGAGTTTTTAAAAATGGAAGGTGATTTGTACCTTACATGGTACCTCCATGGTCAACAAGAAAAACTTGTTGTCACCACTTTGGTTTCCGAACCTGGTCATCAAGACCTTCCCGGACAATTAGGAAAAATGTACAACACAATTTCACCCCAGAGTTTTATTTTTTTGAAAACCGAATATACTTGAGTTGAATGGGCCGTGCTTTGTATTGACAAAGGGAGGCAGCTGTTTCTTGTGTTTTCGTATTGTTCTAACAAGAGTTAAGTTGTGATTCTGAAGGAGTTTGTTGATTAATTCGTATGATATAAACTAGTTATCTACAGTAAAGTTTCTGCCTGTTTTACTTATTGGCCTAATCATACACAAAACAACACTTTTTGGGTCGTTACTTTGCTGGCCTACATAAACTTCTAAGTTGTAGGTGTAATACATTTTCGAACCTACCATCGCAAAAATGTTTATCCCGTATTTATTGGGCTTGGACCGTATGTACTGCCTAAAGGTGCAGCGGCTTCTGAATGCTTCTAATTTTTCATCTATGGTTACGTACTCAGACCCTGAGTAGTGTTTTTGGCAATTTTGTACAAATGAATTAAATATATCCCGTATTGCTGCCACTTTATCAGTTTGGCGGCGTATTTCTCTGGTGTGTTTATTATCTGTACGAATAACACGCATAAGGAAGCGAAGTCGTTGTAAGGACATTGTCAACCAAAACAATTCTATTCTAGTTCCATCGCAATTTCATATTTCTTCTGTATTTAGTCGGCTGCTCTTATGTATGCCAGCTAAATACAATAGTCCAAAGAAAATAGATGTTTGTTCCACAGTGTACCATCTTTTGCAGTAAAGCATGGCACATGTTGGACCTCGGAATATTCCTCAATCTCACCCTCACCGTCTGGTTCAGTATCTGAATCTTTTCTGGTCTCAACACAATCCTCCTCTGAATCCTCCATATATTCTTCATCATCAAACTGTGCTTCAGCTGCATCTACTTCTTCAAACAAACGCAAAAGTCTTTGCTGCTCTTTTTCATACTGGCAACTCATACCTAGAGGAATGTATACTCTTTCATAATAAAGTACAAGCAATAAAAAATTATCTTACCTAAATGACCACTTGATTATCAGTAGAATATATACAGTATGTAATTTAGTCGAGCTGAATATGAAAATAACACTTCAATGAATAATTTGGTCGCGCCGGGTTAATAAAATAGTCACCTGATACAAAGCTTAGGTTAGCATCCAAGATGTTTAAGAAATCATTAATTTCTTTGAATTTTTAGGTTACGTTTATACCACATTTTAATGCAGTTTGTGCTTTCTTGGCAAACTTATTCCGTTAGATGTAGTAGTTTGCTGATGTTTCTACCAACCTATGCAGGCTTTTTCAAGACTGTCACGCTCTAATTTTAAGAAGCTTTGTAAAAGCCCACATAGGTCGGGCAGAAACGTCGGTAAATTGAAACCGAGGTTTTTATTTTGTCGTTCCACTTAAAGAAATCCTCACAAGGATAATTATCTACAACTTCAACTTTTAGAGGATTAATAAATTTAACTGTGAATCTTACTTATTTTTTGCTCACTAAAAATTGAGTGAATATTTGGGTTCTCTTGCAAACATGTCGCGTTAAGACTACTGAAAGAGTGGGGGCGCAAGCGCTTTTTGTTTTCTATTAAAATTAAGTTAAAGCTTTCTGGGTGTCTGTTAGACACATTCTACGGTTTTTGCCGAATGTAGATATTGCAGTTTTTTAAATGTGTAACATTTGTATGAATTATAGCGTTAACAGAATCATTCAAAGATATCCATTCGTCGTAGCGTCAATTCAAATTAGGCAGGTTTATTAATGATAATTAAAGTTCTAAGTCGCATTCTGGGATAGTGATTGATTTGATCAACCAGTTTCTATTGCATGTTGCAAATAAAATTATCTGAATGTAACTTTCTTCTTTTTTGTCTAAAAAACATGCATAAAGTGCTTTTATTACCTAGAAGTGGTTGTTGGATTTTAGAGCATTTAACGAAAACGTACGTCGTATTTGCTTTATTTAAAGAAAAACAAATTAATTTTGAGCGTATTGGAGCCTATTGGACTACAATCACCATTGCAATTTGTAAAATAGTCTTTAATGATCAGATTTCTCCAATTAAATTATTGTATGTTGACGTCGTTTATTTTATAAATAACTTACAACTGAAGAAATTATTAACATTCTATCAAAAGTTACATTCTAAGAAAGTGTTTCTATTGATTGTATTATAGAGATCATCACCCTACAGCGTCAGTGTGTTTTAACTACATATTCAGTAACATTATAGTTATGGCTAGGATATTCTTGTAACAGCCTTTGTATAGTGATCCCATTCAAGCTTAACAGCTAACACTGTACAGGTTTATACTGATCTTCTGGGGCACCATACATAACACTTACATCACAATACAATTTTTAAAATGTATCATACGATTAAATATATTAAATAAATAAGCTAAGTCTCAACAAATATGTTTTCATTTTCCACATTTGTAATTGTATACATTTTATTACTTATAAATACAATAATTTGAATTTAATTTTTTCCTACTTCTATATCTTAATTATTTTATTATACGTTTAAAATCGGTATTTTAATTAAGTATGTTATTACGGTTTATTTGTAAACAAACTGTAAGTTAAGTCAGTGTTGAAAACCTGGTTTGCAGCTCTGTTAGTCGGAAAAAGAGATAAATAATAGGGCGCCACCTAGTAAAACGTCTAGCAAATATTCTAGAGCAACAAGGATCTCTGAACACAAAAACAAACCGTAAGACGGTAGAAATATAATTTTTTTAGAACGACTAGACCTCAAGAACATCGAAAATATATATAAAATAGACAATAAGATTATGTTGATAAACGTACAATACAAATTGTTTAGATAATCGTTAAATCGAAGGATTTGTTCTTTTAAGACTGAAGTCGAACCGCTCGGAAAATTTACTAGCCGCACCGATAACTATGCCACTGAAGAAGGGCGTGGTCGCAATATAAACTTGTAATCGCTTTGACAAACGGGTAATTGAATTTTACACAAATTTCTACACACCAATATGTGTGGTAATTATTGATGTTAAGTTTAAGTAGCAAAATTACTTAGGGTACCGGTACCTGACAGCAAATCTAAAATAGTACAAAGGCGCAATCACATTAAATGAATATTTTGAAAGATCTTTTAAATCACATCGATCCAATACAATGCGCAACAATTAGGTTGTTAAATTCACGTCGGAATACAGATACAATCACGCGTAAAATATAAATTTAATAGAGAAAGCATGCAATATTTCCAACTTAGCTCAATGTTTGTAGACTGCAATAATATGCATGTTCGGCAGCTGAAATATCCCAAGACAGACGAAGAATAGTATTGTAGAGAATGAGACAGACGTAACAGGAACAACATATACAGAAGAAAATGGCGGTAAAATAGAGATTTCACAAAAATTGGAATACAGCAAAAAAATTTACTTACGACGTCGAAGAATGTCGTGTGCACATCCCTCAGTTTATTGGGAGTTTTTCCGTGAGTCTTATACGGGGTGTTTCTGAAAGTTGTGTACATGGCTTTACCAGAGGTTCTCTGGCTCAAAATAGACCGTTTGACACCAATATACCTATAACTAAAAATGCACAATAAGGGCGCCAGACGGCGTCAAACTTTCCAAAAAAATATTGTATATTGGGAATAACTCGACAACGGTTCGACGGATTTTGTTCCGCTTTCGTATGCTGGTTGTCTGCTTCCGAAGACGTTTTTCTGTTTAATGTGGACAAATTTCTGATGTCAGGTAAGTCGCTTTCATATGGGCACTGTCAAATAAATGATAATATTTTAACAACCGTCAACGATACAAACCAAAATAATTCTGACAAATAAAATGAACAATTTGAAAACTTTTTTCTCTCTTGTTAAATTGCACTAATGTTAATAGTTCGATCAGAAAAAAATTAAAATCATATCTATGCAAGAAATTCAAGTAGACTGCTAGTAGGCTATGCGATTATGTCAATCCGATTTGGGAACCTTTCTTCGTAAACCCTCACGCTCTCCCGACAATTGCCACTGCAAAAACCCAACAATAACAGCATATGAGTCTGTTGGCAAATGTGTAGCCCATTTTTGAAGTAGTTAATCACAAAATAGAAACGTGAGGTTTTTGGGAAGCAGTCTACTTGAATTTCTAAGCGTATGGATGCTCCTTGCAGAGGTATCATTTAAATTTTTTTCTGATTGAACATTAGCGCAATTTAACAAGAGAAAAAACTTTTCAAATTGTTTGTTTTATTTGTCAGAATTATGTTGGTTTTGTATCGTTGACGGTTGTTACAATATTATCATTTATTTGACAGTGTCCGTATGAAAGCGACTTTTCCTGGCATCAGAAATTTATCCACATTACAGAAAAACGTCTTTGGAAGCAGACAACCAGCATACGAAAGCGGAACAAAATCCGTCGAACCATTCTCGTGTTATTCCCAATATACAACATTTTTTGGAAAGTTTGACGCCCTCTGGCGCCCTTATGGTGCACTTTTGGTTATAGGTAAATTAGTGTCAAACGGTCTATTTTGAACCAGAGAACGTCTGGTAAAGCCATGTACAAACCTTCCGAAACACCCTGTATACAATAGTAGTTAATTACTAATTATCAGGATACGCCAACGTTTAAGTAAAGAAAGGATCGTGACCGGCAATTTTTGTAAGGAGGACGGTACCAATTTTTCAGTAAAGCCAACTAGTAAAATTGTAAACTTCCTACTTAAAGTTCGTAACTTAAGTGATGGCTTCAATGCATGGACGCAACCTTATTTGCTTGAACTACAGGCGAATTTTTCTACTAGACGTTACTTTAAGGCGCTAAAAAGTGAATTTCCATTAATAGCAAAAAACCACACAATATTAATAACAAAATTTACTACAATGTAATTGAATATTAAAACATACGCATACGACTGAAAAATGCAGAACATTTTATAAGAAATAATTTTTTTTCGTAAAGTTAATAGAAAATTGTTTCCTATATGTTGCCAACTTAAATATACCCATTCTATTTAACGCTTCCATTATTTAATAACATCATAATGAATTACTAGGTGTGCATTTGCATTTAAGAAAAGCAATAGGGGGGGTTAATAGTTTAACAATTTAAATATAATAAATATTAACTATAGTTTTATAAAACGTTTGAGCAAACTAATAATAATTAAAATACACGTTAATTTCATAAAGCTATACAAAGTTGCAACGCGCATATTCATATCCCCACATATAAATGTACTCACATGTATTTCTTATGTGTGAGTTTTTCATTTAATTGCTGCAGAAATAGCAATTATCCACTAAACAACACTTTACTTGTGAGGTTTAAGTAACAAACCTCCACCATTAAAATAACAGAAAATGACTTTCATAATGAATAAAAGTTTAAAAGCATAGAAAACGCAATCCGTTTTAGGTAAAACTGATTTAAAAATAAATTTAAAAGTTCATTAAGTTAAAATTTAAAAGTTTGGTTATACTTTGTAAATATTAAGTATACCAGAAAGTGAATATTTCGAGTTTATGAACGGCACATGTATTCCAAGTTTTTCTGTGTCGCCTTCTGTAAAAGTTCTTTCTTTAAACTGTTTTTTTTAATTATAAATTGAATCGCATATTTTTTAATGAAATTATGGGGTGTGATTTATGCATTAATATTTATGTCAGTGCGTAAATTATGGTTTAGGTTTTTTCGTAATTTACATAATCGGTTATGGATAATAAATTCTGATCAAAATGTATACAGTTAATAAATGCCACAATAGATTTGTTATTTTGTGTTAGTCGACAAAGAATGTTGGGTATAAATTAACAATAATTTATGTCATAACTTATATAGCCAACTAATGTAGTCTACTAAATCTAAGTAACTCCAGTTAAGGATTTCGATTACATTTTTTGGCATATTGAACTAATCTACGGTTATTATATCAAAATCAATTCCCACAACATCACGGTAAAGTAAGATCCTCAATCATCCTTCATGTACGGTACGCTTTCTTTACACATTGGCATACATTGGCATACAAATCTGTGAGAAAATGTATTTGCGTACATAAGTATTTTGATTTTATTACGGGAGATGGGGTTAAATCTATAAAAATTGTTCATCAAAAAAAAGTTAAGATCAACCAAGTTTAAGGGGTTGCAGATAAGAAAACTATATGGGACACTACTAAATTTTCCGAAGAAAAACATTACGAAGTTTTTATATTAATTTAGTTAATTAGCTTTACATATGACAATACCTATACAGGGTGATCTGCGTAGAGCGTGCATTAAAAGTTATTTAACTTTTACAGTGCGTTTCTGAAAATGGGTGCCACTTTTTCTATTAGACTCAATAGATGGCGTTATAGGTGCCGCAGATTAGGGATTTTGCATGTGGCAACGCTGCCATTTCTTGTATCTAAATGTAAATGAAGTTGCCTAGCTGCTTTCATAGGGACCTGTTTTTCAATTACTACTCAAATACACCCCTAAGTGGCAGCTATTTTCAGAAACGCACTGTAGATAAATCAGAAACTTGAAATTTGGTACGTGGTCATAATCGATTATTTTTGTTCTACCTAAACCATTTTCAGTCTTTTATCCATACAGGGTGTGGCAAAAGTTGCTATCAACTTTCTGATTTTAAGTACAAACCTATAATTCCCTTTGCGTGGGTGGATTGGTTATATAACCTAAATTATGTTATCTTATCCTTGACCGTTTTTCACATATATAATTTTTTTTTGAAAAAAATGGCCTTTGTAATTGTTATCAGTAAAGATTATAAAATAAAATTTATGGAGCAGTTGACTGAAATTTTAGACTTTCTCCATGATGTCCTACTTGTAGTTCCATTTTGTACCATATGGGCATAGGCAATTTTCAAATATCACAATCAAACTTAATAATCAAAAATCAATTTTTTCAAAGAATGTTGATAGCAACTTTTGGCACACCCTGTATAGTTGAAAGTCTAAAAATATTGAAGGTAGAAGGAAAATGATCAATTATAGCCGAGTACCGAATTTCAATTTTGAATTTATCTGCAATTTAAAAAACTTTTAATGCACGCTCTACGCAGATCACCCTGCATACCTATAATTAAACAGTTGTCAAAAATCCTTTAAAAAAGTGTAGGTGTAAAAGCAGTAAGTGAAATAAATGTAAAACTATTTAAAAATTAAAAATAGGATGAAATTAAAATGTAAACCTCTAAGTATAATTAACGTATCGACGTCGGTGTTTACTTAATTATAACTAGGTGGGTCAACCATAAGTATGGCATCTAGTTGCCAATGTTGTGTAAAGTGGTAAAACAACTTTATCATATAAGAAACAGAACACACACCACAGGCAGGCACGCAGTTACGTAACTTGTGAGTTATACAGGATGTAAATAAATAAGTGGGAAAAAATGGAAGTGGCGATTCATTGTCGAAATATAATGTGGGTCTTTCATATAAAATAAATTCTTATAAGCAACGTCTGCTTAGTTACACCCCCTGTCTCGAAAACAAAAAAAGTTACAAAATTTAAAATATGTCATACGTACATTATTTAACTAAAATGAAGTATAAATTATTAAATAAAATCAAATTAAATGTTGAAAATTATACATGACTCTAGACGGCGGCGCGCTGGTAAATTTCAGCCTACCCGAATCATGCAATGTATTTGATAATGCATTTTTTTTCTCAAAAATGGTTGATTCTACAAAAAAACTCAAAAGGCCATACTCCTTTTGAAAAAATCGTGCTACTATATAAAGTGCATTTTAAATAATGATCTAACAAACAGGAAAAGAATTCAGAAAAAAACAAATTTTAGGGGTGGTCTTTTCTCCCTCTTGGAACCATACGAAAAAACTACAAAAATATTCATTTAATGCTTTTCCGGTAGCACACATTTTAGATTTTGTAACATTTTTGTTTTCAAGAAAAAATTAAAAACTGTATTTCAGGGGCTGTAACTAAGCAGGAGTTGCTCAGAAGATTTTTTGTATGAAAGATCACATTATTTTTCGACAAAAATTATCACTTACTTTTTTTCGCACTTACTTATTTACACTCTGTATATACAATCTCGACAATAGAGGAATAATGAGAACGAAAAAACCGATTCAGCTGCAAATTTGTAACTGTATACAAATAGCCATGGTCTAATTACTGAAAATATTTTCATAACAGTGTCACTTCCGGGTATACCGGAAGTGAATGCCAACTTTGTTATTTTAAACACAATGCTCAAATTTTTATTTTATTTTCAGTTTCTGCATAAAATTTTACGTCTTCTACTACCAGGTTTGGCGTACCTATCTCTTACAATTAATACGAAAAAAAATAATTTCAGGCGTAAGCAACGAAAGTTTGAATCTACTGAAAAATTAATATTTCATTAAACATAAAAGGCAGATAAGAGGAACTTGTACAACGGTTAGACATGACATTGGACTATGTTTTCAGTATTAGACGTTTTTGAAATTTATTTCTAGGGGAGGTCCGGGAGTAACGGTAGTTGAGAAAACTAAAATTGTCAGAGAATCATTTTTTTTTAAATTGCAACTATGTTTTTTTTATATTTTCATTTGATGCATAATTTAATTACCCATCTGCTGATATCTTATGTTCCTATACCTAAACTGAATAATTATCGTGTTATCTGCTTTTTTTCTACTTTTCTTGGAGATGATGTAGTAAATTAATATTGTGCTTCGTAATCTGTTTTAGCCAATTCATTGAAGGGATCATACGACAGGCAGCAAAACAGATTGCAAGACACACTATTAATTTACTACATCATCTCCAGAAAAGTACAAAAAAAGCAGATAACACCAAAAAAAAAAGAAGGTAGAAAAAGCAGATAACACTAAAACCATTCAGTTTAGATATATGAGCATGATATATCAGCGGATAGGTAATTAAATTCTGCATCGAATGAGAAAATAGAAAAATTCACTTGCAATTTAAAAAAATTGACTCCTTTTAAATTAATTTTAACCTCCTTAACTACTGTTACTCCCGGACCTCCGAGTACTACTGAAAACATAGTTCAATACCATGCCCAACCGTTGTACAAGTTTCGCTTATCTGCCTTTTATGTTTCATGATATATTAATTTTCAGTAAATTCAAATTTTCGTTGCTAAAGCCTGAAATTACTTTTTTCTTAATAATGGTAAGAAATAAGTAGGTCAAACGTGGTAGTGAAAGGCGTAAAATTTTATGCAGAAACCGAAAAAAAAATAAAAATTGGGGCATTGTATTTGAAAATGATATTTCGGTATAACCGAAAGTGACATCACCATGAAAATATTTTCAGTAAATAGACCATATCAATTGTATAAAGTTACAAGTTTCCAACTGAATTGGTTTTTTCGTTCTCATTATTCGTCTAACATGCTATCGTCAAATCACACCCTGTACAGAAATGCAAGAGGCCCATTAGCTCAGTTGGTTAGAGCTTCGTGTTAGTAAGGCAAAGGTCGTGGGTTCGATCTCCCATTGGCCAAATATGTTTTTATGTGTGTGGTATATACGAAATGTACTGGTTTCTGAGTGGGCATGTTCTATTTATGCTAGGTGGGGCAGCTATACACAGAATGCATAGCATCTAGTTGTCACACTGAACACACACCACAGGCAGGCACGCAGTTACGTAACTTCTGGGTTATATACAGGGTGGCCCATCAAAACGAAACAGGTCGTTTTTTGGAGCTAAATTATACTTTCTAAAAGAACGCTCGGACAGGTTAATTTTTGTTTAGAGGGGAACATCTTCCGAGGACTTCAAAATATAAACAGCCCCAACAGCTTTATTTGCAAAAATTAAAAAATTTTAGGAAATACTGCAATAAGGCTGAAAAACCCGATTCATGTTTTCAATGGATATTCATTAACGATCAAATTTGTCCTTACAAATTAACAGGGTGCCCCGACAGCCTCCATCTCGAAATTCTCAATTTACAGGGCGGGTCAAGTGACACCTCACATGAAAGGTATTGTAATTCTCTATTCAACCAAATAGATTTTATTCCGAGAAGCGGGTTTAAGGGAATCCAAGGACCCTCGTTTTCTAGAAAACAATAGAAAGTACAAAAAATGCTGAACTAGTTGGTAAGATCAATTAAAGTTTGAAGTGGACTTCTCGTATTGATGAAATTTTTTTGTAGTTGCTAACAGAGGCTCCCTTTTCGGAATATAATGTATTTGGGTAAATAGAGAATTACAATACCTTTAACATAAAGTGTCGCTTCATCTCCACTGTAAAATGAGTTGTTCGAGATGGGAGAAAATTTTATTTTTAATGAATATCCCTTGTAATCATAAATTGGTATTCTAGTCCGTATTGCAGTATTTTTTGACTATTGTTTTATTTTCAAAAATAGGGCTCCCTAGGGCCCTTGGGACTCCCTGGCCCAAATAAAATGCGTATAACTACATAGAGAATTAAAAGGGCTTTCATATAAAGTATCGGTCGACCCATCATGCTATTTAAGATTTTCGACATGGGGGCTGCCGGGGCCACCCTGTTGATATTTCGGGGTCAACTTTTTCATTGCAAGATGCCCTCCTCCAAACGAAAATTGACGAGCGTCTTTTTGAAAGTGTAAGATAGTTCCAAAAAACGGTCTGTTTCGTTTTCGGTGGGCCACCCTGTATATGGATAATTACACTGACTTAACCATTTAATTAAAATATGTCAATTTTTAGTTAAGTAACGAAATAGTTGGATTGTGTTATGACTTACTCGAATAACTTCCCGAATTGATTGTCATAGAGTCCACGGTTAGTTTTATCTTTTTGTACAGGTAGACACACTAATAATGATAAATCGTACATATATCAAATGGTAGTATTTAGTCTGTAGGGTCAAAATAATTTTGTTGTAAACCACGAACAAAATGTCGGCGTGGTTTCTAATTAGAATGAAATGGTAGTAATCGCAAAAGGTAGTAGTGTTCTGTATTCGGTATTGTGAAATAGTTGAACACTTTTGATTATCCACATAGAGATAGTATTTATGTAAAGATAAGGTAAACAGGTGCCATAAGGCAAATTAAGGCTGAAACAACTTTGTGGAACTGGGCGCACACAAAAAACTAAATATAAATTGAATAGGGCCGCATAATAAAATTATACAAAAAAATAGTATGGAAACTGCCATCAATAAAAATTCAAGAACTAAATATAAAAATGGAAACTCGCGTTACACATCTGTTGGTAACGGACAAATTTTTGAGAATGTTTGTCAAACAACACTATCGTTTTACCGCACCGAGTTCGATGCTATCACCTCTCGAAAAAGTATCTACAATTCTTCCTAACTTGCAAAAGAAACAAGTTACCTTCTTTCCAGTAGGATGGAGGCTCATTTCTGAAGCTGCGAACGATGCAACTGCCATTTCGTGCTTTGCTGTAGGCCGATGTATTCCCTGCTCCACCTTTGCTAAATTCGTAGCTGGAGTCACGTTAGGGTCTGGAAGAGCTCTCAGGAATCGTTCAAGCAAAAACTCTGCAGTACATCGAGGTAACTCGACCGATACCGTGATCTGTCGAAAAAGTATCTACAATGCTTCCTAATTTCCAGTGCAAAGGAAGTAAGTTGCCTTCTTTTCAGTAGAATTGAGGCTCATTTCTGAAGCTGCGAACGATGCTACTGCTATTTCGTGCTTTGCCGTAGGACGAAGATGTATTCCCTGATCCACCTTTGCCAAATTCGTTGCTGGAGTCACGTTAGGGTTTTTAAGAGTTCTCAGGAATCGTTCAAACAAAACCTCTGCAGTAGTCAAATGTTGTAGATTGTTAGGGTTATTGGACAAAGGACAAAGTCGCGAATTTAAGGTCGTCTCAACTCGAGATATCAAAGGTGTCATATATTGAATTCCCCCATACTCTTTTTATATGGAATTTTACTGGCTTGATGCCAACTTCCCAGAATCCACTAAAGTGTGGGCTGCGTACAAGAATAAAGTGTCACTCCGTTCCCTCAATTACAAGCACGTCGGAGTCCAGTCTAGTACATTTTCTTAATTGCGGTGTTTGCTTCAACGAAATTTATACATGCATAGGTTAACTTCAACGTGAAGTAAGTCTAAAGGTCATCTAAAGGACTAAGATGATAGAGACTTGACCAATTCTAAGTGAACTGCTTTGGTCACATTACACACATACCATTATCTACTGCAGTAGTATAAAACGATGAACAGGATGACATTTGCAAATTACCCATCATAAGCTATACCGCTCTAGAAGATAATCTGAAACGTTATAAGCTTGGTGAACTACCTGTTTCATAAAAAATAATTTACTCAGTTTTCCGATCAATGAGAGGACTTTTCAAATTATGACTTCGAGGAGGTGCCCGACTTCTATTATTATAATGTTAAAGATTAACAGTTAACGAATCGAACATTATTTTTCTAATTAATGACATTCTACAAAACAATATTTACGTTACTTTTTGTCTTTGTATATTACTGTATTAAGAAATTGTTTGGTTTATTATTTGCATTACATACTATAAAATTTGTTTTTAATGAAAATTATAATTGGTAAAATTACGGGAAGTAAAATTTTTTTTTAGCAAATTAATTAAAGGCAATTCCTAAAGTATGAACGCGTTTTAATTAGTAGGTACCGTTCTACACGTATGTAGATTAGTAAATCTCATTTGCCAGAAGCAGACGTGATATTTAATTAATATTGATTTTATACAATTAAATATACAACTTACAATTAGTCACTTAATGGCTTATTTTTGTCTGTCACATGAAACCCACACACATTCGATAAACAAAGGAAGGCATCTATTTGACAACACCTACTGTACGTGCCATATATGCATTTTACCCCATGGAACGAACACATTATTTAACGTGTTGGTTGGTAGTGTTAAATTTCTATTCATTCATTGACGAATTGTATTTCAGTCACAACGTTTATACACACAATAAGCGCAAGCAATCTGAAAAGGGATCTCTTAATTACGACGTTATTCATTTTATTAATTTTCTATGTAGAAGCCTTCTAAGAATTTAATATCTTCTGCGTACAGCAGTATCATCTTGCAATTTTTTTACGTTCTTGCAATACCTAGTTCTTTTTCTACCTCTAAAATCAATTTTTTTGAAAACGTTTGTAACAATTTTTGTTAAAAATTTTACTTTACATACGTATATTACATTACAATGTTTACAAAATGGCTAACTTAGTTTTCCCAAAAAAATTCAGTTATAGTCCGTTCAGTCTCATCTGGCGGTTATAGGATTATAGTGTAGGACGTTCGTTTTTGTGTTCATTGTTATAAATCACGCCCTTAAAATACTTTCCATTCTATGCTATAGATAGAGAAACAAAGATAGTTATACACTGTTTCAAACTTGGTTTTTTAATAACTAGGTAATAGAGTCCAATTTTGAATGACCGACGAATTGTCTACATCTTACAAATAATCCAGAAGTTCTCAAAATTCTACTCGATTTTTTACTCCACATCATAGTATACGATGGGAAGTTATGCGACGATTTCTAAACCGAAAATTTTAACCCCTCTTTTTCACTTTTTCCGACGAAGTAGAGTTAGTATGTTACAAAGAAGCAAAAAAAAATTTTGTTTTTATGCCGACCGGCCGTCCGCACGTATGTAACAAGATTCCGGCTAAACCACAAGTCCGATTTTCATGAAACTTGGCATGTAGATGTTATTTATAAATGCCCAGATCTGATTAATTTTTGGGCCTAATCCATCCAGCCAAAAGGGTACATCACCTACATAGACTTTCTTATTTCTAAGGAGTTATTACTGAGATATTTGTTGTCACGTGACATTAATAGTTTTAATTATATAGTGAAAGTACTCTTTATTTTGAAATTCCATAACATTAATAGGTGTAATTATAATAATGTCATTCTAGTAATTAAGTATCGATTGCTGTGATTATTCTTGTTATTATTATTTATTGTTAATTGTTAGTTGTTGGTGTAACTTATACAAGTGCGGTTGATTTAATTCAAAATTTTGCAAGATGCCAAAGAAGTTGACAAAACAATGCCGTGAGTTAGTGCTAAACGTGTTTGACTATTTTTCTGAAGAAAACAAAGCGGTGGTCCTCTACTATCTGTATTTGCAGTTCAGCAATGAACAGCGGACTCGTTACAAATTTCACTCAGAACCGTACAAAGACTGTGCAATCTAAGAAATGAATGTGTTGATTTAGAACCAGTATTTTACAATAATTAAAAAATTATATCAAATCTTAACTTTTTTTGCATTTATAATTAAAAAAAATACTTTTCTCTGTGTAAGGATATAATAATACTTAAATAAAAAAATCGAGTAGAATTTTGAGAACTTCTGGATTATTTGTAAGATGTAGACAATTCGTCGGTCATTCAAAATTGGACTCTATTACCTAGTTATTAAAAATCAAGTTTGAATACACTGTCAAGAATAGCACGCATTACCTCTGAGACAGTGTATAACTATCTTTGTTTCTCTTTTCTATAGCATAGAATGGAAAGTATTTTAAGGGCGTGATTTATAACAATGAACACAAAAACGAACGTCCTACACTATAATCCTATAACCGCCAGATGAGACTGAACGGACTTTAAGGGGAAATTTTATCCTTTAAGATTAATTAAAAAAAATCAATTTTTTTAAAACTTCCCAAAAAATTGCACTTGGTTGTATAATTGAATCTCGACTGACTGATAGAAAAGAATAAGTTAATTCATTAAAGAAATATTATCTCTTAATATGTTATGACTTGTGCGAGCGCATATCTACGAATACTATCGATTTATTTTACGAATTCCATGTACTCTGCATTCATATTGATTAGTCAACTGATTAATGTTAATGTAAGTGCTGAGGTCGGTGAGGTCGGCATCGTTCACCTAGTTGCTTCCTAAGACTTCAACTAGCACATAGTCAAAGGACAAACTGCTGTTAATTAAACGTATTTCGAATTTAAACTTTAATCGAGTGTGACCGGTGTTACCGTCGTAATCATTTTCGAAACGAAAGACAAAATCATCTGACAACTAACACTAGATGCGTCTTGGACCATCGATTTTTAGAAAATTTTTTATGTATTCTTGCATTAATACCACATAGTTCGGGAATAGTTACGCTTTTGATTGAACCAAAGTATTTATATGGGGGGAGGGGGTGAAAATTAGAGCAACTACGTTAAGTGGGGTTAAAGTGATACCGCGACGCGTATAAAAATGGCCCTACATCACCTCCGCATTCCATGTTTGTTCAGTACCAGTTGAGACACGGTAGAGTACGGTGTGAGATTGGGGTAGAATTTTGGATGCTTGCTTTGGGTGTACTTAATCTTAGTCTGCGCATTGACAAAGTTCGTCAGAACATTCTCAGAGTCACAATCTGGCGTCTCACTTTAATCCAGCAATATTATGAGAATGACTTTGCTTTTGTATGCTTTGTTCCTTATTGCACTTATACAGTCTGATTGATTGATATTACGTGTCCAAACACATACATATTTTATCTTAAAAGGTAGACAAAAAGTTTAAGAACCAAAAGTTTTCTCGATTCAATTATTACTACATATTCAGGAAAACAAATTACATAAAAACAAAAGAGCATGGCAAGACAAATGATTTCTTTTTTAATGGTACGGACATTTTTTTTAATATTCTGAAAGAGTTTTAAATTCTCTTTACAATGGTACAAATAAGTTATTATTTTGTCAATTATAGTCACAATATTTTTTTAAAGTTTGTTTTCTGTATTCCTATAAATACGAACAAAAACCACAAAATTGCCATAGGAGTCTTGGGAAAACATGAAAAACAGTTGTCAATATTAGAACATTGTTTGTGCAAATGCAAGCAAATAATAATTACACAAATGCCAGTCTCTCAACGTAGCATTGTTTAAATTTATGAAGTCAGCTTACCGTGACATTTTGTCTGGTTATTACATTAACTTTATATAAAATGGATGCTTTACAAACACAAACAACATCAAAACCCTACGACGACAAAGAATCGAGTGTGAAGAAAACCATTATTAAAGGTTTTATCAGCTCGCTGGTTGATATGGAAGATTCCCTTACAAAAATTCTTCCAGACAATAGACTCCAAAATACACCAGAAAGAAAACTACGAAAAAGAAACGGTTAGATATTGAACCAGGAAAAAATGTTTCTACCAACTCGGAAAGTGAAGGCGAAGTATATGATGATGAGAATTCGAAGTTGACAATGAAGTACTACTAAATGAAGAAGTTGATTAGGTTCTGGCATTTTCCTTTAATTACTTATTAGAATAGAATCGATCAATGAAACACCATGTACTTTATTAGCACCCTACGTTTTAACGAACAGGGCCTGTCTTTATCAAGGTATCAAACAAATTGGTTTCAAAATGCTATTAAAATTGATCTAACGTGCAGCATGTGATTACATTTTGGTACTTACTATGCTTAAAATATTTGACATCATAATCCTTTCAATTTTATTTGGTTATCTTGACAATAATTTAATTAATTACCTATTTTTAACTGTTAAGTTATGCTTCTACGTTTGCCAATTTTCATCGTATTCTGATAGTTGTGCACATTACTTTTCACAGCATTTCTTTAGATTTTGAATAATAAATAACCAATTTATTAGTAACTTAAGCGCTATACTTGTGTTATAGTTTTTTAAGGAGAATTTATCAAAGAATTACTTTAACCTAAAAAATACTACATGATTCATTTAAAAAAATAAAGTTGATATCATTTCCACTTAAACCGGAAGTCAGCTATTTTGTGCAAAGTTTGGAAAATACTTATCTTGTATACTTGTAAAACTTTTCTTAATAAACTTTTGGTCTATCAGGGATAATAAAAGAGTAAATCAAGTGGCCCTGAATTTACAATCAACCTGTATATGTTAAGTAACTTACCACAAGGTAATTATATCTTTAATTCTAAAGAACTTTATGTCGCAAGACAAATTTACTATTTCTCGATGGTGTCTTATCGATTCTTGTTTGTGTTGTTATCAAAGTAACGTTAACTACTTTGACGAATTACTTTATAAGTTAAGGTGGCGCTTACAAAATATATACTAAGTGAAATGCATAAATGTCTTGCGACATCTCGTGTATAAAGAACACGGACAATCGCTCCTAATAACGATAATGCATTTTTGTTACATATGAACTCACACGCTCTGTTTTCTTACTAAGCTAGTTGTTTAAGATCTCCATTCAAGAAAGGATAAGAATCCGTCTCGCTCGGTAGCAAATGCTATCTATGTTCAGAGTTTCATTTATTTTGTGTGTCACTGATTTATTATATATGTATTTGTAAAATATAAAAGAGAACACGATATTCTGAATTGCTGCTATATTTATGTTTTATGTGTAACCAATCAAACAGTGCTTAAACCGACTTGTTAGTTTAATTTCCTGTAGCAAATAGGATAATATCGTTTGACTTATATTTCGATAGGGCCAACAACCCGTATGTAAGGGATTTGGTCACAAGACATGAATAATAAAACATTTTTTTTTGTATTAGGTTGAAATCGTTTTTGGGTTGTTGGGGGTGGAGGGTTAACTTTATGCCACTGATTACATAAATGGGGTGAGATGGCCACTCTTTTGCATAGTAGGTACTGTAAATTTGTTGTAAGAGTTAACTATCATCCCACCAGGTTGGTAAAAAATTGGGGTAAAATACTTTTAGAACAATTGTTTTATTATTTATAAAAATAAGTTGCATGTAGCCATCTATCCCAGTTTAGTGGGGTAGGTTGGCTAATGCAATAAGAGAAAGATGGCGACAAAATAAAAATGAAAATAAAATAGAAAAACGTTAAAATAACAAGTTTTTATAAGGGCAAACTAAAACATTCTTCCTTAACATTAGTTTTTCTTCTGTTTAAACAATTTTGACAAGTGTTTGAAAAAGCAGAGCAATTTTCATGAAACCACATCTAGTATATTACACATTCAACCAATCGTCTATTTTTTGGGTGCTGTTGTAGCTTTTGCCACATCCTGTACATTTGGTTTCATCGACCTCGGAAATAGTATCACTTTTCTCAACATATTGGACATCTACGTTCTCCTCCTCCTCATCAGAACTTGGCGAATGTCGAATGTTTGTTACTTGTGTGGGTGTACACTGACCTTCTCTTGTTTCGTTGTTTACTATTCGATTAGAAACAGTGTAAGGATAATCAGGTGCGGAATCAGGGTTCCAGGGAATATTCCAGTGGCTCTGACATTGCATCTCTAGCGGTCGCTGAATTTCCCCAGCTTTTGATCAGAAGTTCACCAAATTGGAGTCGACTTAGTTTACTTCCGGGATGACTCTGCATCCATTTTCTGCAAACTTGATAGTAGAAGGTTTTTAGAGATTTAATAAAAGCCCTATCGAGAGGTTGGAAATAATGAGGGAAGCACAACAAAACGACATTGTTGCTTCAGCTGTTTCTAGAAGTTCAACACAAGAACAATGAGATGCATACCCGTCAAGAATTAGTAGGGTCTTCCCTTCAAGAAATGGTTTTTAAAAACTTAAAAAATTGTTGTAGTAACATAGGCTGATTTTTGAGACATCACAATATCTAAACCGCATGGAATCAGTCCACTCGGTCTTTAAATTCTTGCCTTTAACTATACAGTCCGACGGAAGAAAAAACCCTCGGTATTACAGCAAGCGATGCATGAGATTGTCTCACCCTTTTCCCCTGATGTCACTGTAACAACATTTTTTGTTCGTTTTTCGGCTATAACATGCCCAGGTAGATTATTCAACTGAAGGCCTGTTTCATCGACATTGTAGATGCTCCCAGGTTTGTCGAAAAGCTCATTGCTTTTCAGAAAATCTTGCAGAAGTGTAAAATAATTTCCCACATCTACACGGTTTATGCCTTCACTTCGCCCTAGAGATACACTCTTAGCTTTCCGAATAGACAAGTCGGGATGACTTCTGAGGAAAGACTTAAACCAATCGGAATCGGCAATTCCCTTTTTTTTTATTGAACTTATGATTAAGTGGTAGACTTTCAGCGAAATTAGAGGCAACCTTTCGAACTTCTGATACCGTCATAGGAAAATCGTATTTTTGTGCCTTTTTAATGTGTAGTACTAATTTATTTTCATTTGCCTCCCCCAACATACTGTCAAGTCCCATTTTACCAGTCGTGGAAACATCGTTCTTTACTTACCTTTCAAGGGTCTTCCTAGGAATGCCATAAGTTTTCGAGGCTCCGTTTACAGGAGAACTGTTTTTGACAGCTTCAAATGCTAACCTTAGATCTTCTTGAGTATAGTTTTCACGTTTTAATTCTTTCTGTTATACTTCGTTGGTATTTTTCCGTAGTAAACTCGAAAGGACGCCAAACTGTAAATAAATAGGCGCAAAAAATAAATGGGCATCTTTCCCTACAACTAGGTGACTATCTTTTCCAATTGCTTTGGAGAGGTGGCCAACGTGAAAAACAAAATCAACTGCATGCTTTTAACGGTTTTTAGAGGTTAGAATTATCGAATGAACTTCGTACTCACCTTATATAATAAAAACAGCGGTAAATTTACTTTCGCACATTCACAGCAGTAGGTAGTAAGAAACTCATACATACAGGATGTTTCAGTGAAAGCGTGCAAAAATTAAACAGGGCATAGGGGATGCTCTACTGAACAATTTGAGGTAGGGAACCTGGGGTCCGATAATTCAGCTTAAAGAGATATGGAAGTAAATTCTCTATCAGATTTTCTGTTTATTTGTACTATGACGTCATGATGCAGGTTTTCTGTACTTGCCCATGAGCTGGCTCTGTCTTGTCCCATGACAGAACATGCTCTGAATCAACATCAGACCCATTTATTACTCAGTGCTATTCAGAATCTTGTACGCCGATGTCAAGCTTGCATTGAGGTTGGTGGCCGTCACTTTGAGCAACTCTTGTAAGTTACGTTAACTGTACAAATGATGGTATTTGTAAGTTAACTGTAACTAATGTAAATAAAAAAGTTGACAGTAATGTGATAGACAAGTTTAGTCACATATCTCTTTTAGCTGAATTATCGGACCCCAGGTTCCCTACCTCAAATTGTTCAGTAGAGCATCCCCTATGCCCTGTTTAATTTTTGCTCGCTTTCACTAAAACACCCTGTATATAATTTTCCAAGGAATCGATGGTATTTCTATCTTCCGAGTAATTTAATGTCACCTTGACGAAGACGTTTGTCGCCGGGGAGGACACGCAGCGCCATCGAACGACGTGTTATCGAGTTTAAGTTGTTGGTCATCCCTCCCGGCTGGCAATCTCACCCGACTTTACCCTACCTAGCGCAACTCGTACCAATTCTTTTATAATATTGATTTCCACTAAGTTTTGAATCACCAAGATACTAAATAAACATTTGTAGAAATATTTAGAATACAATCAATAATACTTAAAATAGAGCACTCATTTTATAAAGATTTTATTCAGTTTAAAGTTATTTGTTCTTTTCATCTGTTAATCTTAACGTAAAGTTTGAAAAGGAATTTGTATAATAATTTAAGCTATCAAAGAGTTCTTGTTAACTAATAAAAGGTCTTTGTAGAAGTAAAGAACTAAAGTTTGGCACTTTGTAAAGTATTTAGTTTGTAATTTTGTGTAATATTTTAAGCACACCGAAGACTAAAACTTATTGAATCGACCATGCGTAAAACTTTATCTGAGATTTTATGTACTTTAGTTTTAGTTAATTACTTTCGAAATTAAAATATAAATGTAGATTTATAATTATACGTGTTTGTTCTTACTTGTACAAAATTTACCAGATGGACCGGAATAAAAGATTTAGATCACAAACTTCTGGTTTCACTTTTTAAGTTGATAGCATAGTTAATTCTAAACTATTTCTTTTTAAATGAGGATTGTTGAAATAACAAATCCTTAAACTATACCATTATTCAAAATATCCAAATTTGATTAAATACAAAAATTCAGATCAATGAATTACAGATTTGTAACTCGGCGTTTTGTGTTGTTTGCTATCGTGTTAACTGAATCCTGAAATCATACAAATGGGTAATGATTTCAACGTGGTAAACATTATGCTTTACGCATTTCAATACATAAATTCTAAAGGATTAAAATATTGGGAGAGAGATGGCCATGCTATTGAACCTTCTGACCAAGACCTAAACTCTAGAAACGTTCTTTTAATCAAGGAGTTACTTGTCTTCCCTTATCTGTTGGTACACTGTCGCAATGGTACCACAATTCATCCGTTTGAATAAATGCATCTTGAATACACTTAATTTTGATTGTATATTTAGCTCAAGTACATAATAGACTACAGGCCCGTGTTAAAAATTGATGGGTCATTTGAACCACTAGGAGACTTATGTACAAAGATAGAAGGGCATAAAATAATAAGATTAAGCACTACACCTTCACTTGTAAGCTGTCCAACTGAGTGCAGGTGAAAATGCAAAAGCACAGGTAAAGCGGGTACATTTTGGTCATATATTTTTGTACGACATTCTTACCATCAATCGATCCATAAAAAATAATGAGAAAACGCGTAGTGCTGTACAATAAAAGTGGGCGACAAAGTCGGAAAAAATTTTGATTTTCAGTTGATTTTCAGTTGATTTTCAGGGTAAATTTGGTTATTTGATTGTGTACGGCATCGGTTCCATACAGTTTCAATACTTCTTCTAATCTATTATTCCGCAACGCCGTACATTATTTTTAATAGTAGGTTTGAGTGCTAGATAATGTTTTGGAACCGATGTGCCGTACTTTTTCAAATAACCCCCCGGAAGAGATCTTTTAGCCTTGTCGCTTGGTTTTTGTACGGCGTTGCGGAATAATGGATTAGAAGAGGTATTGAAACTGTATGGCACCGATGCAGTACACAATCAAATGACCAAATCTACCCTGAAAATCGCCGGAAAATCAAAAATTTTTCCGACTTTGTGGCGCACTATTTTTGTACGGCACTACGCGTTTTCTCATTACTTTTCATGGATCGATTGATGGTAACAATGCCGTACAAAAATATATGACCAAAATGTACCCGCTCTACCTGTGCTTCGTTGTACCATCACTTTTATATTGGGTTCCTGCAATAGTTCCTCAAGTTCTGCATTTGTTCTTCTTCTGCAACTTTCCTCTATTTTGACCCCAGCGACGATTCTTTTTAATATTCCTCTCTCCCACACTTCTAATTTTTTTCACTGTTTTTTGTAAGCACCCACAATTCGCTACCGAACAACACCACTGGACGTATCACTGTTTTGTATAAGTTTAGTTTTAGGTTTTTATGGTTAATATGTGATTTAACGCTCCCACACTTTTAGATCCCGCACTAATTCTTTTTGTAATGTTTTTGTCATAACTGCCATTGCTTTCTATTTCCTTACCCAAATATATCATATTATTAATAAGTTTGACTATATATTTCCGTTTTTTATCTATTACTATTTCTAAACTTTGGTCTTTCTGTTGCTTGTTTCCCAGAATCATCTAACTTGTTTTAGTTTCGTTTATTTGTAATCCTACTGCCCAGGCTTGTTTTTCTAGATTTTTGAATATGTCTTTTAGTTCCTCTTGGGTTCTAGCAAGTAGTACGACGTCATCTGCACATACAAATACTTGGTGGGAATACTTTATGATGTTTTTGTTTGTTTTTACATTGCTTCTCCTAAAAATTGCTTCTAGTACAACGTTGAAAAGCGTCGTTGATAGTGGGTCGCCCTGTTTTAGCCCTATATTATTTACATGTATATTTGTTTGACATTTGTATATAACTCTATTGTTTGTATTCCTGAGCGTCATCCTTGTCAGTTTTATTAAATCTTCTGATATCTTTAGCTCCTTCATTACCTTAAAAATTTCTTCATCTTCTAATTTTGTCATATGCATTTTTGAAATCAATAAAGATGGTGTGTACGAGGATATATTGATATCTAGTTAGCCTAGACCAGTTCCTTGCATAAACAAAATATGGCGTTACCATAGCAACGAACAATAACTTATTAGAAGTGTCAGTGTAAAGCTTGACATCAAAAAAGTAAACCAGAGTCACGCAATAAATTAAATGAAAAAAGATGTCCACCGAAATTGTGAAAATCGAAAAATTTTAGTATCGAGCCATCATCAAGTACCTGTATTTAAAAGGATCAAGAAGATTTACGAAGATATGGTTAATACCCTTGGTGATCAATATCCTTCGTATGCGACCGTCAAAAATTGGAATGCAAGCTTCAAAAGAGGTAAATTTTCCATTGAAGATGATGACCGATCGGGAAGGCCAGTTTCTGTGTCAGTCCCCGAAAATATCGATGCAGTTCATGACATGATTTTATCAGACCGTCGAATTGGGCTAAAACGGATATCTGAAGCACTGAATATTTTATACGAACGCGTTCATCATATGGTTCACGTCAATTTGGACATGAGAAAAATTGCTGCAAAATGGATCCCCAAATGTTTGAATGTTGACCAAAAGCGTGCAAGGGTAGAAGCATCGCGTTCGATCTGTGCTCGATTTGAAAACGATGTAGACTTCTTAAACCGAATTGTTATTATGGATGAGACTTGGGTACATTTCTACGATCCAGAAACAAAGCAACAATCGATGGAATGGCGACACTCTGGTTCTCCAAGACCTAAGAAGTTTTGTGTCCAAAAATCTGCTGGAAAAGTTTTGCTTCAGTTTTTGGGATTGCCATGGAGTAATCATGATTGATTTTTGGATAAGGGTAGAACAATAACTGGAGATTACTATTCGACATTACGGACCACTCTACGGGAAAATATTAAAGAGAAAAGACGCGGAAAGCTATCCAAAGGTGTTTTGTTTTTGCAGGACAACGCCCTGCACACAAATCTCATATTGCCATGCAAAAATTCGTGATTTGGGGTTTGAATTACTAGAACACCCCCTTATTCACCCGATTTGGCTCCGTCCGACTATCACCTCTTTCCTCAACTGAAAAAAGTTTAAAAGGTCGTACATTTTCTTCCAACAAGGAGGTAATAGAAGATGTGGAGGTCTGGTTTGCAGAGCAAGAAGAAACATTTTTTTTGAAAGGTCTATAGACGTTGCAGGTTCGCTGTAATAAATGTATCCAATTAAGAGGAGAATATGTTGAGTAATAAAATATTTTGACATTGAAATTTTGTTCGGTTCTATAGTAGGCTAACAATTTTTCAATGTATCCTCGTAGTTGTATATTTTCATCCCACATTTTCCATGTATTTGATTAAGTACGAAACTATGGTCTGTTACTGATTTACCTTTTTAAAACCTGCTTGGTATTGCCATATCATACCGTCTACTTTTGATTTAATTCTGTCATTTATTAAGTGTGCTAGAATTTTGTAAGCTGAGTTTAGGAGAGATATGGGTCTGTAATTTTCTAGATTAGGCATCTCTTTCTTTTCATTTCTAATATGAGCTTATGGATTCTATTTAGTACTGCTTGGTCTGAATTCTCAATAATTCCATTTGAAAATCATCTGTTCCTGCATTATTATTATTCTTCATCTTGCTGAGCACTTTTATAAAATCTTCAAAGTTTGAGGGTGTTACTTGGTTTTCTATCCTGGGTTCTTCATTTCCTTCTTGTGTTTCAATTTCTGAATTTTGACCCACACTAGTTTTTTACAGCTTCCTGCCCATATTTCTACCATTTGACTTTCCTCTAAATTAAGTTTTCCGGTTTCATCTCTCAAGCCCGTTAATTGGATGTAACCTTTCTTTTCTATCTTTATTTCATTGTAAAAGTTTCTAAAGTTCTTTTCTCTATACGCTGTCATAATGTCCATTACATTTTTTCCTTTTGCTTCTCTTTTGTATGTCCTACATATGCTATTTGTTGCGTTCCTTACACGCTTATATTTTTCTTTGAGTTCTTCTGTACTTTTATTTAAAATATGTATTCTTATATTTATCCTTTTCTCTACCATTTTCTTACATTCTTCGTCGAACCATTCATTCTTTTTGGTATTAACTCGTCTACATATGTTTTTGTTTGCGCTTTCATTTATAACTTTTTTCAATATTTCCCATTCTTCTTCTATACTAACACCTTTTTCGTAATTGGTTATTGTTGTTTTTGTACTTTCTGTGTATTTCTGCTGTATTGTTTCATTTTGTAATATGTTAACATCCCATTTATTTCTTTTAAAATTATTTCTTCTTGTTAGGTCTGATTTCATTTGTATTACTTTCGCTTTAAGTAACATATGCCAATATCCGCGCCTCGATACGATCTTACTTTGTAAATGCTCTGGGCATGTAATTTGCTCACTACTAGATGATCTATTTGGTTTTGTGTTTTCTGGTCAGGATTATCCATGTAATTTTATGTATTTTATTTCGTTGAAGCATCGTACTCTTCACCACCATATCTCTTGTTGCAGCAAAATCGACTAACGGTTGTCCATTTTTATTTGTTGTCTCGTGAAGACTTACTGTTATATTCCATTCTTCCTTACCTATCTTAGCATTTGGATCACCATCTTAATATCAAATTTAGGTACTTTACTTAGGATATCATCCAGTTCTTCATAGAACTTCTCTTTCTTTTCTATTTCGGCTTCTTCGGTTGGTGAGTGTGCATTAATCTGGGAGAATTTTCGATATTGGCTTTTAACTCTTAAATAACTAATTCTATTGTTTACTACTTTGTAATCTACCATCAGTTGTTTTAAACTGTTTTTAATTAAGAAGTTGGTTCCGAGTCTATTCTCCTCTCCTCCACCATGTAACTATACATAATCATCAAGGTTATATTGTTGTTTACCTTTCACGTTAGTTTCTTGGATAGCAAGTATATCTAGATCATACTTTTTGGCCTCTACTGTTAGCTGTGTTAATTTTCCTACTTTGTTTAACTCTTGAACGTTCCAAGACCCAACATTTAATGTATTTCCCCGATTTTTTGTTTTGTAGTTTGTTGTGTTTTATTTTTTCTTATCGATATCATGTTCTTCGCTTGGGTCGTCAAAAACTGTCCTAGTTGTTTACTTTCTACCCGTTTTTTGATGCATCAGTAAAGTTTTGTGCCATAATATCATATTAAAAAACAAATCTCACAACTTTATTTTATGTTGTGTTTACACATCAAATTAACTAACAACATTTACTGTATAACGACTTTATTACACCACATATACTTTTATAACTAAACTGCATTCACTTTCAAGACGAACAGGACATCAACAAATTCATGCGAAGTTCATGTGAACAGGGTGACCAGAGCCGTACTTATTGGAAATAAATATTGTAAAAGGCCAAATACCAAATAAGAATTTTATTCAACCAAGCATGAAGTAACAATATTATAATTATAAAAAATTGTAAAAAAAGTATAGTACAATAGTTCAAGTTCTCCTGGCGGTTGGCCCTCCATGCGCAGAAAACTTAAATCGGTTCTACATATTAAAAAATACGCTTGTTTAAAACCCCGAGCATCTACATGAAGGTCCACCGCCACCAGGTCTTGAACTAATAATATAATGCCTTATTAATAAGTTATTATTTTATTGCACATGGACGACGGACATGCTCATTAACTTGTTGATACAAACCATCTCTTCCCTGATATAAATTAATTAGGAAAAAATCTATCGGGTGGTTTTAGTTGAAATGGACTTCCTATATTACTAGAGGAGACCACCTCAGTACCAGGAAAGTAGGGAACCGTTTGATTATTTACTTTCAAAATCTGATCGATATGACGTTTCCATATTAATCCTTGTTTTGTTTTTACCTCATAATTCCACAACCCTAGACATTTAATAATGTTTGCTCCAATCCAAATCGACGCGACACACAGTGGGGCCGATTACCGAAAAGCTGGTCAAAAGGTGAAAGCGTAGTTCATTCTGTTTGAGCTGTAGTATATAACGGTTTTTGGGGCACGCTGATGACGAATCTGAAGTCAAAATAGTAAAAAAAAAGAAAATGGCGTATCCAATATGGCGGACAAAATGTGCGAAATCAGCCGGATTCGCTTGAAAGTTGTTATTCGGGGGTTTTCTGGGGTCGCTGATTACAAATCTGAAGTCAAAATTGTAAAAAAAAACAAAATGGCGGATACAATATGGTTGACAAAGTGTGCGAAATCGGCTGGATTCGCTTGAAACTTTTTGACGCATATAATAATAAACTACTTTCTTTAATCTGAAACCTCCATTTTGCAGAATTAAGAAAGACTGTACGATTTTCTACGAATTTTTGAATATGATGCTTGAATATGAGCTCAAAAGATCGAGCTATTACTTGCGCAAAAGATTCTTTTGTACTGCCATATAAAATCCCTTATAAAATGTTCCATTATACTCTTTAAACATTCCTATGCACTCTAAATCTTACAAAATGAAACTTGATTTTATGACTTTTGACCAGCTTTTAGGGCATCCACCTCACTGTGCGACGGCTGACTACGGTAATCTCGTATTTTCACAATCTCGCCTTCCCTTAAATTTACGATTTTATGCCTATTGTAATTTTCTATCTACTTTTTGTTTATAGTACACGGTAACAATACCAACACGGTATCGACAGTCAACCTAACACATATAACGATAGACAACCGTAACAACGAGCAAATTGAATTGTAGACGTGGCGTCATAGCGTCATACAACAAATTGTACATTCTCCATTTGCTTCATTTAACACGAAAAAGAGGATTTGAACAATTCGGAAAATTTTGGGTACACCCAATTCTGAAACTCAGATAATTAGAGGGTACCTTTTAAACCCTGTTCGATATATTGTTTGAAGACCCATAAATATTTATGTATGAGTAAAAGCACCTAATACCTTAGACATGATATCGCATTAAAAAAATAACTTTTTTATATCAATAATATATTTTGGCGTAGTTTCTCATTACACAATATCGCTGAGTGTGAACACACTACATTCATTTAATGGGTTTATGCATCCATCGTTATCGTGTCGTTATCATGTTGGTGTCGTTATCGTTAGATGTGAAAACACTCGTTCGTTGTTTGGTAACAACAAATCTCTTCTAAATTATAAATTCCGATTCAATAGTAGCTTAGATGATGGCTCCTTTGTAACAATATCTGGAATGTCTCTGTATTGAAATAAAAATTTCTGTAAGCTAGTGTTGATATCGTTAGATGACATAATTTTACTTTTCAGCAAGCATTTTTTATTAATTTTGACGGCACTTTTGGCTGCACGATTACTACAAGGATGTTAAGGTGCAGCTGCAGATGTTATAAATTTTATACCATTTACTTTCAAAAATTGTAAAATTCATGTGATACCAATTGTCTTCCGTTATCGGAAACGATTTCCTTTGGTAACCCAAATTTATCAAAGACCTATCGCAATTTATCAAGTAATATTATTCATGGGAAAACATTCTATACATTTAGAAGTAATATATTTTATTAAAAAAATTATTTGTTAAACAAAGGGCTACAAAAATCAATATGTAATTTTTTCCAACATTCCTTTGGACAAGACCATGGTATTAAGATTGATTTAGGTGGTGCAGTTTAGAACATTCTTCACAAGATTTTAATTTCTTTTTCCAAATCTGCATCTAAACCAAGCCACCAGACATAAGGACGATTCAGATATTTTTTCTTTACAGTCCCCATATGTGAACTATGTAGTTCGTTTAGAATAAAATTTTGCAATTTTGCTGGGATAATGATCCATAAAGAAATCAATTTTGTTCTACTCGTAATTAGTTTTTATTTTATTAGACATGGAGGACGGAGGTGCGCACTAACTTGTTGATAAAGTTTGCTGGGAATATCAATTTTAATTACGCTCAGTTATCTAAATAACTCATTTTCATTATGAATTTTATTAGGTAAACAATTTAGTAATCAAAAAGTCCAATGGATTAATGGCTTAATGGAGATAAACAAAGTAGTAGTAAATTTAAAGGAGGAATCCATTTAATTAAACTTATCTCCCTTCTAATCAAATTAATTATGGAGACTTATAAATAAAATAATTTAGTATTTTTCTATCACAACTTTATTTTCAATTCTGGGTACCAGTATTTCGAAAGCTATGCTCTCATCTACAGCAGAAGATTAATAATCTTCTGCTATTATATATATATCAACCAATTTCTCTGTATGGAGACTTTTAATAAATTATTCCTAGTTATTATTTACAAAATTTATTCTCTCGACTATTACATGTCAACTTCCAGTTTCAAATTAACACCTATAAGCATAAGTTTGAGGGATGGATTTAACAAAATAATAAATAAACATTTTATATTAATGTTTGTACTATTTATCGATTTAAACGCACACTATAGAACGTAATGTGTTTGTTGGTGTCGTCCTTATATCTCATATTTATATCAAGGACCGCCCTTTATAGAAATTTATTCTTTCAAGTAGTCAAGAAGAAGTTCGGTAGAAAAAATTTCAAAAAAAAAAAAAAAATAAGTTAAGTTTTTTATTTGTTTTTTTCTTTTTTTTTTTATAAATTAATTAAAAAAAAATAATTTAAATTAAATTTTTTTTTTTTTTTTTTTTTTTTATTTTAAAATTTAAAAAATAAAATTGAGTTAAAAAAAAAAATTAAAAAAATTATTTAATAAATAAAATTTTTCTTAAAACAATTATATTATAACTACAATAAATAATTATTAAATTTTTTTATTTTTTTTTTTTTTTTTTTTTTAAAAAAAAAAAAAAAAAAAAAAAAAAAAAAAAAAAAATAAAAATAAAAAACAAAAAAAATAATTTAATATAAATAATTAAAAAAAAAAAATTAAAAAAAAAAAAAAAAAAAATTAAAAAAAAATTGTTTTTTTTTTTATTAATTTATAATTTTGTTTTTTTATTTTTTTATAATATTTTTTTTTTTTTTTTTTTTTTTTTTTAAAAAAAAATTTTAAAAAAAAAAAAAACCGTTTCCCCCCCAAAATTTAAATAGATATTTAATAATTTTAAATTAAAAATAAACTACATTCTTTTTTCTGGTACAATTCGAAGACAATGTGTTGAATAAAACACTTTTCGACTGCGTTTTGTTGAATGCACTTTATTTTTATTAATTACAAAAATTAACTGAAAGCAAATTCTTCAGTGCTACACTCAAGTACGGTTTAAACGCAAGTGCCGTTTCTAGCGGCAAGCATTCTACCCCACTACCTTCAGAGGGTCGAAACTACACAAAAAATGCTTAAGTATTTAACATAGCCCCCACCTTGAAAAAGGGTCTTTCAACAAGACATACAAAATAACATAACTATAATAAACATGAAAATTTATAACAGTACAAATAGAAATACAAGCAATACATATTGCAAACGCAAAATACATATAAAGCCGATAAAAAAAAAAGTTTTTTTAATCTTCCACAGGAAAAAACACAAATTTGATACCCCGCGTTTATAACTTGCACTAATTGTACGTACAGTCACTACGCGCACCTTTCCATCAGGACCCGGATGGAGCTCGATAATTCGTCCCAAGGTCCATTTTAACGGTGGAGCTGTCGGATCTTTTATTAGAACCATAGCACCAATTTGTATTGGACTAATATTCTGGGCTCGTTGCCATTTTACTCGACGCTGTAATTCGCTCACATACTCTTGCGACCAGCGCTTCCAAAAATGTTGAGCTAGTTGCTGCGCCCTTTGAAAGCGCGACAATCTCGACTGGGAAACATCTAATAAATTGTGTTCTGGCACAGCGGTTAAGCTTCTTCCGATCAAGAAATGGGCAGGAGTTAGAGGGTTTAGGTCACTAGGATCAGAGGATAAAGGGATAAAGGACGGGAATTTAGTACAGCCTCTATCTGAATCACTGTGGTGTTTAGTTCCTCAAATGTTAAATTTGCGTGACCAACAATTCTTTTAAGATGGAATTTGACACTTTTGACGCCAGCTTCGTGGAGTCCACCAAAATGCGGTGTTCTAGGTGGAATGAATTTCCACGAGATTCCATCTTTAGATAGGGAATCCTCTAACGTACCCTTATTTGGGTTAGCCTTAAGACTATGCAGAAATCTTTTTAGTTCTGCGTCTGCTCCCACAAAATTCGTAGCATTATCAGACAAAATCCTTGTAGGTTTGCCACGCCTCGATACAAATCTTTTATAGCGGCCAAGAAGGCTTCCGTGGTTAGGTCGCCTACTACTTCTATGTGTATAGCTTTAGTGGTGGCGCAAACAAACAAACAAATATATGCTTTAATTAAATTACTCCCCGACCTTTTCTGTTTTTATAGCAATGGGACCACAATAATCAACGTTAGTAACGTGAAAGGGAGGTGACAATTGTACGCGTTCGATCGGAAGCGCGCCCATTAATTGCTCATAAGTTTTGGGTTTAATTCGAAAACATGTTACACATTTATGCACCGTGTTTCTGCAAATATATCTGCCTGATATTGGCCAAAATCTCTCTCTGAGAGATGCTAACAACGCTTGAGGTCCTGCATGCAGCATTCTTAGATGCTCGTACCTAACGATTAAAGTTGTTAATGGATGTTTTGGAGGTAATATCAAAGGAAATTTTTATCATGATGAAAGTTGGAATTACACAGCCTGCCTCCCGCCCTAACAAGACCTAATGGGTCAATAAACGGATTTAATGAAAGCAGCTTGCTTTTAGAAGAAATTACTCTATCATTTTTAAATCTCTTAATTCTGCCTTAAAGGTTTCTTTTTGTGCAATTCGTATTAAAATAAGTAATGCATCATTTAATTCATTTGATTCTAAATGACCTAAAGTTCGTTGGATACAAGGTTTTCGAAGATTACGTATAAATCTTAAGCAATAAGCCACTGTTCTTTGCAACTTGGTTAGAGAGGAAAAACGCTCGAACAAATAAAATGGTTTTTGTATTGCTACAACACACGTAACTTCGCGTGCGCGAAGCTCACTTTCGAACAAGGTATCATTTAGAATATTTGAAGAGGCTTTTGGCCAGTTTTCGTTCTTTTCAGATAGCCATGATGGTCCGTGCCACCATAAAGGACTGTTGATTAATTGCTTGGGCATGACACCCCGTGATATTAGATCTGCCGGGTTGTCTGCTGAACTGACATGTCGCCAGTTAAAACCAAAAGTTAAGTCCTGTATTTCGCTGATCCGATTAGATACAAAAGGTTTCAAAGAGCTTGGGGAAGCTTTGATCCACGCAAGGACTACTGTAGAGTCGGACCAACAAAAAATGTTATTAAAATCTAGCTTTATTGACCTTATGACCTTGGACATAAGTCTACTAAGTAATAGTGCAGCACAAAGCTCTAGCCTTGGGATTGATATGGTTTTTAATGGAGCCACCTTAGACTTTGAGCACATTAAATTTACTCCAACATCACCCTGAGAGTTTTCGCTCCTGACAAAAACACACGCTCCATAAGCCATGTTAGAGCTATCCGAAAATCCATGAAGTTCAATATTTTGAAAATTTTCAATTAACGCGTGTCTTGGAATTTGTAATTGCTTTAAAGCGGCTATTTGATTTTGAAATTTCAACCACTTGGTGTGTAAATCCATTGGTATTGACGCGTCCCAAGAAAGTTTCAAAGACCATAAAGTCTGCAACATGGTTTTAGGAATTATAATAGCAGGGGACAGAATTCCAAGAGGGTCAAAAATTTTTGCAATGGCGGAGAGAATCGTTCGCTTAGTTATAGAGGTGTTTGTGCAGTTCGCATTTATGCTACAGCTTAATTTATCTGAACACGGCAACCACACTAATCCCAAAGTCCTTTTGTTTTCTTGAGGCCCTAAATGAATAACCTTAAATTCTGTTTGATTGTTTATGTTCTTTAAGATCTCCGGAGAATTGGATGCCCATTTTCTTAGTTCAAAACAGCCTAAGTTTAGTACATACGCGATTTCTCTTTGTAAAAAGATTGCTTCCTGGATCGTATTTGCTCCGGACAGCAAGTCGTCAACGTAAAAATCATTTAGTATTATTTTGGAAGCTTGTGGATGGTCTTTTTTATTTTCGTGGCCTAGCTGTTGAAGACAGCGTATGGCCAAGAAAGACGCGGCAGAGGTGCCATAACTCACTGTGTTCAGTGTGTAGTGAGAGAGTGGATCAAATGGATTCTCTCTCCATACAATGCGTTGAAGGTCTCTTTGGTCTGGTCGAACAAGTACCTGGCGGTACATTTTTGTTACATCGGCCGTCAATGCGTATTTGTGTTTCCTCCATCGTATGAGTATGGAAAACAATTCATCTTGAATTACGGGACCAATCATTTGAAGGTCGTTTATTGAAACACCAGTACTGGTTTTGGCGGACCCGTCAAACACAACGCGTAGCTTACTAGTGAAGCTATCTTCCTTAAGCACACCGTGATGTGGAAGGTAATAAGAAATCGTGTTTTTATCTGGGTTTTAATTTGCGTCATATGTCCCAAACGTTCGTATTCTAACATAAAATCGACGTACAATTTCTTTAATTGTGGATCCCTTCCTAACTTACGTTCAAGAGAATAAAATCTATTTATTGCCATCATGGTTGAGTCACCTAGTGATGTAATGGTTTTCTTGAACGGGATAGAAACACAAAATCTTCCATTTTTCTCGCGAGTTGTAGTCCTTTGAAAATGAGTTTCACATTGTTTTTCTTCTTTAGATAATGAGGGCTGAACGCGACATTCTTCTAATTCCCAGAATTTAGCCAATTGATTTTGTATAATACAATTCTCAACGGCGCTTACGTTGCAGTGGGTGTTATTGTTGTTGACGTTCCAATTAAATGAACCTGCCAGTACCCATCCAAATTTCGTTTTTGCAACGTAAGTCCACAATTTAATTTAATTTGACCAATGCACATAAGGTCGAAAAATATTTGTGCTCCTAGTAATATATCTATTTTTGGGATTGATTACATTTACTATCAGCTAATTTTATGTTAGGTGGTATAGATAATTTTGACCATTCAAGTGAAGCACTAGGAATGTTACCTGTTATTTTTGGTATCACTATGCATGACAAATTTGTTTCATAACTGTTGTCATGAGCTGACCGAACCTTAACATCTACCTTATGGGTTATATTTGTAATCATACCGTTTATCCCTTTAACGCTTAAACTAAGCTGTGATTTTTCTAATCCTAACATGCCGCAAACTTCTTCTGATATGAAGTGCGACTGACTGCCACTATCTAAAAGCGCTCTACAAATATGATACTTTCCAAGTTTATCACGTAACTTTACGGCTGCCGTAGGAAGCATAACTTGTTGACTGTGATTAAGAGCATGATTGACAATAGTTTCGCTTGTTGATGGTTGAGAATCGTGACATACATTGGACTGCTGAGAATTTCCAGCGTTTCGATTTTGCAAATGTAGCAGGGTATTATGCTTTCTACCACATAGCCTACAATTTGGATTTGATTTACAAAATCTGCCAAAATGTCGCGGACGCAAACAATTAAGGCATAGCTTACGAGCTCTGGCTTCATCAATCCTTTTTTCGATGGGAAGTTTTTTAAATTCTTCACATGCATGTACTGTATGAGATTTTTTACAATACTCACACGAATTAGGCTTCTCATCGGTGGAAGTTGCTAGTAGAGAATGGGATTTGCTACTGTGTTTAGATTTTGCACTCAAATGCGAAGAGTTACCTATTTGATTGATATTTAATGCCTCTAATAACTGGCACCTACAATTTAAAAATTCAGTGAAATCTTTCAAAGTCGGAACCTTTCCATTGGCTTTATGCGACTCCCATTCCCGCTTGCTAACGGGATCTAATTTATTTGACAAAATATATATCAACAGCGTATCCCAGTGTTCCACCGGTTGATTTAACGCCTTTAATGACCTTAAATGTTTAGACAAACCATCCAGTAATTGTCTCATTGAATCATGACACTCTTTGGTTAAAGCGGGTAATTCAAAAATTGCCTTAACGTGATTGTGAATTATCAATCGTTCGTTACTGTACCTTTCCAATAAAGAATTAAAAGCAACTAAATAGTTATCATTAGATAATTCAAGGGATTGAACCACTTGACTAGCAGGAAATTTCAATGATGCCTTTAAATAGTGAAATTTCATTATGTTTGATAGAAAATTATTATTGTGAATTAGTGAGATAAAAGTATCTTTGTACTCCAAAAAATTGCTATAATCACCTGAAAAGGTCGGAAGATCAATAATTGGTAGTTTAACTTGACCCGATTGATCTGTTACTAAATTATTATTTGCATTTATGGGAGCAGAAACAGCATTTGACAATTTATTTGCAATATTTTTCGCCTTTTGTAGTAAATTATAATAAGAATTTTCAAAGGTTTCCCTTTCTTTAAAATGGATATCTAATTTATCATCTCCATCGTCTAAAAGTTCAATTTGGGATTGAATTTCATTAAACTCACTTAATAATGGCAAAAATGTTTCCAATCGAATTGGTATTTGTTGTACATTAACGTCATTAACATCTGAAATATCTTTAATCCCCGAGATTAAATTTTGAAAACGCGTTACATGACCTTTAAGCGTACCGCGCTTTATGGTTAATGATTTTATATCAGTCATTGTTAACAAAATAGCACCACAAAGATTCAGGTGAACGGTACCAAATAAGCAGGTACAGGAAATGTAGATACAGAAGGATAAACGAATGGAAACTTACTTGACCGTTGAAGTCGCAGGACCCAGGTATAAAGGGTATCGTATGCCGGTCGAAGTACCCTTACGTAGGGGTTGTCTGAGACGATCGCCTTTGTTGTATACTGCGATGGAAAATTCCAGACGCCCTTGTTTGCAAATGTTGATTGCTGAATTTTGATTACGGAAATTCGGTTGTTGCACGCCACGGATTCTTGTAAATCGACGTGCTGTCCGTTTTATCACTAATTTCTTCACTTGGACATTAAATCGAATTAACACACCTTTGATTAACAGATTATTTATTTTAATTTCCTTTAATTAATTGATTTATTTTTTGCTGATTTTACAATCAGGCACGAAGGACCAAAATATGTTGAATAAAACACTTTTCGACTGCGTTTTGTTGAATGCACTTTATTTTTATTAATTACAAAAATTAACTGAAAGCAAATTCTTCAGTGCTACACTCAAGTATGGTTTAAACGCAAGTGCCGTTTCTAGCGGCAAGCATTCTACCCCACTACATGCAGAGGGTCGAAACTACACAAAAAATGCTTAAGTATTTAACACGATGTAATAACATATTTTGTTAGGTAGATATAGTAAAACAAATTGATGTGATAATAATAAATATTTAAAGCGTATTTACTAAAAAAATCGGTAAAACAAGTTATTTGTTTTTAATGTTTATTTATTAACTCAATGAAATTTTATTTATTAAGCGACCTTTGTGGACAAATTTGTAAAAATGTAGTATTTTTTTTTATTAAACCTTATTATCCATGTCATTATAATACAATTTCGTAAAGTGAAAGTGATAAACGACAATCGATATCGAACCAGGATTCATTATTGAACTTATTTTACAGTTTTATTTTTAAATTAGAATACGCTCTAAACATTTACTATTATCACATAAATATGTTCCTATTTATCTATCTCATACAATTGATGTTATATTGTGCTAAAATTGTGATAGAAAAAAGATGTGCCATAATTTCGAATTTAACATAGAAAACGCCTATGTCAACTTTTCCGTGGTACATACGTTATATAGGGTAGCCGAGAGCAGTGGGACTTTTCGGTTACCGCTTTATTTGAAGAGTTAGGAGCTGTTTTTTTAAATTTTAGTTGTGTAGGGTGTTCAGAAATATCCCCTTCCCAGCCGCACTTTATTTTTGAATATTTTGTACAGACTAATGTGTATTATTGTATAAAATAAATAGACTCTATTAATAATATTTAGTCCTTACAAAATGTATATTTTATGACGTTTCATTTTTTTCTGTAGTTAATATAAAAAGTGAAAATAAAAACTAAGGCAATTCTTATTGTCAACGTATATATTTAGTTTTTGACAAGAATTTATTACATAATTATAATTAAGATACCAAGTTATAGTTTAAAATTAAATGAAAACGTTTTTTTTAAATAAAGGTATTACTATATAAATAAATATAAGAAATCAATAATGGGTGTGACCTCCATCATTATTGATACATTCTTGAGGCGTCTGCTCATTGACGCTATCAAGGTATCAATATAATTAATATTAATCGTTTCCCATGCGGTATCAATGGCTGCAATTAGTGCATTACGGTTTACTGGTATAAAATTTGACCCTTGTTGTCTTCGGATAACAGCAAGTATTCGAGCCCAAACATTTTCGATAATGTTAAAATCTGGGCTTTTTGCTGGCCAGGGTAACAGCTCCAAGTTATTTGCTTGTATCCAGTTGCGCACAACCTGCGAAGTATAGGGTCATCATATCCCGATAGTTAATTATCGAATGTTCCAAGAAAATATGTGTAAATAGTAAATGGAATCTACTAACGTAACGTTGCACTAATTGCAGGCATTGATACCGCATGGGAAACGATTAATATTAATTATATTGATACCTTGATAGCGTCAATGAGCAGACGCCTCCAAGAATGTATCAATAATAATGGAGGTCACACGCATTATTGATTTCTTATATTTATTTATATAGTAATACCTTTATTTAAAAAAAAGTTTTCATTTAATTTTAAACTATAACTTGGTATCTTAATTATAATTATGTAATAAATTATTGTCAAAAAACTAAATATACAGGGTGTTTCATTAATCAGTACAGAAAATGCAACTGGAGATTCCTTGAAAAATTTAAAGAGGGGTTTAACATAAAAAAAATTTCCTTAAAGCCTCCCCTGAAGAGTTAGACAATCTGTAGCAATGCTAGGTAGCGTTAACGGAAATTTGTTCAAAAGAATAAGAGCCTGTATTCAAGAAAATGATGCCCATTTTGAACACTCTCTGAAATAATATTGTTAATTTAAATTAAAAATGATAGTTAATAATAATATTGTTATTTATGTCAAACTTGCATACGCAACTTATTAATTAAAAATTCTGCAAGTTCGCTTAATTTATTTTTTTGGTGAAAAAGTATTGAGTTTACGTGAAATTTTTAAGAGACAAAAAAGTTTTTAATTGAATTGGCCCTCCAAAATCTGAATTTTAAAATTGAAAAAAAAAATTAGTTAAAAAGTTCTGGTAAAAAAACTCTAAGGGGTAGTAAGACTCACCCCCTTGCAGAGAACAAGGGTGAATAAAATTATGAAATTATGGAGGCTTCTTGGTAGTAGTATTTGAATGTTTAGGTTTCCTTTTTTTATTTCAAGTCATTTCAGAAAAAAATCGTTTAATGTGAATTTTTTACACATCTTTAAGGGGCTGTAACTCTTCAGGGGAGGCTTTAAGGAAATTTTTTTTTATGTTAAACCCCCGTTTAAATATTGCAAGGAATCTCCAGTTTCATTTTCTGTACTGAATTAATGAAACACCCTATATATACGTTGACAATAAGAATTGCCTTAGTTTTTATTTTCACTTTTTATATTAACTACAGAAAAATGAAACGTCATAAAATATACATTTTGTAAGGACTAAATATTATGAATAGAGAGTTTAATGATTTTTTTAATAACTTACAATAATTAGTAGGTTAGATTTATTTAAAAATAAGTAATAATCAGTCAACCCAAATAACCATGTTTAGTTTTTGATTTAATTTAAAAGTTATTGCTTGTAGACGTTTTTTAAATCAAAATTATTTCTAATTTTATTTTGTAAACATTTCCTAAACAAAATTTTGATTCGATAATTAATCGAGCTATGGTGTTTAATTAGCGATACCTTCAAATATATTCTTTAAAGAAAAAATTAAGTAAGCAACGTAAATTACCTATTTTCTAAAACGTGCTTAGTGTAATGATTCATTCTACAGTCCTTCTATAAGATAACCCCTGCTGAGACTACCTGCTGTTAGAATTGTAATTGATACCCTTAAGCCCGTTTCACAATGTGCAAACTTTTGTTTACACAAAATTGTGGTGTCCAAGTTTTAAATGTTATTAGTATATGATTGTGCTATGTGGGCACTTTAACGCATTAAGTACATTTTTTATTTACACTTCAAAGTGATCAACAAATATTTTGCTGTAGGCAATCACTGCAATAACAGTGAATGTAACAGTGTATATGCTCCTTTTATTAAGCTAAATTTCATTACAATTTATTATGTTATACATTCAGTTAGTAGGTATTAAAATAGATTAAACTAATTACAAGCAGCAAAGGATAAAATTGAATAGGATGAGTTTACCCAAATGCAGTATGTTTGCATTTCTGTAAAACAACTACTACATTTTCTGACCACATTATTGTAATTAAGCTTACTAGGTCAACTCTTAAGTCTAGACTAGTCACGTACAGTTATAGTTTCTCACAACGTTACACTCAACCAACATTCTATGTCATGTCTTTATTGTCTGCCTGAGGATTCTTAGTAGTCTCCAACCACTTACGGTTTCCCTAGCACAAAGGTCCATTGTAGTGTTTATTTTAACCGCAGAAACAACTTTCTCATATTCAGTTGAATTGTTTTTGAGTACTATAATTTGAAAATTAAAATGAAAAATGAGTCAATATTGAAGAGCGCTATAAAAAGATGTAAACACCTATAAAACAAAAAAATTAAAAGGGAATAACAAAAAAAGATTTTAATCAAGCTTTAAATCAGTTTGACGAAGAAAAATTGACTTAGCTAATAGGATATTTGTGCTCAACCCGGTTCATAATGGTTAACGGTTGGTTTTCTGAACTTATACAAGTGTTTGTTTCCGTTAAATTGAAATGTCAATTTCAAATGAAGGTCTTTAACCAACAAACATTCAACTTTTTAATTATTAACAAGTTCGGTCGTATTTTAATACGCATCGGGGAATATTTGGAAAGTTCAGAACTTTCCAAAGTTAAGATTGATAATTAAAAATTAGCAAATGCTTATAATTACTGGATGGAAGTTTTGAAATTGAATATTAAGGAATTTTAACGAATTTAATTTATTTATAGTTAACTTTGTTCGTATTGCATTTTCATGTTTACTTAAGGTGTATAGTATTTACGTATAATGTTTATTTAAGCCATAACGTATTTTTATAAATATTATTAATTTAACTTTGGCTGAATATCTGATACAAATTTAATTAGTAACGGAAACGAGGAATTTTGTTGGTAAATGTAATGAATTAACAAGCGTTCTCTTTTTATTTAACACTGATGGGGCGCTTTATTATGTAAAACGTAGCGGTATTATATGTTTGTAAATAAACTTATATTTGTATACCGCTCAATGTACACATACAGTCGAAATATTAACATTTATGAAACCATTTAAGGTTTAATTACAGTGTATCAAACTGTGTTTAGGATTCTTTTTAAAAATACATATTAAAAAAACCTATGTATAGGTATTAAACAAAACTCAATTATCTTTCTAACAGTTATCTCAATTTCAACTTGGTGTTGTATTAAATTATAAAATTTTAAAACTTGATTGAATTAAAGTTTCTCATTGCAATTTTTTATTGTTTAATTTGATTATTGATAAAGTTGCTTTAATGTGAATGCGTTTCCGTACGTGTATTATGGACATACTTTTTAAATGTTGGTGGATTATTTCAACTGATTGAATAGGACACCGCATTAGATCATTTTCCGCTCCTCTTTCCATTCGATATCATTTTCTTTCTGTCGCTCTTTTTCTTTTCCTCCTCTATTTCTCGTTCTTCCTTGGCCGTTATTAGTCAAATTTTAACGTATTCGTCTCGGTTGCTTGGTACTTCAAACTATTGTCTTTTTGTTATATTTTCCCATATATTCTCTGATCATCTGTTGAACTTTTCGCTGAATGGTTTTTAGCCTCAATTGAAACAGGCCGATTGGAAGGATAGTATTTATACAGAAGGATACTTCGATAGTCATATTTTGTCTGTCTGAACGAAACTCGATGACGTCCAAGTCGTACTGGTTTTTATTGAATGTATTTGTCAAAATACATTACACATTTTAAAAATATTTTGACTGTACATAATTATGGAACATCCTATATTTTTTTTTTTAGATGGATCCCTAAAAGAACGTTAGGCCTTTACTAGAGTGTACCGAAACATTCTAACTAGTTACTTCTTTATCCGACGTTTCGGTTGCTATTAATGCAAATATACATGATGTTTTATACTACCTCACAACACTAACTACTTAAAACTTAAATAAATAGCTTAACTAATATTACTTAGCCATTTTAGGTATAATCACCAATATTTTGTATGTAATTGTAATAATGCGTTCTTTTAGTTTATCCATTGATTTCTTTCTTGATCAACAAACTGTGTTTTACTTCCAAGTCACCCAGTTCCAACCTACTTCAAAAAAGGATAAAAAATCCCTAGACTACACTAGCAAAAACCAAGAAGCTAAGTTTTGTATGGTACATATTCTGGAGCACTCATTTATAAAATATGGTCTCGAGTAATCTTGATATATTTATGACTTATGTTTTGATTCTACAAAATAGTTCGTTGATAGTGTCCGACTCTGTATTGCTTTATTAGGCGGCGTATTCCCATTGTATGTATTTATATATCTAGTGTAGGAATTATATTTAATGTACTATACATAGATCAATTATCCATCTGATTGAGTTTTTAATACATCTGCCAATTGCACTTTAGGAACCTGCGGTTCTAATTATCCATTCTAAATCAGTTTGTAATACATGAACTAGAGTAATTTATATAACGTGCAAATTTCGAAAGTTTTCTAAAGTTATTGGACGTTTGAATGATCGGAACAATGATATTCTGTACATGAACATCCCCTAGAAATCAATATGGCATTTTATCATACCCTTCCTTCCTACCACAAACCGTGGTTATTTCCAAACCATCAATAAAAATCGATAAATTTGTCAAAAGTTAAGTGGGCGCCAAACAAGGTCACGACGTTAAATAGCTTCCAGCCCTTGTTCACCAAAAGCCAGTCCGGAAAGATAGACTTACCTTAAGAAAGTACTGACACAAATCAATGTACAAAGTGTTTTCGTCAACAAACCTTGATAGTCTGCTATTGTCATTTAATTGATATGGCATGACAGTAATATTATTTATTGAAGTTGTAGTGCGCCTCGGCTACAAAATTCGGACTCTGTGTTCATTATTATCTTAAATCCCAAGCTCCGTCTTCGTTCACAACACCAGCGCAATATTTTCACTTAACGGTGTTATTTCCCCCTTCTTTTTAGAAACAAGTAACCAGGGTGCTTTAAATTTGGACGACCATTTCCAATTATAACCAACTTTTAATGAACTTGTGAATTCTTACACCCACTCCTGCTAGAAGACTCAATTAAATTGAAAACAACTAAAAAATAATCATTAAATAAGATAGGACTGTAAATAGAAATTTATTAATAAAGGCGAATTCCATAAACATTAAACTAAAATATACCCTTAATACATTTTACTTATGCCATTTTTATTTATTTTAATAAATCCATATATTGCAAACTAAAATTGTTGCAAAAAGCCTCAATAAAAATTTAAAATTGAGGAAAAATGTCAATACAGAAGAAAAAGGTCATCCTTCTCAAGAATGAATTAGACAATTAAATTAAAAAATGAGTGCACCCCGTTTTTTCTTAAATAGATAATCATGAAGAAATTTATCGTCACATAGAAACAGTTTTCATCATCTACATTATCATATATCACATGTATTATTTTGACCTACTTTCGTTTCACACTACTGTGATCAGATACATTAAATGCGTTTTCGTTTCATAACTTATTTAAGTTTACGATGGGAACCATTTAAGGAAACTTTTTCCGCGTTTAGCAATCTTTGTTCCTCTCTGCTAATTTTTTTAAATGTTGTTTAATTCCGGTGTTATAAATTATGTAATGTAGATACTAGAGTATACCTTGTGTCTCTGCAAGACGCAACATAGGTCTTTTGCTATAGAAAAAAATTAAATTGATTTACCACCTTTACGATGTACAGCTGAGAAAAACAAAAACTGGGACACCTTGATTTTACAAGTTAAATAAGCATATCTACTTTAAAGATTATTAACCCTGGCCTTCCTACATTATTAACAATTTAAAAATAATTTTAAAAAAATTTGGTTTTTTGATAACTCAAAAACAGTGGTTTTCACGATAAAAGATGTTCTATATAAAGTTGAAGGGGACAAAATTTCCTACATTTTTTGTAGAAAAATTTTTGTTGTAGCACACGTATGTTTGTAGTTACAGCTCCGTGAAGTTGCACTATTTGAAAAAAAAAAAAATGTCGTCATCCTCGACCTCGCTTTCAATACGTATTTCCGGCATATCTCCGTTGCAGAAGCCACACATAACCAGCCTTTCGGCAGTTGCATACCCACCACACCTTTTTTGCAGTTACAAAATACCGATTTTAATAAGGAATCGGGAGCTGGTTTTTCCGCAATTGTTATGGGGGTCTTCAAGATTTTTCTCTACACCTCTCCATTTCTGTACTTGTTGGTACATCCTAAAGGCGTGGAATTGCACCACGTCTTTTGTAAGTAGCAAAGAGGCAATATTAAATTTGGTTTCAAACTCTCTTTATCCATGTTGCCACCATATAAAGCTACAAGAAAGCGTACTCCGGCCTCGGCAATCTCCTCTGGCGTGGCATCTTGTTGGTTGAAAATTTCAATTATTTCATGAACCGCTCTGTTCTTTTCTATTATCAGCGTACAAAATTTAGTTTTTCCCCGATTGAATAGGGATGACGTAGTGTATGTGTATTGCCACCAACAGTTGGATATTCATCAAAAACAACAATTACGGTGGGAACCAAAATGATCTTGCACATATCGAACATATTTGTCACAAATCGCTTTAAACAATTCATTTTGGTGCCACACAACACATTACATTACACATTACACAAGCGTTCCACCAAAATTATATGGTTTAGTAAAAATACATAAAGACGATCATCCCTTAAGATCCATAGTTTCATGCATTGGAGCACCTACGTATCATTTATCAAAACTGATATCAGACACACTCAGTAATATTTCACACATTTTCATTCATAACATCAAAAACTCATATGAATTAATAGATATTATACAAGATACAACAATACCATCCAATTATAAATTAATTTCTGTTTGATGTAAACTTTTATTTACAAACATCTCCAAAGAACTAACAATAAACTTAATACAAAAGTATTGGGATGATATAATAGTTATTTGTATCACTAGGCCAGAAACTGTAGTTTTGCGAGTATGAGTACGTTTTGTGGGCCGAGGCGAAGCCGAGGCCCACAAGTGCGAATACTCGCAAAAGTTTCTGGACGTGTGATACACAAATTTTTTCGGCCGACAAAATTTTTAAATTAAAATATTAATGATTATTGTTTAAATAGCGTCGGTTTAGAAAATTCATCTTTCTTATGTTGGCGATTCAATTCACCGCTATAGTGATTTGAATTTAAAATAATCTTATTGCGCTTGGTAATTTTATGAATTTTTTGTGAAAAAACATGAATGAAGAAAAGGTATTAGAAGTACCAGCTCATATTCGAAATGTAGCAGAAGCTGCAATTCAAAATTTACTTCCTGAAAAATCATCCAATCGATATTGGAAAGAATATGAGATACTAAAAAATGGGGTTCTGAAGATGGCGTATCGGTGTATAATGAATATGTTTTGGTTGCATATTTTGAAGAAAAATCTAAGAACTTCAAATCGTCAACGTTATGGTCGATGTATTCGATGCTTAAAACTACCTTAAACATTAAAGACAACATTAATATCGAAAAATATACAAAATTAATAGCTTTGTTAAAGCGCAAACATGACGGATATCGTGCAAAAAATCCAAAATTTTAGAAATGGATGATTTAGAAAAGTTTATTAACGAAGCACCCAATGAAGATTATCTTATGATAAAGGTAGGCATGATTAATTTTTAATCTTTATTTACAAAAATTATTTATAGACAGCATTAATATTTGGCATATGCGGTGCATGCCGAATACATGAATTACGAGACATGAAAATCAAAGATGTCATTGATAAAGGGATGTTATTATCTTATCCATCCCTCAAACAAAAACTAAAAACCTCGTACCTGCTGTGTGACCGAACTTCATTGGATGGATATAATTCGCAAATATGTTACGTTAAGGCCCAATACAGAAATTGATAGATTTTTTTATTTTATGCAAAAAATAAATGCTCAAAACAGCCAGTAGGCATTCACTCCTTTGGAAATATGCCTTCTAAAATAGCTGCATATTTAAAATTAGAAAATCCAAAAGGATACACAGGTCACTGCTTTAGGCGAAGTGGTGCTACAGCTCTGGCAGGAATGGGGTAGATATAACAACCCTGAAGCGCTTTGGCGGATGGAAAAGTACTACAGTCGCAGAACAATATATAGAGGATTCATTGGGTGCTAAAATAAACATTGCCAATAAATTATTGCATCAAAATCGTTCAGAACCTCAGCCCTCGACAAGTACAGGAATCCAGCAAGAAAGTTTACAAGAACCGATTTCATTAAAACCATCTAGTATTCATAATGTGCAACTTAAATTACAAGACACAAATTTGCCGAATATTAATCTCTCCCATCTGGAAAATTGTACGATCAACTTTAATTTTAAATAATTCTTTGAAAATTTACCTCTGATTTTAGTTAGAATTTCCGTTTGGTTGTTTGTTGTTCCTCTATTTTGTTTCTAAATAAATTATTCAATTCAATTGGATTATTTGAAGTTAATAATTACTGAAAAATAAACATAACCTAAAAAATGCTTCTTTGAATTTACTGCTTACCTACGGTTGAATTACATAAATCGATTTATGAATATGAAACTGTTTGCGATGAAATCCTTTAAGAACACTGAAATATTTTTTTTAATTTATTAGTTCACATTCCAAACTACACAGTTGTCAATCGGAACTCGTTGTTAATCAAATTGTCAATGCAACCAACTTAAAAATCGATCATGAAAATCCCTCTTTTTATTTTCGTGCCATGACTTGAAAATAAGTGTTTTCAAGACAATTTAAGCGAATAGAAAATCAGTAATTTTAGACGGAGGCCGAAAAAAGCATTTACTACACTAGATTTAACATTCTTCACACATATTGTAGAGTTTTTGTTTGATGCAAGTTACTTCACATGTAATAAAAAATATGCATGCAAAAATTTGGAACAGCAATGGGCAATCCTGCTTCCCCTATTTTGGCAAACTTAATAATGCACGATTTGCTTTTATATGTTCGTTACAATTTATTGTTTGAACCTATTTTTATGATAAGTTATGTTGATGATGTAATCACTTGCATCCCTGAAGATGAAATACATAATACTCTTAATATTTTAACAAATACAATCTACATTTAAAATTTACGTACGAGATTGAAAAGATAATTCATTACCCTTTAGATGTGAGGTTGATTAAAGATCAAGACACCAACAAATTATTAACTGACTGGTATTTTAAACCCATGGCATCGAATAGGACTATCAATTATTTATCAAATCACCAACAGCACCAAAAAATAAATATAGTTAAATCTATGAAAAACAAAATAACAAAACTAAGTAGTCCTAAATATCTCACTAAAAATCTAACCTCTCTAAAAAATATATTGAAAAATAACAATTATCCTACTAACATTATTAACAGAATCTTATACTATAATTATCACACTAATACACCATCACCAATTAATCCCCTAATTCTCAATATACCTATACTAAAATTATTAATATACCTAACTTAACTAAACACCTTATCCCATTACTAAAAACTACTAACGTTCACATAGCTACATACAATAACAATACTATTTACAACATTATCTACACACAATTAAAAGACAAGACAAACATTCTTGACAAACACAATGTAGTGTATAAAATAGACTGTCTTGACTGTAATAAATGCTATGTTGGCCAAACCAAACAAAAACACGTAATAGGATTAAAAATCATAAGTACGATTGCAAAACAAAAACCAGACTCTGCGTTAGCCGTACACCATATTGAGATGGGTCATAATTTTAATTTTGATAATCCTACGATTTTAAATGTAGAAAAGAATTATAAAAAACGTCTAATAGCTGAAATGATATACATCATCAAACACAATAACAACATTAATTATAACACGGACACACAAAATTTAAGCAATATTTATAGAAATTTAATCACTAAAATAAAATAGAAGAAGGAATTCCCATTATCATATTGTTATCTAGTCATTCATGTTTGTTCGTTTCTACGTATAGAGTGTGTGTTTTATTAGAGATATTTATTTACATTTAATTATTAATTTATTTTGTGTTTGTTTTAATATCTATGTGTTTTTTACACTTATTCAAGTGGCGGACCATTTATTTGTTTTAAGTAAGTAGTCGAGTCAATCACCTATAATTTAGATTAATATATTAAGGATATGATGTTTATGTATATAACTTACCGTTAAATGTATTCCTTTGTTTTTAATAAACAGAGGTCTGAAGAAGTGCAGATTCGGCTGCACGAAACGTTGCCTGAAAAAACGCCTTAATGGTTTTTGGTGCCCCTCCTCAAGGAAGAACAATCCAATTAGTTAAATACACAAATTAATTTTAAACGCCAACTTTTACATATTCATCCTAATTTTAAAATCTTAATCTGTGATTCTCCAAAAAAATTCCTAGCCTTATAGTGGATCAATTTAATTTTCTTCTACAGAGGAAGTTTTACAGTGATTTTCATTTAGCATTGGCCATAGGATTTGACATGTTAATATTTCAATCTCATGTTAACACTTTTTAAACATCTGGTATAAACCATTAATGTTAATTATAATTAAGTGGTAAAATGTCTATTAGAAAATATTCTTTAATTGATTTGTAAGTTTTGAATTTAATAAAGAAAAAAACAAAAAAAATATTGTCTCGGGAAGGATTACGATATAAACTGACACGTTCTGTTCAATATTTAAAAATTAAACGTGTCAAAATGTCTCAAACTCAATAAACAAAATTTGAATGACAATTTCGTTACCATACTAACCAAGTCAAATTACAAAAGTCTCTTAGACTCGTCGGCTTGAATCCTCCCTGAGACGATATTTTTGTTTTTTTTTTTAATAAATTAAAAACTTACAAATGAATATAAGAATATTTTCTAATAGACATTTTATCAGTTAATTATAATTAACATTAATGGTTTATACCAGATGTCTCAAAAAAGTGTTAACATGGGATTGAAATATTAACATGTAAAATCCTATGGTTAATGAAAATAGTTAAATGAAAAGCACTGTATATTGCGTACTGCCAGAGACACACGATATAGATATTATATTGTTATTCTAATTCAACGTCTAACAATCATTTTTTTAATAATGTTTTTGTAGTGGTTAATCTATACTTCAATGTCTGTACTAACATTTTATATAGTTAATTCAATTTTGTACATTTGAGCTATTGTTCTCAACTATTATATAACTTTTTTTCGTTTTTAAGTGCATGGGTTGTAAAACATAACTGTTCTCAACACTAAAACTTTAACTTTAGTACATTAGTTATCGTTATGTATTTACCTAGATGTAACTCTTATGTACCTACATATAGCAAGCAACTAAAATTAAAGAACTATTTTACTACACTACCGTAACGTGTTATAGTTAGCAGTAAACTACGTATACATATTGAATTCAAAATTATATTTTAATTGTTAAGTTATAGTATAATTTGAAGTGTTCAACTTTATGTATATACATTTTGAAATTGTACATAACATAAATATTAGCAATAATACAATTTGCGTTTTAGTAGTCGCCTACGGCTTTCTATACACAATTGCAAAAGTGTCAATACAATTTTTACATTTTATTAACAATACAAAAAATACGTTATTTTTCGCTTTATAATCGACAATACCCATTAATATTTTTTAAAGGTTTAATTCTTTCTTTTCTGTAATGATGCAATATGGAAGAATAAAACAGCAATGAGTAGAAATATTTCATTTGTTTTGTTTTACAAGCTGTAATAGCAGTTTTGAATAAAATCCTCGTGCGGAGAGCATTGTATACGTCTAGCCAACCACTGGGAGGTTAGTTATAAATCAGAGAATGATAATTTTCAAGCTTACACAGTTATTTATGGCATTGTCAGGAGAACGAAATTAAAAAGAAATGAAGTTGTTTGCAGTATTTTTATTTCCGAGTAAAAATTACAAAAAATTATTTCAATTTATGACATACAAATTTTATTTACGGTTTAATATAAAAATGAAATGAAAATGGAATACTTGTGAAAGAGTAATAATTTTACTGGTACGTTGAAAAGTTAATATTATACTTTGTATATAATAGAACAAATCATATTTAAAATAACTTTACAGAACCTCAATTTGATGTATGAATTATATATTGATTACTAGATACTTCCCAACACTAAGCTGTTATAGTTCAGTGCTTTCGAAAATTAATAAAAAAATAAAATCACAAGTTTAGGTTTATTATAATTCTATCATTGATTTCTTAAACATTTGATTGACGTAGATTGGTAGTTTATAAGTTACGATAACAAGTCCGGATTGAAGCATACGATTTCTAGCGATCAGTCATACATGCGATATTTGACAGAAAGTCAGATCCAATTATACTGATTGCGCGTTTTTTAGTGAAGGGGTATCACACAAGTACACAAAAGTACAGCAAAATAAGGCGTGGTGACCTGGAAATATCCATTAAAACGTGATAATTTATGACCTAAATATTGACAGAAATGAATGAATGTTTTCTAAGACGTTATATTAAAACCTAAACTTTGTGTCAGCTGACTACTTCGTTAAAAAAATTACTAAATTGCTATAGGTATATAAAAACCCCAGACTCGGGAATTGTAACGAAAATATTTTCATAATTGCACTATTCTTTTTCTCTTCATGAAGATAAACTTCATTCATACTAGTATCTTGTCCTTTAAGTATTTTGATGTGCTTGTTTTGTTTTCTATTGAAACATTAATGTATCCCTTTGCTACCGAACTAGACCTCCAGTCTTTAGGTCTCTATAAACTAACAGCATCCGCTCCTGCATCAACTAACAAAGTAGCAGAACTTCTTCGTGAATAGCGATCTGTGAAAGTCTCACTATTGCCTTTGCCCAAAACCTTGCTATAACACTATGTATTTTTATATATTTAAACAACATTTAGTCTACTTCTTGTTGTTCCGTCAATTACAAAAATTTGTACTATCACAAGAGAGCCGTAGCTTATTATTTCTTCAACACTCATTTCTCCCAATTCGTCGTAACGTAGCACACCCGTTATTCTCATTATTAATGCAATCTAAAACAACAAGTACCCACTTGTTACTTAACTATGTGTTAAATCAAACTTCATCGATATTATCTTTAATTCTCTTTAAAGTCGTTTTTAACATGGAGCTCATAGGGGTAGAGGTTTCAGCATCTTCGATTTGTCAAAAGCACAATATATTCGCAAATTTTTTTTGTTCTTTTCCTCTTGAACAACGTGTACTCTTTTAAATATTTATCCCTTAATTTCTTAGGAACTAGATTCGTTAACACCAAAGTTGCTTCTTCCAAAAGATCAGGTTCTCCTCATCACTCACACCATCAATCATTTAATATTATTTTTTATTGAAGGCGTACACATTCTTCTCGGGGCAGAGGCTATTGCTTAAGCTCTTTATAAGCACATAACTTATATGGCACTAATATTGTCCAAAAGTTGTAATGGGTTTACCAGCGAATATAAACAAATAAAAAAATTTTTAAAAATTAATTTAAGTTTTTAAAGAATAGTACATATTAGGCGTTAATAACTACATAATTCATAGAAATTAATACAGGAAATTAAATAAAATGAGCGACATCTGATTAAATATTTTATAATTACATGTTATCCGTAATACAGAAACCTGTACAAAAAGATCATACTAACGTCGACATACGCTTATTAAAATCAATTCAAGCAGTTATTGAGAATGAGTCATACGCAACCTTATATGATTTTAACTTTCCTTATGTGTGATGTTCAGTAAAATACAGTTAAATGTCTAACATTAAAAATAACATTTGTTCATTAAGATTTCCAAAAAAGTAAACAACCTTTCTCATTCTTCTAAAAATTTGGATGTACATTGTTACCCAACAATAGAGTAAAATAAGTTTATACTTAACTGATATTATTTTTGAAAAAATTTTATCATCCACAAGGTAAGGGTAAAAAACGCACATACTTTAAAAATATTGGAAGATATACAGGGTGAGTCAGGAAACCAGGGCATGAAAAAGTATGGTTTTTTAAATGAAACACCCAGTATTTTATTTTGTTTTTGAATTCTACGTGTTCATGCAAACAATTTTTGTCATATGCAACATTAGTTGATAGTGTTTAAGATATTTGCATTTAAACATTTTATTTGCCATTTTCATGGTGCTAATAAATGCACAGTTTCTCCGTTATTTTACAATTCAAAATTTCTGTATTTGGTAAAACAAATAAGTAATAATAGATGAATGTTTAGTCCAAAAATTTTGGTAATTTTGTAAACAGGGTGTTTATTATAAACGTTCAAATTCGAAAATTTTCAAATTAAAAAACTTAGGTTTTTTTAAATGGAACACCCTGTATATTTTTATTTTGTTTTATTAAGAATTAAAAAATCTATAGTTTTTGTTAAATATGTCCTACACCTACCTCTAATATCTGTCAAGTTATTTCCATTTTTCCAATTACCTACATTATATTTGTTAGCAAGACATCGTATGAATCGCGGCAGCCATGAAAAACAACTACGACGGTAAATAACCAAGTAATTTATAAGAAAAAATTTATAAGAGAATATTTAAGTTTTAGTCAATATCCCTTCTTAATAAATGTTCAAATAGGCGACCTTCTTGTTGAATACACATATGTATCCGTTTTTTTAGGTTCCGTCTCACTTTAGATAACATTAGAGGTGTCACTGTTCGACAAGCTTGCCGAATTGCGTTTTTCATATCTTCCCTTCTTGTTGGTTTGTTGACATATACTCGGTCTTTTATGTAACCCCATAAGAAAAAATCCAACGGAGTTAAATCGCATGACCTTGGTGGCCATGATATAAAGCCTCCACGTCTTATCCGTTTTTGTGGGTATTGCTGATCCAAGAATTCCCTTGCCTCGCGATAAAAATGTGGATGTGCACCATCATGTTTCAGCCACATATTTAGGCGTTTTATTAAATGAACATCTTCAAGTAGCGGAGGTATTTCCTCACGTAAGAAATGTAAATAGCTGTGTTCAGATAAAGGGTCATCAAAAATAGGGACCGATAATTTGGTTGTGAAGGATACCACACCATACATTTACTGACCAATGATTTTGATTTTGAACTTCCCGCATCCAGAAACGATTTTCAATCGCATAATAATGCATATTATGCCGATTTACAGACCCATTGCTTTTGAACGTTGCCTCATCAGAAAATATAATGTTGCACACATAGTCGTTAGTTAATTGCAATTGTTGATTCACTGGATGATATTTATATTTTTTTGTTGTTCGGTTAACATTTGATTTGCTAGTGTGACATAACGTCGCTAATGTTCTGCAACTAACCTGGGGATTTTTTTGAAGATTTAGCAATATTTGTAGTTCATTGTCTTCACAAGCTGCTTTTTATTGACAACTTCACGTTTTGAGTATTTAACACTACCGCTGGAATCAAATCTATCCATAACGTTTTGGAAGCACATAGCAGTAGGAATACGACGATCAGGATACTTCATTCTGTAAATTCTTTTTGCCAGCAGAGGACTTTTTTCAGTATCTCCCAACACTTATATTATATCGATTAACTCGCTTCAAGGGTAATCCATGACCAACACAAAATCGCACAATGAACACGAAAAAACAAAAAGATGCGTTTAATTTTGACACATTACTTTGTTTACCTTTGCAGTTGTTTTTCATGGCTACCGCGATTCATACGATGTCCTGCTAACAAATATAATGTAGCTAATTGGAAAAATGGAAATATCTTGACAGATATTAGAGATAGGTGTAGGACATACTTAACAAAAAATATAGGTTTTTTAATTCTTAATAAAACAAAATAAAAATATACAGGGTGTTCCATTTAAAAAAACCTAAGTTTTTTAATTTGAAAATGTTCGAATTTGAACGTTTATAATAAACACCCTGTTTACAAAATTACCAAATTTTTTGGACTAAACATTCATCTATTATTACTTATTTGTTTCACCAAATACAGAAATTTTGAATTGTAAAATAACGGAGAAACTGGGCATTTATTAGCACCATGAAAATGGAAATTAAAATGTTTAAATGCAAATATCTTAAACATTATCAAATTTCAACTAATGTTGCATATGACAAAAATTGTTTGCATGAACACGTAGAATTCAAAAACAAAATAAAATACTGGGTGTTTCATTTAAAAAAACCATACTTTTTCATGCCCTGGTTTACTGACTCACCGTGTATATCTTCCAATATTTTTAAAGTATGTGCGTTTTTTACCCTTACCTTGTGGATGATACAATTTTTTCAAAAATTATATCAGTTAAGCATAAACTTACTTTACTCTATCGTTGGGACACCCTGTACATACATTTATTAATATATTGAAAAAAGTTTATTATCTTTAACTTGCATTCTGCATCGAATTTTGCTACTTTACGGACCAGTTTCAGTTCGGAAAAACGGAAAAACAAACTACTACTGAAACACAAAATTAATCATCGCAATAACAACTGTTCAATTTAGTTAAAAAAACCAAAAAGACATTTACAATACAAAGAATTAAACTTAAATATTAATGTTCAGATTGATAGACAATTTTTGTTGCCTTTAATAGTTACTGGAGAAAAATTACTGTAAGAAGAAATGGTGTTACTAAAACTAGTTCTTCTTCATTGTTTTCCTGCTAAAATACTTCGACAAAAGTTTCTACGTTTGAAATCATCTTGGCAATTTTATTTTTGCTTTGACTCTTTATTTTTCAGCCATCGGCAAACTTTTCCAACCTTGATGTCTTTTAGTACTGCCAAATCAGCATCAGCATTGACCAAAAGCGTTGCAGAACTTCGTGAAAATGAATGGCCAGTGTATCTGACAGCAACTTGAAGACCCAAAGTGCAATTTGTTTTGGAATTCTCTCAGTTGTGTGGATTCCTAAACTCTGAATGGTACACTTAAAATTTTTGTATCCCAAAAACATCATTCTGAGGCTAACACTTATTGATTTCATCGTCAGTGATTCATATTTTGTGAATAACTTCAAATACTTAATTTCCTCTATTTCGTTCACCTTTCATTTGACTTAGGGTAGTGTAGTTTCTTTAATATCGTCTAGTGAAATATTAATAATAATGTTTATTAAGCATGATCTAACAAATTAAAACACATAACGACATTTATCCGTGAACTCTTTTAACAGTATTTATTACGAGGTTCCAGTACGTTAATTACTTTTTACGGTACCTACTACATTTGTAAATATTAGATATAAAAAATTTTCACAGAGGAACATTTTTTTGCATTTAAGTTTATTTGTTTATCTCATTTACTGAATTTCTCCATTGGGCGAGTCAAGGTTCTACCCATACCTTTCTTCTGGGAAAAATCGGACTATCCTGATATACTTTGAAACGTTTGTTTGTAGCGATATAAGATAAACTAAGATGTTTTAGTTCAGATGAATTTATTATTAACAAATGACCGCTATATAAGTCTTGTTACAAAATCATTTAAGTAGGCATTTATAGCGACCAGTTTCGAAACGTTAGGATAACATTCAAATTGTCAACCTAATTAATAAAAATTCATCAAATCATTTTGATGATAAACACTGTATATCTTTCCTACCATAACTGTTTTATTAAAAATTGTAACAATGTTGGTAGGAAAGATATACAGTGTTTATCAGTTATAAACCACAGTATCCTATTTAACTGCAATTTCAAAACTATACTATGAAATTATGTAAACGTGAATAATAGTTATTTCAAGGCACTAAAGTTTGATTTTTCATGACGAATGTGTTTTAGTTGCAGAGGCGATAGCCGAGGCAAATTAAACACGTGTTGGATTAGTACACCTGTATGTACTACTAATCTTACTTAGATTTATTAGACATTTCTTCTTTTCTTTACTGGTTATGTAAGTACCTATTGTAGTAACAATGACAACAATAGTAAGTGTATCTGTTTTACCTGAAAATGCTCCAAAGGAATAAAGAAAAGAAACAAACAACTCAAATTAGATGGAATTTGATTACTTCGCGCTACTATAACTTAATTTGTAATTAATTAATCTGTTTTATTTTTAATTCATAAAATCGAAAAAATGCTATAAATCCTTCGACGGATTTTACCTAATAATTAATTAAAAACCCTCTTACACAAATTATTTGATCATGATTTTATTGAACATTGTAGAGAAAAACTGTTCGGACAATCTGTAGATTAATTATTAAGCATCTTATTTCTAAAAAAATATTAAAAAAATAAATAGTGTTGCTATTATGATGGCCAGTGATTGCATTAAATTATTTTTTGTTTGAAAGGTAGTGTAGGCTCTAAAAAAATTATGACGAATGTCTACTGCTTCATATTATTTACAACTAGGAAACATGGACGTTACCTGCCAATGCAACAAACAACTGTTACGAGAAAAACGTATACGGGAAACTTATTTGTTTTTAAAATTTTTTTTATTAGCCCGGTCCAGAAACTAAAATGTCGGTCATTTGAATAAAAAGTTTGTAATATTAACAAAATAATCGACGGCGCCACTCGCTAAAAGAAATAAAGATTACTGCTTTTTAATCCGTTGCAAGCGAAATCCAACCTATACATCGAAACACGCTTTATAAAATAAATAATTTCGTTTATTTTGAATAACACAGGTAGAGAGGAAAGGTAAATAATCGTTGTGATGATTAATATACGAGGGTGAATCAAATGAAAACCTTAAAAGTGTTATAAATTATTTATTTTGACAACTAAGTAAAACTTACATTTATCATTTTTCGACATAGTCTCCTTGACGTGTTATGCAAGTGTTCCACCGCTTTGGAAGCGCATGAATACCACGTTTGAAGAATTCTTTTGGTTGTGCCTGTAGCCACTCGTGCACCGCGGTTTTCACTTCTTCATCACTTTGGAAATGCTTGCCTCCCATTGCATCTTTAAGCTTTCCGAACACATGAAAGTCACTAGGGGCGAGGTCTGGAGAATAAGGTGGGTGAATGAGGCATTCAAATTTGATATCCTGGATAGTTTGAACCGCGAGACGGGCTGTATGTGGTCGGGCGTTGTCATGCTGTAACAACACACCTGAAGTGAGAAGTCCTCGCCGTTTACTCCTGATTGCTGGCTTAAGTTGATTTTTCAAGAGATTTGAATAAGAAGTTTACTGTCATTCCCCTGTCCATGTAATGCTCCAAAATTACTCCGTTTACATCCCAGAAGAGAGTCAACATGAGTTTTCCTGCTGATCGCTGAGTTCGGAATTTTTTTGGTTTTGGCGATGAGCTATGGCGCCATTCCTTACTTGCTCTTTTTGTTTCTGGTTGATGGTAATGAACCCAGGTTTCATCCCCTGTAACAATTCTGTCTAAAAATGAATCACCTTCGGCGTTGAAACGACGCAAAAGTTCTTCACAGGCATCGACGCGACGTCCTTTCAATTCAGAAGTCAATTGACGCGGAACCCATCTTGCAGAAACTTTATTGAACAGCAACACATTATGGACAATATTTTGCGCTGAACCGTAACTAATCTCCAGCATTTGGGCAATTTCCTTAAGTGTTATACGCCTGTTGTCCAAAACAATTTCTTCTGCCCGCGCAATGTTTGCGTCTGTCACTACGCGGTGAGCCTGCCCAGGTCGTTGGGCGTCCTCTATTGAAACGATACCACTTTTAAACTTTCTGCACCACTCGTACACTTGCTGCAGGGATAAACATGAATCACCATACTGTACTGTCATCCTGCGATGAATTTCCATTGGTTTGACACCTTCATTGCTCAAGAAACAAATGACTGATCGCTGTTCTAACGCGGTGCATATTGATAATGGGGCGGCCATATTGTAACTGAAGTCACTGCTCGTTGTGTGTAGCAAGGTCACTATCGCACCTGGTGGTCATTGTGTGAACTTCAACGAACATCCCTGCCATCTACCGGATAAATCCTACAACTTCTCGAAACTTTACAGCACTTTTAAGGTTTTCATTTGATTCACCCTCGTACATACAACCGTTATCTTGTCGCAAGTTATTGTGCACAAAATTGTTATCAGCTAAATATAACAAAGTCAAAGAATAGATTGAGTTTGTGTTCGTACCGACACGAAGACGTTATTAAATTAAAATTTGAGAAAGAGTAATCGAAACGTAACAGTGAATGAATTACTAGGTTAAATGTTCCTAATACTAATTTACAACGTGCTTTAAGCAACACCGGTCAACAATAATTACATTCAAACACTACGCAAGATGTTCCGACATACAAAAATGAATACGTTCATAATACATTAGCAAACGAAAGTCATACGCACGTTAGCATAGAAATAATAATAAATTGCTTTTCTTTTATAACATGAGGCTTGTAGTGTCTGGAAATCCTGAATCCTGCAGATACCATAACTTCTATCGCTGCGTTCAAAATTTCGACCTCGTCGATTCGGACGAGAAATTAATTCATAATCCCTCGGTTGTTTATAGGTACCGAATCCTCAAATAGAGGTCACGTAGTACTAATTAGTACAGGTATTTAAAATAACCCAAGTACCACTCTAGGGTAAAATCGTAGGAAACGAGAGGCCAATCCTCGATGGAATTAATACGCCAAAGTGAAACACCCCTTATAAAGAAATACGCATAAACAAATTTAAATCTTTCCCTATTTCTTTTTAACAAACTCGTAGAGTGGAGACCTTCGCTAGGAAGTGGAGATGTAGCCAGGCCAAAAACAAGATGACCGAATTGAGAAAACGGCCAATAAAAGATTCAAAAGAGACTTTGGAGATAGCATTTTACTTGGCCGTGGTGGTTAAGTAAGCTAAAATCATACTATCTAATTCCATTAAATAATCTTCAAAACAGCAGTGAGGGCCTATTCAATAAATTAAGCATTTGTAAGTACAGTTGTCATTTAAGCGATTTAAATTGCATTTCAAAGAGCTTCTTTAATTCAATCACAATGCCTCCAGTGCGAAGACGCCATAATTTTCGGCAATTAAGCGAGTTTGATAGGGGTAGAATTGTAGGATTGCGTGAGGCTGGTTTGTCTATGAGAGATATAGCCGCTAGAACGCAACGGAGTTTAAATAATGTGACAGTTTGTGTTCGGGCATGGAACCAAGAGGGTCGTACACGGAGAGCGAGAGGTACAGGACGTCGTCGAAGAACCACAGAACGCGAAGATCGTCGTCTTAGACTATTGGCTTTACGGGACCGCTTCTCTTCTACACAGGCGATTGCGGACCAGTGGTTTGAAGAACATGGAAGACCGATTGGGATGCGAACCGTTTATAGACGGATAAGAACCTTTGGGCTCTTTTCATACCGTCCCTTTTTTGTGCTACCACTGACTCCAGAGCATCGACGTTATCGTCTAGCGTGGTATAGAGAACGGGCAAATTGGAACCAAGAATGGAATTCAATTGTCTTTAGTGATGAATCCAGATTCTGTTTGGGTATGCATGACGGTCGTGCAAGGGTGAGAAGACGGCGCGGTGAAAGACAAGATCCACAATTTTCTGTGAATAGGCATGTGCACCAACTATTGCTATTGGAAGTAGGTCACCTTTGGTCTTCATTAGAGGTAACATGACCGCTGCGCGCTACATCCAGAAGGTCGTAGACCCCCATATTGTACCTTATGTTCAGACCATCCCCAACAGCACATTCCAACAAGACAACGCACGACCTCATGTTGCTAGGGTTTCTTTGGCTTAATTTGAGGCCAATCAAATTGCTTTGTTGTCTTGGCCACCAAGATCTCCCGATCTCTCGCCCATCGAGCACGTCTGGGATACTATGGGAAGAAGATTACTCAATTTACCTCACCCTGCACAAACTCTAGCGGCTTTGCAGCATCAGTTACAGATAGCATGGGATGAGATACCTCAAGAAGAAATCGATCACCTCATTAGAAGTATGCCAGTCACTTAGTATAATAATTGTAGTTTATTTATTATTGCATAAAACTTGTTTTTGTTCAAATGTCAATAAATTTGATATTTTTCGACGTAGTAGTAGACTGTGCCGTTAGGAAAAGTGTTAAACAGCAACATACAAACACATAAGCATCAACTTAATCTTAAACAAGTATCATTGTTGACATTGTTCACTTGACAACTACGTTACTTTAGAAACAACTCATTCTATACACTGTTCCCACAAATAAATTACGAAAAATTATGTTAAAAAAAATTAAATAAATAGAGAAAAAAAATAATAAATTAATAATTTAATTTTTTTTTTATATTTTTTTTATATTGTTTGGAATGTGAGTATTGAGGTTGAG